>CM060948.1:130355962-130453462 GCA_030765055.1 Mantis religiosa | reverse complement strand
TGAAATTCTGTATCACAACTTTCATATGATTGTTTAATTTGGATAATATTTGTTTTTTAAAGAAATAAAAGACAGAACTTCTGAAGGTAATTCTGGTATCCTTTACATTTCCACTCATACTGCTTGTCCATCGTCAAATGGGCCAATAAACTTGTGGGCCAATAGGTATACCAGCTTTAAGTGTTTCATAGCCTAAAGAGAGAAATTTACTACTGAAATCGCTCACTGTATCCAGAGACATCTATAGTTAGTGCAAGTCTCACAGAATATTAGCATTATCCAGAGACATCTATAGTTACTGAAAGTCTCTTGGAATACAGAACATGATATCTGAAGACAAATAATAGAACAGCAAAACTCTAAACCACCTTACTCGAAGCAAATTATACTTCACAGTTTTGCAAGTAAAACTAATGTACTTACCCAAATATATGCTACAATAATATACATTTGAGTGCACAATCGAAGAAATACATTTAACGTTCTAAAATCTGTGAAAAATTCAGTGTGGATGACTATGTACTCCAAAAATGAATAAAGCAAGAATAATGCAGGCTCTAGAGGTGAGATTTAAAAGTTGAATTAACGGTAGTATCTAGTGGGATCAATGTAGAGAAGAAAGGAAATTATTTGTTTTATAAATTTAGGTTCATTGATGACAAAATGAGTAACCTCAATTTGTTTCTATACGGAAGTTCTATTTGAAAATATCATTGTGCGCAGATTTAATTCCTTCGAGAAGTGACGTCATACGTTATTGCTGTTACAGATGAATGACGTATGAACACAAAGCTCTGCTAGTGCTTTAGACAGCAAGCGAACTGGTTTGTACTGAATGAGTAGTAATAGAGAAGTCAAGAAGCATTAGCAGCATGAGTGAGTAGAAGGTACACACCTCTGTTGACCAATGCACTGTCGTAAAATTCTTCACTAAGGGAGATATAAGGGCATCTGATCTCTTTCAAGTATTGCAGTCATATTTTAAGACAAGCACTCTTTTGAGGACCAAAATGTAAGATAACACAAAGATTCTTCAGCGTGGAAAAAGATACCGCTAATGGTAACTGCACACATATATTAGAAATAGAAAACACGGCTTGCTGGCTGGAAGTGAACTCACGGTAATTTTTGGATTCAAAGGGAACTTTAATTATGCATTTTTTCATAAAGACAACGTATGCTATCTGATTAGGCAGACTTGTGTTTGAGGCAAAACAACGTCATATGAGAGATATTCTAGGTGATAACGTGAAAACAACATGTAAAGAGCTGAACGATATCCGTTCAACTCCTCCGAAGTATCCTTCGTCCAATCTAAATGAATTCCCTGCTACTAATATTTTCTTCGACAGCGGCCGCGCCGTGGCTCAGTGGTTAGACCACTTGGCTCTCACCAAGGCGGCCCGGGTTTGATCCCAGGCGACCGCAAAGGGAGATTTGTGGCCGACAACACGGTGATGGGGTGGGTTTTCTCCGGGACCTCCCGTTTCCCCCGCCATCTCATTCCACCGGTGCTCCATCTTCATTTCATGTATCATCAGTGTCGTCGCCTGCGGTGCCGTATGTAGTAAAAGCGGGCGTTAAACACTACACATTTCATTTTTTCGACAGCTAAAAGATTAACTAGGTTGTCAGACAATTCTCGAAGATGGTGCAGGAGTGGAGCACGAAACTGGCTGCACAGGTTTCCTTCATTTTTAAACGAAAGCATAAATAAATGTTTATTCGTCTGAAAACGTGAATACTGAATCATGAGAATGTATAGAAAGCCATGCATTTTTGTTTCATGTTTTCATTGGTTCAAAAATATTACTCTTTTAAAAATCAGGTTTAAATACATTCTTCCAAATTTCCATTACCATCCATGGGACACGTGCAGCTACGGACACGAATAACATCTGTTTTATAGCCAACAAAGCACTACAATATTTTCCGCTACCATAGCAGAAAGCTCTTCACTCCCACATCACTACTATTAACAACTTCAATGTATACCTGAAACTAAACCTCACAACAACTTTCAACAAAACTGAAAATGGATTATGTTGAAACATAAGCGCTATAAATTGATTTTGCCCTCAAGAGAAATTGAAGTGTGAACATATTGCGATTAGTTCCGTTTTCGCTGTCACTTCATGAAACACCCCAGTTATTCATTAATGTAATGTACTTCAAAGTTCAGTGTCATTACATTTTGTTCATGACGAGCAGCTTAATAAAATACGCGTGAACAACCTCCTCTTCTGATGGTTGACCTGATGGGGAGTAGAACACTCCAATCTCTCGCAGCATCCGCGCTCAGTATGCGGCACAAAAGCACTGGAAAACCACTCTATGTGCTGTATTGGAAACGCATTGCCCAACTAACTGCCTCATTCGCGAGAGCGCTAACATATAGAGCTGGAAACTACCCCAGAATTCTAGAATGTTTGAAAGGCGGGAAGAAATGAGAACTTCAACGGTAGGGTTTCTGGTCCTTAGCCCGTGCCAGAGCGTTACAGGCTTCGTGATCTCGTCAGAGAGCACCATCTAACTATAACTCGGTATGTAGCTGCGTCACACAACACATGGAGTAACAAAGAGTTTCCAGAGTAGGAATGTGCCGACTGTTCAGATTTTATGGTACATTGCAGATAAAAATGTTGGAGTAATGGAGCCTAGCAGATTTGTTGCAAAATAACCTATTTTCAGAATAAACAGCTTTGAAAAAGACCGCATTCCTGAGTGTCTTCATAGCCAGCTTTACAATTAATAGTACCAAAGCAACAGCTCTATTCCAGAGCAGCAGCTACGCTCAACCTCGGAGGAAACCTGCAACGTAACCTTATAAAGTTATGTGAATTCCGTGCATTGTGGAGTTGCTGGAAATGAAGTAGTCGATACTCTAAACAAGGAAAGAAAGCAAAAGTTATTCAAAATAATAAAATTATTTTATCATGTATCCTTATTTCACTCAAAACATTTTAAGTTCAAGAAAAAAATTCAAAGTTGAAAATATACAACATAAAACTGCCTATTCAAGGAAGAAATGGGGTATGCATTGACATCGGAAGCTACACCAATTCAATTGTGTAAGAAAACAGTTCCAACTTTTCACATCCTCACTACTGATGACTTTCTACAAGTTCATTTATGTAAACTTTCCATCCTGCAGTAGTTAGTGTTATGTGTAAAGAAGGGATATTGTTATGGACTACCTGGATATTTGGGAATTACTTCTGAAGACTTCCATTCTTAATGGCCTCGCTTAACTCGTAAACCGTAACAGACAGCTAAAACTTATGACACAAAATTGCAGATCTCGTTAAAACACAGAATTTATGTTGTATTATTATTCTTTTTTGTGTAAATAAGCTTTTCTGAAATGTTTGTTCTTATGTTTAGCATTTTTTAGTAATTACCTATAGTTTTATTATAGGAGAAATCATTATTCGTGTTTGTTCTCATCTCCTGATTTGACCACGCATAAACATGGCAATGGCAGCCGTCACATGATGAGTAGATTTTAAAAGAATGGAATATTGCTTAAGCCTACTGCTTTCTCTTATTTCAGTTAATTCTACCATTTATCTGAAACAAGTGCATAGTAGAGAACAAGCATTTGAGTGCACACAACAGTTATTTGATTTCGTCTACCACGCACATTTGATGCAGAAGGAATCTTATTCTTCTCAAAAATTCAATGTAGAGATTTCCTTTTAAATAGATATTTTGAGGTCTCCGAACAAAAAAGGCATATTTGAAAACCACCCCTGTATGTGTGTGCGTCCATATTTGTAAAAAACAGTCGATACATACCAAACTTTGTACTTATTTATGCTCTGCTTTTTCCCAGAATGAGACACAAAGATTTTAAGGAAAATTCCATCATATAAAACTACACTTTATATGAAAAGTTTTTCGAAGTTATTGAATTTCTTAAAATGTCTCACAGTTCTGACCAGAATATCTTATATTTAGGATATTTATATCAGAAAAAATATATATTTCAAATTTTATGGTAAAAGCCCAAGTCAACTTTATTCTGAATGGCTTTTGATGACTGATAAACCTAAACACATAGACAATATCTTATTAAATAAAACACGTTGGTCTAGTTGAAGCACACAATTTATGTGTGATACAGTATTTTGTGGATGTAATCATTTTTGACTTATTCCTGAAAATTTATTTGACTTTTTCAATAGTTATGCTTTATTAAACGGGGAATAAGTTATCTTTATGCCCTAGCCATTCAAAGAAATTGAATGTTACTCATCACATAATGACTAATTCTTCAAAAATTTTACAATTGCTTAGGCCTACTACGTTTTCTTATCCCCATTGTTACTGGAAGGAAATATGAATTAAATCCATTTCTACAAACATTTATCAAGGCTAACATGAACTATACAGAATAGTAGCCGCTTTTATGTATAATTAGTGCAATAGTACAGAAGGCCATGTGAAAGCACGCAAAATGTTTTAATATTCGGGACACGGTACTATTTTTGAGCACGTGAATTGCTTAGCTGAAATTCTTAAAAAGTATCTGTATGACTTGGAATCTTCAATATGAAGTTCATAGACAACTGCAGAGTATAATTCTATGGTAATTCTAAACCCTATAAATTTTTCTCAGAATCGTTTAGCTATGAGACAGTTCTTGTCTTAAAATAATAATAAAAAGTACAATTAGTTGCACTCTGTTCGTTCATTTGTTTGCAGAGCGTTTATGCCACACTTTTATACCACCGGCTAGTGGACGTGATTCTGAGGTTAACCCTTGTGCGTCTACTATCGATAACTCTCTTCAGGTATAAGCTATTCTGAAGTGGACAGACGGTCTACAAGAACTATCAAATACACTGCTTTCTCGACGGAACACGTGCCTTAAGACTTATTGTCTGCCAACCAGAAGAAGACAAGAAAGGAATGAAGGGGGGAGGATTTGAAGTGTTTATCTGCTCTGTTAGTGGATCTGTTTAAAGGGAAATTAGTGTATGAGAGTGCATATGAGTCAGCCATGTTGCCAGATCTACTGTTGTTGCAGTTACTCCCGTGTTAGATATTACGTATGGGCGAGTTTTGTGACAACACTTGTGTATTTTAAACGAACCTAGCATCCTAGTCATATTGGAATGCGAGCATAAACATCATGTGGACAAGAAAAGTGATTACGTTAGACATTCCTCTACCTTGCCTTCTTATGCTGGGCTGACAATACATCTTTAAAGACCTACAGTTCATAGCTAAAGGAAATGTTAGCTTACCCTTTCCAGGCCGGAGTTGTCAGCATTCCAAGCAATTACAGGGATACCCAGGTATCCGGCGAGCTGAAGAAAATACTGCGCGGATGCTGTGCTTCTGCCATATTTCTCGTAGTTCATTAGGTACAAGATGGCTGACACATTCACCGATAAGAACTCCTTACACAAAGAGTTCAGAATAGCTGAAAAAAAAGAAGAACATATTACTACCAACATAAACGGGATATATTTGCTGTAAAGGTAATTAAAACATTGCAAATTTAAACAATGATTTACACCAAGGAATGAATAAAATCACGAGGAGTGAATTAATGCTTTCTGTATGTATTTCCATGTGTTCATTTATTGATTCGATAGTATAACTGAAACTTCCTGATTATCTGATCATCCTGATAATGCTTCTGTAGCTCTAAAAGTAGTATCTAACTATTCCAATGACAAATCATTACTAATAAATATTTGATGCAAGTTTAAAGTTTATTTTTAATGTATATGTATTTAATAAGTAACAATGAATGGTATCCATTGCAAAAACGTTGAGACGTACTGGCATAAGCCAAGTGAAAGCTGGTTTAAAAAGTGTTTCATTTTGTAGCATATATAATTATCCCTGCTTTGTTTTCCATATTGCTGTTCTGGACATGTTCAGTGTTCACAGCCTTTTCTGGCTACAAGTGAACCTACTGAACACAAATCAATCTAATCTAACCTAATCTAACTTCTTCACATTTTCCTCTTTCAATATCCCAAATCGTTACTTATTTTATTTCAGGAAAGTTGCTAAAAGTGTTTTCTTCAGTTTATAAAATAAATGCCTGAATTATAAACCGTGCTAATGAACACTTCAGTGACGTTTCTCTTAAAACTGAAATAATATTACTATTAACTAAATTAAGCTGATAAGTTCTGAAATCACTATTAAAAGCACGGAATATCTAAGTGATTTGTGCTGAAAATATGTTGGAGAACATTGAGTTACAAACGCTGCGTTTACCAGCTTATTCAAGAAAACTTCTTTTTCCGATACTGTTTTATAAAATTAGATGAATGCTCATCTTTCAGAATGGATATTGGATATAAATTATGTAGAATAACACTCTTAAAAATCTTTTGAAATATGGCTTCGCTATCAGTAAGCATTGCTTAGACAAAATAAGCATATATTAATTTATTGTGCACAAAGTATATAGAGACAAACAACAAACCAGGCTACTTCATTTATAAAAGGTTTTTCTTAAATAAAATAAGTACGTAAATAAATACAGAAGACTGCAGAATGTTAGCTTTAGATTTCTGAAGCTTCAAGCAAGCCATTGGATTTCATGTAAGTAGAGAAACGATGTATTTAAAAATAAAAATAAAATCTGTTTACTCCTAATTGTACATTAAGGTCTGAAGTGCTGGTTAAGGAAAATGAAATGAATAAGTAAATGAACGAGATGGCCTTTCCACAAAATTCTAATTCTGGCACTCCTTAATGAATGTGCTCACAACATTCTGTCGGAAAGCTTAGCATTTTTTCCCTACATTATTTTTGCTATTAAATGGTTAAACATAAAGGAGAGCAACAAGGTATTTGAAGCAGATATAAAAGAAGGTACTAATGCAATGACATAAATAAGATGTTATGATTAGACTGTAACCTATATTGACCGGGGAAGAGTTCGTTCCTACGTCGCTTCCATCCAAAAGGAATTGATTCATATATAACTTTGGCTAATCAGAAACATAAGAATGACTCCCCCACGTGGAGTAAAAAACTTAATAGGAGGTTGTTCCAATTTATTGTTATGAACCTCTTAGTTGTTATGTATTATAAAATGGGCTACATTGCCAATCCACACACTTCCTGAGTAAATTCCTCAGTTCCACGAAATTCTCCAGAAGATGTGCCAACCTCACTGGAGCTATGCCATGAGAAAAACGCTTTTCCTTTTAAAATACTTCCGTATTAAATAAGCTAATCATCCTACACACAAATTTAATGATCGAGAACTGGTGCTGCAAAGAGACGTCATAACATGTTTCCTGACAGATGTGTCTTTATTGTGTATAGAGAAGGTGTTATTTATAATAGGGTTTACTAACACTGCTCAGCTAAAATCAGCATCTCAACATTTGTCGATTTATAAACAGGTAAGATACGTGAAACAATCCTGCTCCCTATATTAGAAAAACGAAGTTAAATTAATAAGCATTTGTATATATGAATAAAAATTGCGTTTTATTTAAGTATTTCATAAGGTCGCATAGTATTAGTGATGCATTGACTTCTATTTGCACAAAAACAGCTTATTATTATAATTCACGTGGATTACAGATTTGGATATACGTAGGTGCATATTTTACTGACATATTAATGCAAGCCAGTAACTAAACGCACCCATCCTTTTGAACTACTTTGCTCATTCATTACTCCTGACAGCAATTAACGGATAGACTGCAAAGCAGGCGTTAGTTTTATGGCCCTCTGGAATAAATATAAAATTAGAATGAAGTGATATATTAATTAACAAAGCAAAGAGCAAAGCACAGAGTCGTACTAAAGTGAAATCTGTGGCACTACAGGCCTAGTGACTTTTGGTCCACCACTATACCACTGTCCAATACTATACCACTGTACATAGTAGACTCCCTTCTGGAATGACTAAGTTATTAGTTGCTTGATGTAAGTCTTTTCAGCATCTAGTCCCTTTACTGTGAATATCAGTAATTTTAGTAAATTCTTCTGGGTTATCTACTACAAATGACAATAGAGCTAGTATATACTCGCAAGCTTATGGTAAGATGCCAAACGTTTTGAAAAGCGGGTTGCAGTGAGTTAATCTTCTTGCCCCTGGCATTATCCTTATTACCTTTCTTCGTATAATTCTTTCTTTTCTGGATTCCACAACCTGTAGTTATTTGTAGTATTTCCAACAAACATTCCTTCCTTTGTTAATAAAGCATTTGTAGGCATGTTTCTTTGACACTATGTCACTTACTTGAACTAGTCCAAGGAGAACAAAACCTTCAAACGTAAGAATATCTGAAGTTAACTGGGAATATTTTTAAGTTAAGATGCATAAATATAAAATCTCTCTCTACGAAATACGGATGCCGAAGTTGCCAAAATTATGAGGATACCAGGTAAATTTCTGATTTCAACAAGTTATTTATTTATTGCCCTTGGATAGGAAACGCATTCTAACGTTTTCATTTCTGCAGCCAATTTTAAACTGATTATTACTTTATGAATATTTTGTACCTGCTGAAATCTACGTTGCCAAGGTGATGCTGTGTTTGAGAAACATTCCCAGGGGCACTGAAATGTGTTGATAGGTTCCATTTTGGTGGGGGCACGTTCATTTTGGATTACATCTTTAGTTTTTGCAGCACAATGCATATCGTATTCAGTTGCACGTATTCGTAATCGTATGCAACTTGTATGTTCAAAACCTGTATCATCATCATCATCATCATCATCATCATCATCATCATCATCATCATCATCATCATCATCATCATCATCATCATCATCATCATCATCATCATCATCATCATCATCATCATCATCATCATCATCATCATCATCATCATCATCATCATCATCATCATCATCATCATCATCATCAACTAACAGTATAAAGCTTATACTAAACTTCAGTGAAATGCGATAAGTAATAGTACGAAAGCATAGATCTGCATATGTACAAGAAAGTGGCTATAAAAATGTACAAATAGTTCACAAGAGAAGTATCGGTTCCCTCCTGTCGAAACCCATCTAATGCATTTTATTGCTTTTAAACACTTCGGGGGTGCTCTCCTAACATCAAAACATATGCTTGCTAACATCAAAATACTCATGAAACTTCGAACATCGTTCGTTCCTCACGGACGTAAGGGAACATTACTTCAAATAAATATTAGGCAGTTCTAATTTTCTTAAAAAGAGAAATGTCCCCATTGAAATAGGTCGGTGGGCTTATTTCTAGTTACTGTTACATCTGATTTATTTGTAACAGCATTCTTCATGTTTTTAAAATATATTTTAATTGTTAAACGGTCATCCCTCCTCCATTATCTCTAATAAAACTCTCGCGTATATCTCCCCACATAATTTCCTTTATCGCCATTACATTTGACTTGCGTAATATATTTATACTTTTCCTTAGTATCTTATCTGGAATAGCTCTACTTATTAAAACAGAACTCTGCGATGACAATTCTTCGTCGCTTAACATATCTGTACTGTGAGATTGAAAATAAACTGATAGAAGCCACATCTCCTCGTCTCATCGCTACTGGGAGACTGAGAATCAGCCTGGATGTTTTTACTGCGAACCCACCCACAGTGGAGTTTAACTGCAGATTGCCTATTTTAAGGAATGGGAAGATTAAAATGTATTTCCTGATTTTAGAATGGCTTATGGAAGAAAAGGGGAACCACTTTGCTCCCCAACAGCTTTGGTTCAAGACGCTGTGGCCCTCTGCGTCCTGGTGGAAGGGATATGTTTAAAGTTTATTACAGTTGGCTAATGGGCAAAACTTTGGAGGCTACCAGCTATTGGATGGATGGAAATTGAGCTTTAGCTGCTCGTGGAATTGTTCTGGTGTTATCTGGTATGCCCACAAGCCATGGGGAAACCCGTTGTCGTCTGTAGCGGCGTGTTCTGGGGTGATAAAATACGGACATGACATCGTTTAATAGCTGCATGTTGCGGCCGGCTCATTGTGCCCAACAATGATCCTTCATGGAGTTACGGCTACAAATGAAACACATGTGCGAGGATATTTACCTTCTTGTAATAGTCTCAAAAATTAGAAATAAATATTTGCACATAATTAATAGAAGAAGAGCAATAAAGTAGTCAGTCATTCGGCAACATTCGTAGGTTTTTGACAGCAATGATTTTCTTTTACTCTACTGGAACTTCTATCAATTATTTATTTGAAAAGTAAGTGTTTGCAGATAGTGACTGCTTTTTATTCACTACTCCCATTGGCAGAAATGAAGCTATAGGAAACGAATACTTATTTTACTTAATAGAAAATTAGAATTCAAATTTAAACATTTGTTGATGAATGATTAATTACTATGACTTTAAAAATACTAAGTGGATAATTAGTTACAACTGGGTTAGACGCTTCAGAGAAGGGTAAATAATTGAAACAGATTTCGATGTATAATTACAGGTATTAATATAATTACAATAAAATTATATAATTATAAAAACCTAGTAGATACAAATTAAAATAAGCATCTATCAGTGGCAGTAAAAATAAGTGCAGGAGCAGGGAATACAACTATTCCTTACAGATTGAACTGTATTAATGAAAATGCAATAGAATTTAAAGAGTTTATTTCTTTACTTTTTAATTAGCAATATATTTTGTACATTAAAAGATACTTATAAATATGTCTACATTGAACGCTAAAGAGCAAATATCGCTGCCTGATGATACAGTGATAAATTAAAAATGAACACACAAGATTGTACCTAAGGTATCAGAATAAGTCATTTTTACTAATCTCCATATTATATATATGGACAAGGTGGAGAAGAATGGACATAGAAGGTAAAAAAAAAAAAGAAACAGTTTATAAGATTATTGCATTACAGGACTCACATATGATGATTGTATCAGAAAAGCCTGAAAAATATCTTTGATGCAAATATACAAAGATGAATTATTACTAACAGAGGAAATTATTAAAAGGTTAACATCGAAAAAGTCATTTGAAGCGAATAAGTCTCTTAAAAGAGTGAGATTAGGAATGTCAAAAACTAGAATAACATATGACCAGTCCTAACAAGGCCAATGGGAAATTCCGCCAAATGAAACCACCCAAAATGAATAATAAGGTCACATACGAAGAAACAGTGAGAAATCAATAATAAGGAGAGCGTAGCAAGAATCCGGAAGAAGTTTATTAGTCAAGCAGAACACGACTTGCACGACAGACAGAAATTTGCATTAAAGTTATTAAAAGTTAGAGAAAGGCAAGAGGTATAGAGGTAATGGAGTGCCTTAGCTTAAAGTTAGGCTACGAACCAAGTACATACAAGTTCTGCGCGCTGGAGTACCGGTGAACCATGCAAACAAGAGGTTCGTGGACTTGCCGTAATACGAAAACACTGTACAATAAACTTCCAAAACAAGGCTGGATAACTTGTTTTAATGAATTATAAAAGAAGACAGACGAAATTTCAGAAAAAAATCATATAACATTTAGATGTCGGTAACTCCGTGTATGAAATGTAGAATAATAAAACATATGGCGGAGAAAATGAACATTGTAAGCATCTGTAGCCTCTGATTGTATCAACATAGAATTCTTAGAATCTGAGAATGAACTATTTGTCAGATTATTGAAAATAAAAGGTACATTTTGGAAAAGAAGGAAAATTTCAAAAATAGGTATTCAATTGTGTAATTACAATGTTTAAGAAACGCAAACGAAATAAATGCTGGACGTACAGAGACATCAGTCTGTTAAATGCTGTTTATAAATTATTTACAAATATAATCAACAACTAGTAATCTGTGTAATTTATAACAATCAATATTATTAAGAAACCAAAGTTTTTAATGAAGCGTTGTAGTTCCACAGTTAATACATTTAAGCAAATCAAATAACTTTGGAGAAGAGTATTTAGTCTATTCAGATATATAGACTTCGTAAATTTAGAAAGGGCATGTTACATGATAAAGTGAAAGCTACTTTGGGAAATGTTACAAATGAATATTTCGCCAGATATCGAGTCGGAATGCTACAAAACATGTGTAAGTCAATTAAAATGAGGTTTAGTTTAGGAAAGGAAACACTTTCAGAGGAAATGAAGAGCGCGGGTTGTTTCCGCAATGTTTTAATTCACAGTGCCTTTATTGTTCAATGATGGCCGGCCGGCCGTCCGGTGGGGTTTTAGTACTTGCAGTAGTAGGCACGTTGCAGCCGCATGAGGCCGGCCGACCGGTTGGCTACCAGTGAAAAATAAGGCACTATATATATATATATATATATATATATATACGGACGTACCTAATGTTTAGAAAGATAAAGGGAAAGAGCCAGAATAAACTGGAATAATAAAATGAAAATGCTACTCCATCCTGAGGATATTATAACAATCCAACAAACAGAACATGAGTAGCAGAAGTTTTGAAGTGGGAAACGTGCCAGCACATTATGGAATCCGGATATCAATTAATTAAACAAAATTAAAAGACTTCTAAGGGAAGTTACCTATATGATCCAAAACAGTAATAAACACCAAGTATTACAAAGAATAAAGAAATGAAACTTTTAGTATGTAATATAAGGTATCAAAACAATTAATATTTTAGGAATAAAATAGGAAATTCCAAAATTGTTATGGACCATTTGTAATAACACTAAAAGGAAGAATAAAATATGAAGTAGCTTAAAATTGTATAAGAAAGTGGTTAATCCTACTCTAATGTACGGGGTGAGTGAGTGTGTGGTGTTTTAGGGCCCGTCGACATCAAGGTCATTTAGGCCCGTCTAATGTACGGTTGTGAATAAATAGTTATATACAAAAACAGTAAAACAAAGTATAGAAAAAGAAATGAGATGCCTTAGAACCATTAAAGGTGCACAATAATGGAACAAATAAGAAATAAAGAAACCAGTGAAGAACTAGACACTGGCTCTATAAATGACAAAATAAAAATAAGTAAAAAAGCTGTACAAAACATTTGCAGAGGATGGACCAAACCCGAAATCTCGAAATGTCATACGAATATCAACCACATAATTATTCATAATTCCGATGTTTATGCCTGAAATATTTCAACATTGTGGACCAAGCTTGTAATAAAATTGAGAAATGGGACGGTTTTCTATAAAAATTAATTTCACATAAACAAATATCTAAATTCCAACTCCTTAAACAAATTGTAAATAACTTTCTCCAATATAAGTCATATTGGACAGTGGGTAAAATGATATATAAGTGAGCCCAGGGTCTAAACAGCTTTCAGTTACCTGATGTTAATCATTCAGATTAAGTATAAACTCCAGAAAAATCGCGTCCAGGTAACTCTTCCTGACCAAGATACAAACTCGGGTGCACTTGAACGTGAGGCAGACGCGTTACAAACACGCTACAGAGGCGGCAAGTTTCGACAGAAATAATGTAAGTTCCATTAATTCTAAAATATGTAGTCATAGATTTACAACATAAGCAATCAAAACAGGATCTCAGATGACAGTTTCATATTTACAAATTGTTGTATGATAACCTAAGCACACACAAAGGTATAAACTGATTGCAATGTTTACGTTAGTTTACATTAACTACCTTAAACAAACCTACTTATTGATTTAAGTAGACATTCAACTTAGAAGGCATAAATCTATATCATTCTGTTATTTTCTGATATAATGTGCCACGAATTTTGTACATTTAACATTGGTGAGAAAGGTCCCCTTTGACCGAGGACGTAGGCGCCACGGTATCCTGTGGGACTCACGTTTGGGATGTCCATGTTCATCGCCGACAACCGACCACTTCCAATTCGGTTTTTTCGTAGTTTCCGTTTGTCACTAGATGAATGCTGGGTTGGATTCTCTGCTCCACGGATTCTTTTTCCTTTCCTTTCTTTCCTTTCTCATTTCACTCCTTTGTAATCTTTCAAGTTTGATCGCCAGCTGTAGATCCAGCGAGTGTGGACAGGTAGCACAGAATGCGTACCCTCTCTAAATAAATTCCCTGACCCTTTGACTTTTGGCTCCTCAGGCTCTGCTGGCTAAGCTCTCTGCGGTCCTGTGGTCTCCATTCGTCTCATCGCTCCCTCCTGGAGGGGAATTAGCCGAGAATAGATTCCGGTTGTATCCCAATGGGTTGAGGTGCTTCCCTCCGCTCCCTCAATCAGAATCAGAATCACATGGGCCCCTTGGTGTAGTTCCATTGAAGTTATTTGCGTGTTTGTTAACACTGTACTGTTTAGTACCAGCAATATAAATTATATGAATTATTTTATAATAAAAGAAGTAATAACGTTCAGTTATTCTGCCATTAAGGACCCTTGAGTTATTCTTCCTAGCAATATATATGGATGAATCGCATTTTTTTGCTTATTGCATTTGTAACCATCTTTTCTGTAACACTAGACATACTGATATCTGTATAAATGTTAAGGTTTCTGGTTATATGTTTAGAAAAAAAAACATTTCGTAAATGTGTGCACTTTGTGAATTCATCAGCTTAATGGTTCGCGAAAATACCTTTGTAAACGATGTACAGTAGCATTAAAAAAGGCCAAGGCTTCTGGTTTACTATAGCGTCTGCTTTATACATTGTTGGCGGAAACTCATCATGAGTGTTCTAACTAGCCTTCGGCGAAAAATTCTCTCATTATTCCTTAGGTGAGCGGTGAAAATGGAGTAACAAAATATTTTACACTAGCCCTAGAGGAGTTCAGAATTATAATACTAAACCTATGCTCAATGTTAAAAACAGGTAAATAGTGGGGATCAGGCGTCACAGATAAATCGTATTATTTCCGTTCCTTAGTGACTCATGTATCCATGAACTCGATTGCATATTTGGATGAAAATGCCAAGAAAATGTCTTGGTTAGTAAACAAGGTGAGATTAAGAAACTGATTCCGATAGAGTGGCTCTAAATTTTGAAACTGTGGCTGGTATGAGACTTGTGATTTATCTTTTCTTACTGAATCAATGAAAAGAAGTCACTTGATTGAAATCATTAACTACCTAAGATTTGCCTGAATTGATACACATTAGCAGTTATTGTATATTAATGATTTTCATTGAAAATCTAGAATTTGTCCATATAAAATTACATGATTTCAAACAAATCTCATGCATTCATCTATTCATTGTGTGCATAAAAACCAGGTATATTTGCTGTAGTTCTCCCTATAATTGAAGAAACAAACTTATTTGTACTAAGGCTATAGGTAATGGAAGTTGCGTCTCCCATTATAAAAAATTATATTAAGTTGAATGAATAAATTTTACATAAAATCGACGCAATTTATTCCTCCCTCTTAGAGTTGCTTATTTCTGTTTTTTCCCCTTATATTTTACATTCTGTTGCATATATAATGATAATGTATATTGTTTCTTATATTTTGTTTTCTGTTTTAAGCATATGTATCTTTTTTCTGTGTAGGGTAGGCGCAAAGAACCGACGTGTCGACGAATAGCTGCGCATACGTGACATGAAGATTACCGTTACCGACAGAAACCGACAGAGAGAGAATCGGAGCTTCTAATGTAAGATGTTATCAAATTAATCAAGAATAGTAATAATATTAAAGGTAGGCAAAAGGCTGAGGGAGACATTTATTATCTTGTTGAGAATAGTCTGTTGTTATTTGGCCTTAACTATGATAGTAGCGGTGCCGACAGTATAATTTCATACACAATCAAAACATAAAGCAAGTGATGTTGACTTATGTGTAATTCTTAAAATGTTTAATATTATTTGCTTTTGTTAAAAGAAGTACTGTGGGAAACAAAACTCATTTAAATTTTCGGGTTGGAAAACCGTTGAAGTTATTGGGAGAGTGAGTGAAGAAATTTTATTTATCTTTCCTAAAGCATTTTCGAGTCATTTAAATAATCTTCCATTAAATGAAGAGAGACACAATGTCTTTGCTAAACGTAGTTTAGGGTGATATTAATGCATTATTATATTATTCATCATTTCTGGTATGGGAAAATACTGTTATACCCTCTGTATTACTGTCAGATGCTTAAAAATTGAGTTATCAAACTCAGCAGGATGAAACATCGTGGATAGTGAAAGAAAGACTCCATTTATTTTGAATTTCTACACTGCTGTCACATGCAGCAGTTCCGTGCACAGTGAGATCTAAAATACGCAATTCATGCAATTTACAACATATTAGACTTCACCGCAACACATGAAAGAATTATCTTCTGTAGTGCGAGAGTATACTATGCTTGCGGACGTGGAACTTGGGATTCATTTACGAAGAAAATGCACCCAATAAAATTAATTATTAACTATACTACTTCATAGTATCAATTAGTTTTACAACTCACGTGTTGAATTACGCTATTTTAAATAAACTGCCGTTTTGAACATGTTCATATTAAAAGAAACACAAAACAGTTCATTATCATAGAAAAGCTCTCATGATAAAAATATTCTATCAGCCTCTTCACTTCTAAGTGATATACGAGCTCCTGAAAAGGCCTTGTGACAATAATTATTGAAAATTTACAAATAAGTTTAATATATTTTGTAATCATATAAGGTATACCCACAAACGAATACAAAATATACTCTGAATTATGCTTTCAAACTCTGGAGAACCTCTAATTTTATCTCTCGAACACTTAGGTAATTTTAATTAGTTTGCCTTGTTATTGTGCATTTAAAACTAGCGTGTTTATACCTAATTAGGTAGTACAGAATATTCCAAGAAAGAACTCCACTTTCCTCACAGTGTTATTAGTGAAGAAACTTCCACCTTTGCGTTGTGGTCAATAGAGAAGTTGATTAAGGTTAGTTGATTAAGTTTATCGCACGATGTGCGATACCTTTGATGTGGTATATGTTGTTGATGAATTTGCAGCAGAGCTTAGGGATCCTTCTCTGCGAGTTTGTGTGGGTGGGTGCCAAAGGTGACAAACACCTGTGTGATAAATTTCATAAAGGCTAATAAATGTGTTATTAGAAGCAATCTACCGACCGTTTGAGAATAAAGAATTAAGTTCATCCGAAATCTAAGCGCTGGAAGCTGTAACTATTGAAGCATAAATTTATCATTTAAACTATTTCTGTAATACGATTATGCATTAGTTACCGTAAATTGCTGAAATGTTACACGGTGAATCTCCTTGCGGCTACTGCCAAGAATCGATCCCAGTAAAATTTATGTAAAATTTAAAAGGATATAAACAAATTAAAAAAATGCAGGCTCCCATTACTACCTATTCCCGTCTACTTTATGATTACCCATTAAAGCGCCCGCCTCGGTAACGTAGATGGTAGCGTGCCTGCCTCACGTTCAAGAAGACCCGAGTTCGAATCTCGGTCACGGTGAGTTACCTGGATAAGGTTACTTTCCGGGGTTTTCCCTTATCCTGAAAAACAAATGTCGGATAGCTCTAAGCTCCATGGACCCCGGACGAATTTGAGCATCATTTCACCAATTTCATTCATCGTCCTATATGACTTAACGTTGGAGGAGGTAAATTACACAAACAAACCCATCGAAGCTACTATATTGACAAATCTTAAACTGCTTTTTCGCATCTGTAACAAAATTATTATTCGTTAGTTTTCTGATTTCTAATAAATCTTTCTCCTTTCTAATTCTCAGACTTGGTTTACATATTTCTGCGTCCTGGGTTCTAATTATCTGAACTTTAAGCTAATTCATGTCAGGTTAACTTACGTCATCGGAACGTCTTACTTAGCTTTAAATGTTCTGGTTTACAACTAATTGCCTTGTCTCGATATGTAGAGGTCCAGCTACTGACTTCTTACCTTATTCATTGATTTTAATAAATTACAGTTATATTTTGCAATAATTTGTCTAGTTGCTTATCAATTTGATGTAACTATTGATCCGAACACTTCGTGACTGCAGCGACAGTATTTAATCCTATCTGCAGAGTAAATGTGCGTATAGTAGCTTCTAATGGCCTAGGGTAGACACTGAATGTTGACGTGATTTATTGCCATTATCTGAACGTAGGTTGTAACAAATTTGTACACCAGATAATCTCTTTGCTTTTAGTGATATGATGTCTTTGGTCATAGCTGCACATTGCGTGCTGGAAATCGATAGGGTACAACTGTGCCTTTCCAAAGGCAAGAATATTCTTAAGGCAACTGAAGTAGTGTAATCAATTTTATGTTTAAGAAGATGTTTGAATTACAGCGTGGACCAAAACAGTTTCAAGTTTGCTCACAATCCCATCTATATGTATGTAACAACTGGTACATTTTGTAGCAAGTGAGTAAAAATTACCAAAAATCAATATGTTGCAAACAAATGGGGATAGCACTAGAAGATTTTAGTGGAATTGATTATAATTTGGTCAGTTCTTAAAAAGCTATATGAAGCTTCAATAAAAGTTGTACATACATTCTTCAGAAATTTTACATTCAATTTTCGGGAATTACAGGTTTGTTTTCAAATGCTTTTTTCCAAGACTTGTAGATAAGGAGATTTAACTTTATTAAAGAGTTTTTCTCTGGCAGGCAGCTAAGTGTTAGGTTTAAATTTAAGAATATTGGATGAGACGCTGTGGCTTGCTAACATAATTTTTACCCCCACAGTAACCACAAATACAATGTAGAGAAAATATGAAACCCGCAACATTGATCTAAAAACCTACTTAATTTATAATTTTTAGCTCCAAAGTTAATATGCTCTTATACCGCATTTCACCCATTCTCTTTAGAAAGTGCCTAAGAACTTATTGCATTAAAGGCGATCAGCTAAATTGTGAGAAAAGGTAAATAATATTAATTACTTAAAAAGTTTGATTGATGGATAAAAATATACTAATGATTCTAATAATCTCAGTAAGATGTTACTAATGTTACATTTGACAAACTGTTGATCACAGAAGCAGTTGCTGTGTTAACATAATCTGCAGTAATATGCTGACATAGATGATTGATAGATGATAGATCACGCTGCTCTATGAAATACGTACAATATTGACCATCAGGTTTTTATGGGAATAATAATTTAAATAGAGGATCTCTAGAGGATTAAGCAAGCGAGGTGGTGCCGGGAAACGTAGGCGATTAGCATTCGGGAGGTGCTGGGGTTGATACCCGTTTTCGGCGCACTCTGACTTCGATTTCACGTCGCTTCACCTTGTCACTTAATAGAATGTTGGGGTGCTTAATTTTATCATGATTTTCTTTACATCATTTCCCTTTATTCTCTTTGTCTATCATATTTCACGTGTGCTTGCAGGCAGTGCCGGACAGATGGCCAGAACACTTGCTCCTTAGAAATGCTGTTGTCGGCGTTTGGCACCGTTGTGTAGTCGCTGTCCGAACCTGGGAGGAGGCATTCTTCACATCGGAACTGGAGAACAGCGAGTCCTGACGCCGTTATGAAGAACTCTCAGCACTTGCTAGGGACCTCCGCGTGTCATTGTAGCCTTCTGCCGACAACCTTGTGACCTCTTGACGTTCTATGATTTCATCGTTCCTCCAGTAGTGTATTAGTCAAAATAGATTTCTGTTTAGATCGTAATGTGTGAGGTTCCCTCCTTATTGTCCACCCTTTATCTTTTACATTATAGAGGAGCGTAAATAACATCCAAGTAGACCTTATTCAGTTAGAATTAACCGTATTAATGGTGCCTTAATCATTTCTGCTCAACCACCAAAAATAAAATATAATGTGTCAATTGCCTTTATGATATGTTCAGAATAATCATATTTGCAATAAAAGTATAATGACTGAGGTTGTAGGTAGTTGACTGTAAACATTAAGCATTAAATTTCTTTATGACTTTAATGTGTAGTTTAAGTAATTCATAGTTTATTTTTATATATAATTAATACTTATCGTTTAATTTATTCCAGGAATGATTATTTTGTTTATTTACCGTATAACACTTTTTGTACGGATCACGTCAATCAAGGACTGTATTTTAGGTAAGCAAAGGACAGTTAAATGGCGTGGTGGAGATTATGGAGCAGAACGATTATGTCCGAATAGTTTCTAGTATGCCTACCAGGACGAAGATGAACAGGGTAGGAGAACTGGAGTTCTACAAACTCCCCAGGCACGAAACTAGGAACTTTGTTGGAAACTCGGAGTCTCTTTGTACTTGTAATATCTATCCCTTCCGTCAGCTTCAATAAAATGTTATCGAGCTTCCTAGTTTGCAAAATAATACGTTTTATAAAGTTATAAAATCCTCATAGTTTTGTCATGCAAGGTAAATGTTTTTAAGAAAATTTTCTTTCAAACTATAGCAGGTGATTGAAAACGATGGGC
This sequence comes from Mantis religiosa, assembly GCA_030765055.1. Classification (NCBI taxonomy): domain Eukaryota; kingdom Metazoa; phylum Arthropoda; class Insecta; order Mantodea; family Mantidae; genus Mantis; species Mantis religiosa. Next base: position 130,433,228 of record CM060948.1, on the reverse strand, counting down.
ACACTTTAAAATTGCTACATTTCCTGCAGTATACATTATACTTGACTTATGCAAATTACATGTGATTATACATATACGGAAGATTAAAGATGTTTAATATACCTTCCTCTGGTTGCACGGAAAATATCTAGAAAAAGTTTTGCCTCACTGAGTTCACCGCAGCTGTGATTCGGTTTCGTAGGTCATTCAAATCTGTGGGAATAGATGTATGTAAACAGCCTCTTTCACACCTGAGTGGAAAAATCACAAGAAAAAATCCCAGGGTGTGAGATCAGGTGACCTCGGTGGCCAGAACTGAAGTGGCAAGCTGTCAATCCCCATACCACCTCTCTACGTATGAGCTCTCTAGCGGTGGTATTCAAAACTTTACAACTTCCTCTTTCAAATATACCTGAATCCAAGTATAACATATAGTATAGGAAATATAGCAATTTGAAAGTGTGTCCATCTTTTTTAATCATCCTGTATATGCATGTGTATATACATGCACTCTTAAAATTGGTTTTCAAATTTAGAATAAAAGATCAAAGGTTTGAGATACTACCATGATTAAAGGTAAATTAATCAACCAAGGCAATCAGGCGGCAGCGTCTGTGGCTCGCATCCGGTAACCTTGGGTCCACATCCGGTGTGCTAGCCAATCTAATTCATTTTATATTGGTTTTTCTGGGTAGAGAAACGAACCCCAATTGGATGTTCAGCACCACGAATGTTCATTAGCTTTCACAGAAAAAAATAAAAGTACAAAAACTAGATATAGTAAACCTGATACAGGAAGGTAAATAAGCAACTAACGATATACATTAGGGATGCACAGACCTATTATGTGTTTCAAATGGGAAGAGTTCTGGAGTCCATCTAATCAGATGCCGTATCACACTCAGCGTTGCCAGCTGGTTACCCCACTCCTTTTATATTTCCTTCTCTCTCGCACACTCATACAACATGCAGGTCTGTTTGGCGCAGACGTAAGGGTAAGCAAATTAATAGCAAACAAGGAACTTATGAAATTCAAGATGTTAAGCTTTCTTAGGACCATTAAGAGTTTGTTCTCATTCGGATTGATCCTTTAGTGTTAGGTAAAGAAACAAATACACAGGGTAACCGACTGTTACAGTGAACGCCTTTCATAAGGAATATGAAAGTAACTTATTACGTTCCCAGGAAATAAATGACTAGTTCTGTAAGGATTCAAATTACGACTTTTTAACACTAAATCTATATCTGTAGTTGCGGATATGAAAAATACATCAATATTTTTACACCGCAAATAAAAGAGCAACACAATTAAAAGTAACAATGGCAAGAGAAGCTTTTGTTTTAAAATAGTTCTCTTACGGAACTTTGCGTACAGGGCTATTATAGATAGAATTGCTAAGTTTATTAATTTCAGGAATCCTATAACACGTCTCGGATCTAAAAAATTGGTTGCGGGTGTTTTCAACGGACTTGTTCTGTCACTTCTTCCACATCTGTACTTCTTCCTGTACTGTTAGTCAACTGACTAAATGCATTATCATCCCGATCATTAGATTCACAAGTACGTCATGAGTATGTTACTAGATTATTGACACTTACGACATGAAACACTGCATATAACACTCCTGCAATGTAATTTCTACCATAACATTACAATAGAGGAAAAGAACTCGCTTTTATTCTTTCGGAAACTACTGAGGTGTAAAACTAGCATTTTCGTGAAGTTCCCGATATTGTAACATTAAAGTACTTGCCTTATCGAAGAAGAGATGCAATTCATTACAGATGGTAGTCACATATCAATTCCACATAATGTGCAAGTAAACCCTTGCAATATTCTTCTCATATTTCTTAACAGTCCGAAACACACCCGCGTTAATGTCATCACAACGGCAGCAATTTTACTCCTATCTTATACGTGTATTTAATATATACGAGACCGTTAACATAGCTGCCTGAGCAGTGGCGTCCTGTAAGATTTGTAATACATGTCGGCATTTATGGCATCACTCAAGACGTAATCTTAGTTTACTGACTTTATACATCGGTGGCGTCAAATATATATACAATTATACAACACAGAAATGTATCCTATATGCTGCTTCCACTTGCAAACATTGATTTAAATATTAAGCAGTTTTACAGGAATAACTTTAACTACGGAAATGCATTAAAATTCCATAATCACACCACAGATAAATTGAACATATTCTACACTTATATTGAAGAATAATAGAAGCGTTATCTGCTTCATTAGTATTTCTCGAAATTATGAACAGTCCTAATTAACTTACATGAGGCCCATTTGACAAACTGTCAATAGTCCTTCAAGTTCTGAACCGGCCTACCCTTGCTTATTCATTTATTGATTAAGTCGGGAAGGCACCGAGTGAGGCAGATGTATATAGTCTGACTCGTTTCTTAACCTGTTCACATTGTTCTAGACGTTCTAGGGCTTCAAGCCAAGTAAGAAGATGTTGTGACATCGACGTTTCGGAAGCTTGCATCTCTCCTATCTTCAGGATGCTGCATCCTGAAGATCGGAGAGATGCACACTCCCGAAACATCGATGTCACATCTTCTTACCTGGCTCGAAGCCCGAGAACGTTTAGAATATATACACCGCCAGGAAAGATTCGGCTCATATTTCAGGTTCACATGGTTTCTGCAGTGCTCTAATAAACCATTTCCAGTGCGCGTTTGTTTGGGTTACCATTCCTGCATTATCCAACAGCAGATATTTTCTATAATTTTGAGGTCCGGAGATTTTGGAGGCCGATTCGGAACTGTAGGTTTATCAGGGTGTTTCGCTATAATTTCCTGTATATACGTCTCTCAGCCTACTTATACCTACTCAACCGAATTAATCCTTTGGTATGTGTTAATTGGATCTCCAGGTCCAGTTCCGGACAAACTCGTAAAGCCGTATAGCACTTTCCTACATATCCAGGAAGGTTGGAAGCTCTTCCGGAGCATACGCCGGAAGAGGACTGCGTATGCGTGCTGTTCTCAACCTGGAGAAGCCGTTGTTACAGTAATGAACAAATCCAACTGAGCAATGGTAGCTTTTAAGTGATTGAACATGGTGGGCTTCCACCTCTTTAGTAGAGCTGTAGCAGCGTCCTCCTCTGGTGGGATTTCTTTGGCCGCCGATTTGTCCTGTGATCACTCAGACCAAATTCTCCTTCGTCCTGACACGCTGCTATTAATCATTGCACAGTACACAGTGTGGAAGGATTGCTCTGGATATATCATGAGGAGCCGTGTTCATCCTCCCGCTCCACGTTTCACTTCCGATATACCTTAAAACATCTTATACCTAAGTTACGAAATCGCAAATATTAAATGTCACAGAAGGCCACTGTAGAAAGTACTGATACACACAAAGCCGGGCAGATAATAGAGACACGTCCACACATCAGGATTGTAGGTACGGGAACGGGATCGAAGACTCCCGCGGTCAGAAAAATAGCCCCGAAGCCTCCCGGACCTTTAAAGATCCCTAATTACATAATCCCCCAAACTTCCCGGTTCCAATCCCTAATTAAATAAGGCCAAAGCCTCCCAGTCAAAACAGGTAACAGTTCCAGTTTGATGTTTAAAATATTTGATGAAGCATTACGTTCTTTTAGTGGAAGATGTTACATTTTTAGCGTTTATAATTATATAATAACAAATAAACGCTGCTCTAGTGCAAAATAAAATGAACCTCTAATGCTTAAATTTAAATGGTGGAGGTTGCTCCAGTTCGTTTAGCGTTACCCAGGGTGCACCAAGAGGAGGCGAACTGGCTCGCACACCAAAACATTCCACATTTATCAGCTTCGTTATTATTTCTTTATTTTCTCTAATTTACCTACAGTGGATCTTCGTTTAGATGCTTCGTTATTTTGACATTCTAAACCTATACCATACAGTAATATGTATTTTCGTCTTTAAAATAAGCGGTATTTTTCTTTTAGATTTTATTTCCATGTATTTCCAGGTTTGGTTCAATAAGAAATCGACTTCTCGTATTCTTGAAATTTTTCCAGCTTTGAAATATTCTACTTGCTGCATCCTGAGATTCCAGTGTGGATAAAACCATTTATTTTTTATTTATTGAGGAGTTAATTGCTGTTTTGGTATCCAGCCAAAGTTGCTTCAGTACTTCAAAATATCTGCAGGAGTAAAACTGATTTTTGTATTTGTTGTGGAAACGTTCACATGCGTTGGTAATTCTCGGTCTATTGAAACTTAGTTTCGCTTACATAGAAGGAGGAAAGATTGCATTTTCGTCGGTGTAAATTTCCGCGAAATAGTCGCAAAACATCTCTAGTTCTTTCCGAGACAGGCATCACTGCCATGAAGCATTCAGCAAAACAATCACCAACCATATCAGGATCCAGCATTGACAAACCAAATATTTAGTTCAGAAATTTTCCGATTTCATTTCTGTAATAGTAGTCATGTGCAAGTCCCAAGTTTGGTGTCTTTCGCCACCAGCTTTTTGTTACATGAAATTTACATCCTTGGATATTATCATCAGTCCACACTTATCTGCCAGCATTCATGATGCGTTCTTCAAGGTCAGGAAACATTGTTGGTGGAGAGAATTTCAGACCTAGGTTATAACATTTATCAACAACTGTTGAACATACCTTCTGATATGACGAAGTTTTCTTGTCCTTCAACAAGAAAATACCATTGGAATGTAATGTTCATTGCCGAGCCTCTGGACTGTATGTAGCTGGCAAAAGAAATCTTGTGGAATACTTGAAAGTTCCTTCAACATATATTGTGTCACACTAACTGAGTATTCTGAGTTTTCCGGATTCACAAAATATTAAAATGTCCTTCGCAGCATCGTTATGTAGCAACAACAGTTTTCACATTTAATGTGTTCAGAACATAAGAACCTCCTCTAGACTTGTGGGTAATTTTGGCAGAATCTTCCCCCTAGCTTTGTATATGGACTTACTTCTGGAATCCGAAGGTGTAATCTTTCGGAAGTAGAATTTTCCTTCCTGTCCTACTCACTGTAATTTCAGTCTTGTCGGTAAACGTTTTAACTGCTGGCTAATTACACCTGTTTCGAGGAAGGCTTGGGGTTGCCACCTGCTAAGCTTGTCTGGATACGCAAAGCTTCGGTCCTGCACCCTAGATACACTACTGTTTAGATGGCATTAACGCGGGTGACGGTACGTTTCCTTGGATTGAGAAAAGTGATGTAACAGTCTACAATTTTAGTTGTAAAAGGATAAGCAGGCTTGGAAATACCAAGATGAACCCAATGCACGCAGCCACAATATTGCTGTCTGCATAAGCAGCAGCATTATAAATACGAAAACTGGGTGGCAAATACATAAGACGGTTATTGAATGTTTGAAACTGGAGCTACTTAGTAACTTAATGAACGAGATCTATCGTTTATTACAATTATCTAAGTCAATGACTTAGGATGTGAATTTTGTTACGGCAAAGGCAATTACGTGAGAAGCGTAGCAACAAATTGTTCAAAGCCACATTAATTTCAAAGCATGATTGCTAGCAATTTTCAGAATCTAGATGAAACCAAAAAGTGTGCATTTTTAGAAAAAAGAATAAACGATATCAATATTTATTTTTGCAGTACTTGCTTTTTAAGTTAATCATTGCTAATACGTTGTGTAAACTAAGTTTACTATTCATTTGTCCTTTGCCATGGCAACAAGGATGTAACAGATGATTAATACTTACGGTTCTAGTTCTACTGGTAAACAATACTTATGGTACTAGCAGGAAATTATGTAATATCCAAAGGCATAGTAACATAAAAATAGGTTATTTCATTTGTAACCTTAATAGTAATTATTAATGGACCCTTAGCAAATATACACAAGTGTGATTTATTTGTTGATTGAAATATTAAATGTGCAATTGGACAAATTAATAGCATTAAATACCAATTCAATTGTTTTTATTTCTTCATTACATTTCTAGATGGTGCCCGAAAATTTTCCTGCTTTATAATAACCATCAAAAATCGAACGATTCAATTCGGCTACATAAACAAGTAACCTGGCAACCAAGACATGTATTACTGCAATTTCATTAACAGAAGAGTGAATAAGAAGAACATACCCATACAATTTAGATGTAGCTTTTCATTTGTTCACACTTCATTTCATTACTTTTCTAATGTCCAATAAAGCATCGAAAAAAAATTTTGATTTATTGTTGCTTTTTACGTTTTTTATTTCAAGTACTGCAAAATGTAATTGGCTAACCAGGAACTGTAAATTACTTATACCTATGAGATCAGGAAGCTTAGGAATCCTCGGCCCTGCGGGCTTTGTATTCCGAAAATGCATTGTCGACCTGATAAGTATCAATTCTTAGTCCGCTAAATATTATTATAATTCCACCTTTCTGCTTCATTTCAGGTTATTTAGTGGACTTCTACAGCTAGAAGCACTTTGAAGCGAATTTGTAATAAGATGTGCGTTAGGCGTTTAGTAAAGTCTCTGGACACAGAGACGCCTGTGCGATGCTACATAGTTTTATTATATCAAAGGATAATACTCTGACAGTTTATGTTCAGTAGCATTAAGATAAGGTAATAATTACGACAGCAAAACTTCAAATTAATCTTCAAAACCTTTAGGCACTGTAAGTAAAAAATAATTATTTCATAGTGTTAAAACAAATTTCTGTAGCAGCATATATTGTAATTCCTGCAAATAATTTCTTCCTATTTACAAAATAACGGTGAGAAAAAAGCAGTGTTTCACGCCGCTGTGTGAGTCGGCAACATTAACATATGAAATAACAGGGAAATCTTTATGTAAATTAACAGCTGGCTGCCCGGTATTCTACGGTTATCTCTTTAAATCCTAAGGAATGAATTTCATTTGCCTGCTCCTACTCCTTATGAAGTTAGTTTAAATTGATCTAAAATATATTTATGCTAAATGGCTTCCGTTACCCCCAATACATGTAATTTCGTGCAGAACCAGTTATCTCTGGTGACGTCCTGAAACTCTCCTGCTATTCGTGCAAAATAATGTGAAACATCGGCGGAATATGCGACTTTATTAACCTGCTCTCGATAGTACTACAGTTCTGGAATTTCTGCATAGCTTATAGGTACCCTTTGGCTTCAAAACATTCATCGATCGGAATGGTGTTATATCTTGTCAGGTAATTAAAGTAGTATGTGAAAACTGGAAACTTGATGCTAGCGTTTTGGTCCCATAGTTATTTAGTAACATAAAAGATACACAGTTTTCACAAAGAAACCACTAACAAGTATCATAAAATAGAGCCAAGGCTGAGAAATAGGAAGATTATCCACTGCTTGCCACTAAGAGATTTGGTATGTTAATTAAGAGTTGACTTCACTGATTTCTATATTTATCAAATTTATATTTTTCCAAAATTAGAAGAGAAACTTTTTAGAACAAGCCATTGAGATTTATTAATTTATGGGCATAACTGAAATACATCCAAACGTTTTTAAATGGGCCTAATTAAAATATTCTGGTTACATATGTTAAAATACGTTGGTCACACATGTATATGTTATAAACAGATTGAATTCTTCTTAGTTTTGGTATATATTAATGGCTAAATCATGACCATCTAAATATAAGTTTTACCTGAACTATTAATGGCATTTTTGTTATTTTACATGCTCATACTGTAAACATCACCAATTATTTCATACCTCATGTATCCTCAATTAAAAGTTAGGTGTTTTTCGTAGGCATTTCCGTATACAACTCCAATATATTCACATTCAAACACAAGTGCTTTGTAAGTCGTTAATATTTCAGTAATTTATGAAAATATGCAACAGGGTTGTTTTGTTATATTTCTACATTCGAGAGCAAGACTTGCGCATTTCAATGGTGAAATAATTAATTGTATAAAAGCTCTGAGTGGTTTATGAGATTATCTGTCACATACACACACTACACACTCACACACAATAATGCAGGAAGTAAATCAAGTAAAGGTACAAAGTTAAATGGAACTATTATATGGGCAATATTAAATAAAGCCCCTAGATATAGGATTTTAACATTTCACAGCATAGTGCTTCTACCCAACATATTTTATGGAGCTGATACTGGGACAGCGATAAAATAAAATTAAAATGCATATGAAAATTTGATTATTAGGTTCTCTGGCTTGGTATTCACTTTTAGGCCATTAAATAAAATGTGATCCATGGGTGATTTGAATGTAACTCACATTTCAGACGTAATACTATACAGGAAACAATGATGATGCTATCTATGAATTGCTTGCGTATTTCCATCAGCATACATAAGTACAAGCTAAATGTAGGAGGACCATGAAGATGTGGAAAGTGGGATCGGTCCAATATTTGTTAATGCCTAAATTAAAAATATCATTAAAATACGTTACCATTTTCCACAGAACAATGACTATAGTTGGAAACTCACAAGCCTCCATATCTATATGTGGTGCCATACATAGAACATTTCGAAATATAAAAAGAAAGGGACCATGACTACTTCAATTTAAAAATTGTTCTCTCTACTGTACGGAAATGAAGATTTTAAGGAAAAAATGATAAACTAAGTTAGAATAAATTTGAATTGAAATTATAATAATAAAATAGCCCCAGAAAGGTTAATATAAAATATTGGAATAGATAGTTGCATATGAATACAGTCGTGAAATTATGTTCAATGAGCCCACAGTGACATAATTATAATAGTGAACCTTACTAGTTCTTCTATTATGTAGTTGTAGTATGAAGCATTTAGCAGTAATTAAAAATGAGGTTAAGGTACGTAGAGCTTACATGTTTTTTTTTTATTTTTTTTATTTTAATTTTACGTTAAGTCCAACGTTAAGTCATATCGGACCGTGAATGAATTGGGTGAAATGACGCTCCAATGTGTCCAGGGTCCATGGAGCTTAGAGTTACCGGATATTCGTCTTTAAGGAAAAGGGAAAACCCCGCAAAAACCTCATCCAGGTAACTCATCCTGACCGAGATTCGAACTCGGGACCTCTTGAACGTGAGGCAGACGTGCTACCATCTGCGCTACCGAGGCGGGCGTAGAGCTCACAGTTACCCGACATTCGTCTCTCAGGAAAAGGGAAAACCCGGAAGAAACGTTATACTAATAACTCACCTTGACCGAGATTCGAACTCTGGACTATTTGAACGTGAGGTAGACACACTACAATCTCTGCTATAAAGCTGTATCTTTTTTATATTGTGTCACATATGATAAATGTAAACCTCTTCTAACACTGAAACACCTAATCATTGATTTTCCACAATACAATTGAGTTAGAAATAAACTTTGCAAACCAAATGACCTATGCGTAGGACTAAATGAAAAACGGCATAATGCAGTACTTAAAAAAAATCCTTAGTAACATTTGTGTTTTTTATTTGCTGTATTTTAATAATTTATAGTTATTATAGTTATATGTAGCAATTTTGTTAGATATTACACCCCTTAATCAATGTATTTTAGAATGTTAGGATGTAACACACTTCGATTTTCTGCTTTGCAGTTTTTATGTTTAATATTATAACTAAGAAGTTATGCTATCTTAAAGAAATAAACAAAGAAAAATAGAAACAAAGAAGAAACATAATGCAGGAGTTTTAATTTGTTTCTAGAGCACGAATTTTTATTTAATATGTCTTGAAAGCGCAGCTTCTAAAGTGACAATACAAGATTTTAGATAGAAATTCAGTATTCTGTGCAAAGGATCAGAAAGGGTAAAATCAATAGAAGGAAATCAGAAAATACTTCATCTTTTTCTCCCCTGTTACTAATAAGGGCTATTAAGATGAAAAACAGAAAAAAGGCACAGGACAAAATAGTGGGCGAATTCAAAAGCGGTTTCTAAATCCCGAAACGCTATGCATAAAATATAATGGGATGGGTTAAAAGACAACGATGATCTCTGGCAATGACATACAAAACCACAATCAAAATGGAATTGTTTTACCACATGCAGTGATTGATTTCATGTTTTTAACAACGATATTAGCACAGTGGGCTATGACCAAATTCCCTTTGTAAGAAAGAAGGATACCTCCTGGAGCTGCACGGTCAATTTGCATTTTTATATTTAAATGCAGTGGTGAGGAATCATTTATTGTGGTTCAATATGGACAAAAAGTCCTACTCAAGATGGTACACTGTTTTCAATGAATAACAGGAAAAGAAAAGAATTTAAATCAACAAATTATGCCTCAACTTAGAATCTGGTAACTTAAACGTTTGTTTAAAGCACATCTATGTTAATGTAAGGGGTGTAAAATGTTTTTCATGCTAGGAGTTTGAAAATTCTTTTCAAATAGGCGGTACCTCTTTTTATTATTGATGAAAGAATATTTATAATTCAGTTATGTAAAAAAATGAAGCTTCTGACAGTGAATTAAACTAAGTATTAAGAATAATTAAACACTATAACAACAGAACTTCACAATTACTTTATCTGTATTTGTTTGTTTTTGTAATTTACGTTCTCCAAGATTAAGTCATATCGGACGATAAATGAAATGGGTGAAGTGATGCTCAAATGAGTCCGGGGTTCATGGAGCTTAAAACTACCCGACATTCGTCTATTGGGATAAGAGAACACACCGAAAAACAACCTTTTCCAGGTAACTCACCATGACCGAGATTCGAACTCGGGACCTGTTGAACGAGAGGCAGACACGCTACCATATACGCTACCGAGGCGGGTACTTAGCTGTATTTATAATCCTTTCGGACCGGTTTCGAAACATCTCTGTTTCATTTTCAACCCATCAACATCACTGGTTGAAATATCACAGGAGTTGCCAGGTTGAAAATGAAACAGAGTTGTTTCGAAATCGGTCCCAAAGTAGTATAAATATAGGTAAGTAATAGTGAAGCTGTGTTGATATAGTGTTTAGTTCTTCTTAATAGTTTTCATATTCAGAATTTTTAAATCATAAAGTAGCGCACTAGATTCTATAAGGATGTGTATAGCATTAAGCTGAAATAAAGGTTTAACTTTATTAATTACAGATTATTGCCAATGCTGTCATTGTGATATAACTGTGCATAAGAAGGATGTTTAGTTATGAAGCTTCTCAACCTTGAGTTCCGGAAGTATGGCACAGAAGTTTTCTTTGATTTAAAACGGAGCCTGGAAGTAGGAATGTGGAGAAAATGTGGGTGCGTTTGAAAGAAATACTTCATAAAATCCAGGATTAAAATTTACAGTCAACTAGTTCCAAGCAATATTACTAGAATTAAGGTCAAAGTATCGAATTTGATAAAAGAACTTAATGAAAAATATGTTTTAAACTGGAAAAATATCAGAACAAATATGGTAGGAACCTAGGTGTTTTAGTTGCCAAATTGTCGTAAGTATTGGTCTTTAGCAGCCTTAAAATAAATTCCGAACCGATGCTTCATTTTTACAGTTTTATTATTTTTATGCCGCAGAAGTGTAACAGATTGCTCAAGGGATTTTGAGTTATAATGAATTTCTTGTGTTTAATTTTCCTTTTTAATAATCCATAAAGACGCAATGAGTACACTGGATGAAAGGCTACTCAAAAGTGATCATTATATGTAGCATGGAGAGGTATGCGTAAATATCCGTTATACTCTATTGTTTTGGGTAATTCATTTCAACCGAGATTAGAAGTCGCATTAGAACCCTATCCGAATGTCAAGGAATTTGGAGAGTGCTTTATTCTCAGCTGTAAATATGTCATGAAATCAACTTGGATGTCTAGTTTTCTGTTATATGAAATGAAATCATGAATTGAAAATTTACATATTTTGGTTTTCTAATTACTTCAAAGCTTTAAACCCTCTCGATTGTTTCTCTAACTTTATAAACAAATACATATTTAATCTTCTTGTTTCATTTATTTGTGTTTATTTATTTAATAATTTTAAGTTATCCATTTATGCCACACCATAACATAAAATGTACCATTAATTTTGTTACATTAAACATTTGATTATTTTAAATATTTACTCTCACATTTTATACTGCCTTTATGCATTATACTGTTATAATATCACAATATACATATTAGGTAACTTTTCCTTATCGTTATCTACAAAATTCAGTTTCCCTGATGTTTCTGTTAATTATTTTAAAATCATTATTGCTTCTAATATTACAACGGAAGGCAATGAAACTTGTCCGCACATTTTAGTCATCTCTAGCACTACTAAGTTTGTTCTTAATTGGAGAACATCCACTTAGGTGCTAAGAAAATTAATTTTTATTACTTTTCAGTGCACTAAAGTTTAGAATATATTTATTGAAAGTTACTAAAGTTTATTGAAAGTTATATGCACTAAAACACACAAAAAATTACTTTCATGTGCCATAAGAGAAAAATTGAAGTAAAAAATAAACTCATCAGTAACAAATTGATGGCATTATGTGTTCAGTTTATTAAAAATTCTTTGGTGTAACAGTGCACAGCATAATCCTTCTCTACAATTTTCTATTATAAAACTGCCAATTGCCCTGAAGTGGGAGAATAAATTATTGTTCTACATCACAGGAAGTCACTCCTGCATACTTCATCAGACACTCCACTACACTTATAGTCTCAATGTATACTTAACTCTGTCTACAATACGGATTGGAGCTTACGTCTGTATTTTTAAGCCTATGATCAAATTGATTTTCGCTTCCTCATTAACGATTTTATTCCAACTTTCTGTGAATAAATTAGCAGTTACTTCTAGCTTTTTGGTGGATTCGCGCTGTAAATTCAAATTAGCAGTAATATGCGCCACGTCATTTCTTTAACGACTGACTCTCAGAAAATTCTGAACAATTTCTTTCAATAAAGCATCACCTTTGTCCAATTAATCAACAAGCTATTTAGAGCTTTCAAAATGTTCATCATAGTACACCGCTGCTCAAAGCCAAATCTCCCAGCGGGTAACTTTCGTTGTTGGGGCTAATTTAGTGTTGCGGTTTTTGTTTCTGAAAGATCAATTCTGGATAAGGCATTAACAAACCTTTTTCTCTTTAGACGCCTATTTCCCCATATTGGGATATAGGGATCGGATAGTTTCCCACACTTTGTGTGGGGTATGTACAACATAAATGGCATAAGTCTTTTCGGATGGCTGACGCTAAGTGCTTTTTTAGCTTTCGTCATGTAAGATGCTGTGTCAATCAGAAAAACAGGCATTTCATTTGACCATAGCAAGTGCACACTTTCATTAAAGAGCCTAGCAGCATTAATGTGATACTTTTACAAAATAGCATAAACGAAAGATTATAAATTCTCTTGCCACTTTTAAAGAACACACACTACTAGTACCCCACTTTTCTTGCTGTTGAGTTCTGTGTTTCATCAACGCATGCCCATATTTTCTCATTTTTGCACAGCCCTGAAGTTTTGTAATGTCTCTACATGACACTATGGAAGGTAGGGTTTTATTAAATTAGTCTTATCATGAGGATCCAAGTTCGTGTACTTTACAAGAAAAGCTTTAAACCTCTCCCACCAAAGTAAAAGTTCCGCATAAATCCAAATAAAGTTCACGACGTTTGAAAACTTATGAAAGCGAGCTGGGTATCCTGTTTCAGTTAATGCACATGTTTTGTAGGAGAACGACAGGCCACTAAGACATGTTTATTTCCGGATAAATCCTGCGTTACTCGAGAGCACTGATCGGCTTTTAAACACTTTCCACACGTTTGAACATATAGAATTTTTCAATCTGTGTTGAATTTACCTGAGAGTTCTTTATTATACTGCTGCAACCGAAAGCTTTCATTCCTTTTTATCTTCAATATTCTGGCGTCTAAAACGATACGTGAGTAACTCAATACATACAATTCCAAAACCATACACGAGGTTTTCCTTAGCACTCCCAACTGAAGGAAGAAGAATAACAAATTCAAATGGAAATCCTATAGAGCTTACAGTGCATGATGCAATACTCTGGAATGTGTAATCTCTTTCCTGTGTGAGTTAGATGACAAATCCCCGTGACTATCTGAATAAAGTGAAATAACGGAGTTATTTACGCGAGCCTGTCGCACATACACGGCTAGTCAGTGTATGTACATTCTGTTTAGATGTAATCATGTCTTCTGGACATCAAGCGCAGGAATCCATATACAACTTGATTGAATGCTGTGCCAATGAGAAACAGGAGGGAATCAACATTTTTATTTCTATTTTCATTCCTTGATATTATTACTAAACTAACGTGATATTATATTTGAATGGTAATTGCATTTGTAGTGTGTAAAATTATATACACAAAATGTTTATAGTTTAATATTTTGATATACTTAAATGAGCAGCAGCAGAGGAAATGGCGGGCTGATGGACAGCCCGAAGTGTGCTATGCGTGTACCTGTCCTAGAAGGACTTAACCACGTCATGACGGATTGTGGGTTTACAGGATGACGGGTTAAATTTAGATAGGTGGAGTGAAAGGAAGTAAGCCTTAGCTCCTCCACCGTTGCGGACTCGGGTGCACCGCAGGTGGGAAAAATATGTTTTCCCAGTAGGGGTTGAATTTATTAAGATTCCAGACTACTTCTCAGATGGGTAGGTATAGCTTTGAAGTTGAATGGTGAAGTTTTTAAGAGCAAATTTAGGCAACTTTAGGGTTACCGTTTGTGCCAGCAAGACATGCGGGGATGCCGGTACCGCTTTAGACGGCTTTCTCGAGGTTGGTGGTGCCCAAGAGAACTAATCAGGGCGCTTTGATGATTAGGTAAACTCGTAGAATTTTGTAGCCCGGCACCAAATTACATCTTCCACACAGTGGAGAGATGAGGCCTCTTGAAGATATCTCACAAATATTCTGTACACGCTGAAGCTGCAGCAGTTTGGAGTCTGCGGCCATACCCCAGATCTTGAACGCGTAGATCATGATGGGGAGTACCAGAGCTGGAAAAGACGTAACCCCAGTGGTATCGGCATCGCCGACAGCAGCATGGGGCATAGCAAAGCCAAAGACCCGCATGCCCGTTGCGACAGCTCCTGGATGTGACCCTCGAAAGTTAGGCCCTTTTCCAGCTTTACTCCCAAGTATGTGAGCAAATTCTTCCACCCTCTCTTTCGTCCAGAATATGTGTAGGGGGGGGGGGTTTGAGGGAAAGCGCCGCTTTGTGACTACTATGGCTTGGCTTTGCTCAGGATTGATGGACAATCGCCAAACCCTGCACCAACTTTGGATGGGCTGGCTCCGTAAGTCATTCGGTAGGGCACCTCCCTGCCGTGCTACGGGCCCAGGCTCGATACCCGGCGGTGGGGGTGGGGATTTCTTCTCCGACCAAGATAATTCCTCATCTTCCCCAGAGTCTGGAAGTATGAATGAGAGTGCGAATGTGTGCGTGATCAAATGAATAAAACCGAACAAATACGAGTTAACACCTTTGAGATGTGCCAACGGAGAACGGCCGACGATATGACATTGGAGTTAAAGGCGAGGTATAAATGGTACAAATTAAAAAAAAAAACTGGGATGAGGCTTAAGTTTCGCTGAATTGGATTGAAGCAGCACGTCGTCAGCATATTGAGCTGTATTAACGTGCTCCTTAGTGGGAAGCTCGGTCACATATACGTGATACAGTTTATAACAAGGCAGTGGCCCTTAGTACAGAATTATAATTATATTACCATATTCTTCTTTTAGTTATATAAATTATTTAATAACAAAAGTGTAATGTCTATTACGTAAATTACAGAGATTTTGCACATGAGAAAGCTAAAGTAGATATTAATTACCATTATTATTGGGAAAAGATGGATTATTGAAACAAGAAGCATAGAGGTTGACGAGTTCTATTCCATAATAGCGGCTATGAGATATGTTCCACCTTTCTATAAAATATTCCTGCTGTCTAGATTGATCACACTAAAATTACTTATATTACCACGCACCTCAAATGTTGCAAAAATATTACATAACAAAAAAGAAGTGATGAATTTAGTTGATTTAATCTAACTCTTTTTTTCTCACTACGAAAATATTAGCTGAGAAATCTGTTTAGCATCATTTTTAAGCACATGACAATAAATAATAGATGGGTGTGCATTTAATGCATTAGTCATCAGTAAGGTTAACGTTTTCATATTACATACCTGAGTTGCGCACAATAATTAATCGCTTTCATATTAGACACACACAGCCCTCAAGGGAGCTGTGTTGTGGTACGTACTGTACGGCAATTTACCAATATTTCACTCTTCTAGTAAACAAATGCCTGAATGCAGTGCTCTGTCACTTGGACCGGTTGTCAGGTATATACTTATGTGTATATATGTATATATGTATGTGTTATATCTGTATATGTTTATAATCGAGTGCGCTCTACACAGACACCAGTTCAATATTTCGTTGGCAACACGGAATCTAATGTGAGGTTGCAGGATATGGAAGAAGCTTGTACAGCTTAACTTTTGACAAAAAGAGTTTTTATTCTTTTAAGGTGCAATTAAGCGTGGTAATGAAAAATATATTTTACTGCTGAAACATGCATGGCATATGTGCTAATAACTAAATTATGAAAAATGTTTAATGATATAATATTTTGTTAAAGAGCTAGCATATTTGGGTGAATGTACAGAATTTATACTTAGTTTTACGCTTGAAACTGTAAGTAAGGAAACTATTTCCTTACCTAAAAGTACTCATAATAGGTCTCCTTTATTATGCAATATTTTCAATTTTTCTAAGTTACATATTTCGAACCATGTTGCTTCGTCTCGCGTATGTTTCTAAATACACTAGAGAGAGCTGCTAGAAGTTAGGTGTGGACACTCAGAAGACCATAGATGTGCATTAATAAATAATTCAATTATATAATTTTAGTTCCTGTAGCATAAATCTTCTCTGCGGCTGTTATATTAACAAAGAATCTTGAAGTATTACTATTACATACCCTTCTGTATCCTTCCAACTTACCCTTATATGTATGAATGAAGGAAAGATTTCCTTTATTTCTTTAGTCGAACATAGGGTCTTCTGAATCACGCAATCGAGACCATTAGTCAACGAATTGAGTATCAGAGGTTTCCTGATCAGAGAGATTCCGGGATGAGTGATCAGCCCAACGCCGACCTTTACATGTATACTGCATATTATTTATGCAGAAAGGCATACATAAACACAGCTGCATAGGAGCAAACAGAACTTTATTATAAATGTCATTGAGAAGAATCTCTCCATATATTCTACATACAGAACAATATATAAAGTACGTGGTGCACGGTTAATGCTACAAAAACGATTTGTCCGAGTCTTATATTTTAAAACTTCCCGTTATTTCCCAAAGAACATTTGGACTATTTTTCGGTATTTTGTAGTTATGAAAAATCCTTTGCCTTACGTCATTCATATAAGGATCGCGTTGTATATTTTATTCCTCATATCAGAGTGTCAGATAATTATGCTTTAATAAGAATTGAAATATTTTCAATCTTAAGGATGGAATATACTGAATGGAACTTTCTCCAAATCTTCTTCTTTCTCCGAATCGTCACGTCATTGTAAGACGCTCAACTAAATTCTAAGTTTCGTATTTACCAGAATTCTAGGTTTGGAGTAATACCATTAACAGTGCCATCTGACGCATGCACATGCGATACGGATTTGGGAAAAATCTCCTAAACGTACTACGATAGATAGAAAAGTCTTCAGATATACCTCAGAAGTAGGAAGTTTTACGTCATACACTAACGTACTGCTTGAGCCAATGACGTATAATACTGCCAATAACTTTTCCTATGCGCCAACCACTGTTAACCCACCCCACGGTCCAAGCCCCCGTGCGCTCCCAGCGTCAGTTTGCTGCTTTCGTGTCTGAAAACCGAGTCTCTTAATAACTGCAGAATTCATTACGGGAAACCTTCCTACTGTAACAATACATAAGCTTTCACTTTAGGCAAGTCCATTAAATTCTTGTGTATATTGCAATAACTAAACTTTAGAAGTTATTATTTCCTACACGGTTAAGTGTTTGTACTAATTTGAGCATTAACTGATTTTTCGTAGGTGGATGGTCAAAGATACATCTCAAGCAGAAGAAGCTCTTGGCTGGCAAGACCTAAATAATTTTATAGATATGTAGCTGTGTTACACGTATAAAGAATGAAAACAGCACAACGCAGATAAATCACAAACAAGGGAGGCCAAGTACCACGAGAGCTGCAAACAAATACATGTATTTAAACGAGGGGAAGATGGAAACAAACTCAAGCAGAGTTCAAAATGTACATAACTGTTTTCTAGGATCTCCACATAATTCATTTTCATCAGAATAATGTGTACATAATATAACGAAATTTCCTAAGGATATGATGCGGATTGTGTCACTATGAAAATAGATTATAAACGTTTAGATGAAGTGTATATATATAAAATCGTGGTTTTACACTGTCTCTGTTCAATGAGAGCAAGTATATTTTACATTTATTTTAATCCTGTCAATTTTATTAACATCTTCAAGAACATGTATATTGCAGGAAAAAGTATGTAAGTAGCAAACATTTTTAAGGTTTACTTGTTATAGCAAAACATACATTGTGAAAACAGACTATCTAAAACACACTATCCATAGCCGCAAAGAGAACATTTCTTTGAGAGCTTCTGTTATGAATGATTGATATGTGGCCAAGCCATTCATGAAAGTGATCTAACGTGACGTGCAGCACAGTGTGTTGGCTGATCATAATCTGCACATGACATAGCAAACGATGGCTAGGTGAGCTTAATTTAACCAGAAGCGTGATTCAATGGCAACCTAATCTCCATGATGGCCACAATGTCATCGATCATCCCGCATTGCCCATTTCGATGGCTTTTGGTTCCTGCATTTTAATTAATACCACCTTAATATGGAGATACAAGATAAAGAGCATCGCTGGATTTTGCAGCCCATTTAGTTACCCATTGGCCTACAAAGTCTAAAATGTATGTCTATGCCGTAATGCAATAGAATGTAGTCAAGCTAAGGATAAATTTGAGAAAAACAGTTTCACATATAAGATTAAAGTAAAAATGCAGAGAAATAATGAAAATACTCATTTGAAGGGATAAAATAACTATAAAATAAAAAAGAAACGTATCTGCTTTTCATTTATTTTCCCTTAAAATCTAGAATTTCTGACAAACTCCAAAATTCCTGTAAAATGGAATAAAATATTCTTAAAGGCTATCATTCATTGATATTAGAAGTAACTGATGGGGTATAAAGGCAAAGAAGTTTAAAAAGGCTTAAAAAGTTATTACTTTAAAATACATTTTAAGGAGATGAATAAATATTATATCCAATGACTGAAGACTGCTCACTAGTAAATGTTTTTCAATTAAATCCTAAGCTCTTAATTTTTAACATCCATTCTACTCTTCAGGTTTATTATACGGTAAAACTCCTTTACTACTCACATAGTGGAACCAACGCTCTTGGAATCGTAACGTTAAATTGCACGAACTAAATTATAGTATATTACATAAAACCTATGGATTTCAAAATCATGTAGGTTTCTACTCGTATGCATTCAACAGGTGTTAATATAAAATGTGGAATTTGAAATGCCACCTAGATCGGTGTACAGGCATATAATCCTTTTGTGTTGAAACACCTTAGAGCAACAAAGCATGAATTCTATTGTGAAGCAATTTCCTGCAAATTTTTGGAACCTTTTTGTGTCATGTAAATGAGTGCATCTTTAAGTTTTTATCTACTTGTTTAAAAATTATTTTTTGCTCAACTGTAAATATGACACTGCTCAAACGGTACTTGATATTTCTATTAATAAATTCACTCATGTGAATGTCGTGTTCCTGTCTCATTTTACAAATCGTAGAGCAAGTAGCTATGCTTCAGACAATGAACGATAAAATAAATGTTTACCTATGTACATGAAACCATGCCAACTTTCACATTCTTGTTTGGGATTAAGAACTTCACATATCGTATTGTAGTTTGTTTCTTTTGTACATAAGTAATAAGCAGTGTCTTCAAGTCAACATTTACACCGTTTACACTGGAAAGAACCGACCAAAAATGGTCAAAAGTCACTAATAAAAATATAAAAGCAGCTTTTAGTGTTATCTGTAAACGCCAAAAGAATCTATAGGTGATGGGATGAGGTAGATTGATTTTATATCAACCATATCTCCAAATATAGTTAGCTAGTCACGAAGAAGTCAAAGTGATTCCATTCCTTTCTGGCTTTAGTGCTTGTCAAGTATTACGACTGATAATGGTGCTTTGAAGTGTTTAAATATAAATTGTAGTGTTTTATGATAGCTTTTGTAAATAAATGTGTGTCTCTGTGCTCCAAAACTCAACTTAAGTGCGTTTGTTACTTGTCTGTAGATTTCTGACTCCCCACTTTGTTCAAGACGACATAACACTTTACACCTATGCTTGAGATATACTTAATTAAAGAACACGAAAAACATACAGCGTGGTGTGTGACTTAGCTGTATGTAATTGATAGTTTCGACTTGGCAAATCAATATTTTATCAATATGGAAGCAGAATATCTTTGTAGCCATTTGGAAAAGTTTGCAACATTACCATTCTTTTCAACTGTACATTACATGTGCTCTCTCGACATATCAATTACCAATTCATTTCAGGTATTTTAATGCTCATTTTGATACAATCGTGCAAAACGAATTTATTACAATGTTTATTTCATATGTGGTGCCGATCTAGACCGTTATTGTGGAGGTCTCTGATAACAAAAAATACAGAACATTGTATGTTCTTAGAGGAAATTCCTTCGCTCTAATATTAAATGTGTCCAGTGATTTATGAAATGAAATTACAATAACTGTCCATATATGAGCATTTTGTTAGTTTCATTAGGGAATCTTATCTCATTGTTTTACAGAATAACAGTATATGCGTTTATGAGAAAACTATACCAAAAGAGATCCTAAAATTATCTTTGAATGAAGAAGTTAAAATGTTTATATAGAGAAGTGTTTGTTATGTATTTAATTATACGTATTAAATAAGTATTTTCTTACAGAGTGTATTTATCATCTGCATGAAAACATGTACTATTTACTCGTAAAATTACTTCCGTCTTCCGTCGAATGAGGTGAGCTTACTGGTTGATTGTTGGCACTATGTCGCAGGAAAATGGCAATATGAAGTCTGTGACCGTTCAGTGATAATGGAAACGAAATACTTAGAGATATTGTTTCCCCGACACTTCGCAGTTGATCTTTAATAGTGTCGTTAAGAAATAGTTCTTATAATAGCTATTGTTATTCGTATACTGTGTGAACGTTTACTCAATTTCTGAAATTGTACAAATAATGTCAAATAAGGACAGCTTTCTTTTGGAATCAAGACTTCGCTTCCAGTTTGCTCGGAATGTTTATAGCGTTACGTATGAATGAGTTTGGAGAAGACAGTTTCTGTTTTGTTGACTAACTGAAGGATTGAAACCAGAGGGAGTTTACTTGGGAGCTTCCCTTTTTTCTTTTCTTAAAATATATGCCTATATGTATAAAAGTTTTTATTTTTCCTTATTTTACCGTTTTTTATCGTTTTCGTCTGTTTTGCTGTCTGTTTTCCATGCTTTTACACATATACACTGTACACAAACACCAATGACAAAGGCGGGACTCGAACTCAAGACGCTCTACGCGGTGGATGCCAGAGATATACACACTAATGACCACGGCTTCAAGGGCCGGCTAAAACCCATGGATAAGGTAGGTTGACCACGTGAATCGAAACCGGTCCTGCCGAATGCAGGCCAGAGACAAAACTGCTATACCTCCATATATTATTACGTAACGTAAGTGTGAAGCATCATTAACCCTGGTTTCATTTGCGTTTTGAATATTTGCTAAGGGACGTAAACCACAAAGATATAAATTGTCAGTTATTTGCATAAAAGTTGCATGTCCCCGGATCTAATTAATATTTATTAACTGTTCACCTATTTGCATGAAACATTTTTGTGTGCTGCCGCAAAATGTACCTCATGTGATCTCAATTTATGCTCCCGTTATATTGAACCTTTGAAATACTGCATGAGTAATGAATATTAATGCTTTCTGCAAAACCTTTTAGCTCGGTAACACAGAAATTAGCACTAGTATAACTTAAAGGTATACAGTGTGTTACTAGATCGCTAGGAAAATAATTGCCTGATGGTCTATGTGAATACGAATATGGTACGAATACTGCTCACCTAAAGAGCACCACAACCCACAAAACTGTGGCGCACTTGAAGACTGCGGAGGATAGGAAAGGTGGGGCGGCATAGTCTGGTTGAAATCTGTCAGTTATGTGGGGTCAGCTGCTTACTGCTCGGTATATCCAGATTTCTCGCTGCGGTTCCGCTATAAGTAGCGTTTGCTCATTTTTTTTAGGTGAAAATTCTGATTCGGAACTTAAAGCCAGCTGATTTTCAGTCTTTTGCGTTCACACTCGCGCGCGTGTATGTGTCTGTGTGTCTTCCAACCTCTTCTTCTTCTTCTTCTTCTTCTTCTTCTTCTTCTTCTTCTTCTTCTTCTTCTTCTTCTTCTTCTTCTTCTTCTTCTTCTTCTTCTTCTTCTTCTTCTTCTTCTTCTTCTTCTTCTTCTTCTTCTTCTTCTTCTTCTTCTTCTTCTTCTTCTTCTTCTTCTTCTTCTTCTTCTTCTTCTTCTTCTTCTTCTTCTTCTTCTTCTTCTTCTTCTTCTTCTTCTTCTTCTTCTTCTTCTTCTTCTTCTTCTTCTTCTTCTTCTTCTTCTTCTTCTTCTTCTTCTTCTTCTTCTTCTTCTTCTTCTTCTTCTTCTTCTTCTTCTTCTTCTTCTTCTTCTTCTTCTTCTTCTTCTTCTTCTTCTTCTTCTTCTTCTTCTTCTTCTTCTTCTTCTTCTTCTTCTTCTTCTTCTTCTTCTTCTTCTTCTTCTTCTTTTTCTTCTTCTTCTTCAACTCGGTTTAGGCTATTTAGCCTGCTCCGGCTCCAGACTCTTACTCCTTCATTTTTTCCTCGGTCTTCCTAGGTTCCTTCTTCCTTGTGGTTGTTAATTATAAGGAATTCTATTATCTTCCATTCAAATTATATGTTGCCTCCAGATAGTTCTATATTCTATTATTGCTTTATTTCATTCTTATATTCTTAACTATTATCGTATTTCTTCATTTTGTTTTTCGTCTAGTCTTGTATATACAACTATGTCTCTAAGGAACTTCATTTCTGCCGTTTGTATACTTCTTTTATGTTTTGCGGTCATTGTCCATGTTTGTGAACCATGCGTTAACAATTGGGAGAATCATTGCTTTATACAATTCTGTTATTGAATCTTTTCCTGCTTTATTCCTTAGGGTTTCTTTTATTTTACCTGTTATATAGTTAAACTGATTTAGCTTTTTATCGGTCTATTTCCTATATGCATGGTATTTCACACCCGATGTTTCCGAACCTCTTTTGTATAATATCAAACGTCCAACTCGTAAAACACAGCGTAAATATTCTAACAAGGGAACTATCAGTATGCTTATAGCCTGTATTCGCTTAAGAGTTTGATTGTATCAGCTCTACTCTATGTGGGGCCGATGTACCGAAAATCATCTGCGGAGTAGAACCGCAACACACAAAACTGAAGTCTGGAAAGTGCGCATGGGACTACTTGCACGAAACTACTGGACAACCCTCGCGAGATCTGTGACGGCGCTCCTTACATATGCGTGTGTGTAGACCGTTGGACGCAGGGGTAAACAATCCCCGCGTACAATGCTGTGTTATTATGCCTATATGTTTCTACGTAATTTGGGCTCAATTTCGGGTACTTGCAGCTATATTGTGCGCACCAGTTTTTGTTTACAGACCCCACATATAGCCGAGATGATGCCATCAAACTCTCAAGCGAAAATAGGTGTGAGCATAGTAATAGTTCCCTTGTAAGATCATTAGCGTTGATGGTAGCAATGAAGCGTTTAGACATTTTGTCATCAGTGTCCCATCATTCAAACAGGATGCATTACTTTCAAACACGTTATAAAACCCCAAACAGAACAAGGTTCAGTTAATCAGAAAATGTTGGACTATTCAACATTATACTGCATAGGCCACAGGCTCAATTTTTACCACAGCAAAATATAGGAAAAGTGTTGGGGCTATTAGAAAATATTAATAAATTCCTACCCTCTCATTTGGAAAAAAGAGACTCAGGCCTAAAATAAAGAACACTGTTACAAACCTGAGCACCCGATTTTAGCCTCCATTACTCTAGATCTAAAATATTTTCTACCATCTCTGTACTTAAATTCAGCACATGAATGTTTGCGTAGAACAGATCATACCACTGCTCCGTGTTTAGCATCCAAAATGAAAACAATTTTCTTATTAAACGCTTACAAAATAAATCAATAGTTTACAATTCCAATTAACATTAAAAAGGGTCATAAAGAAATTATCTGTATTCAAAGAAGCAGCTAAAGCAAATTTAGCATATATAGAAGAGGGTTAATTTGCAGTGGTCACAAAAGTTAGTGTTAAAATAAGCAAAATTGGCAAATTTCTTTTCGTGGCCTATTATTTCAATTTATTCACACACAGACTCCTTCCCGAAAACCTGACAAGTGTTCCAATTTCTATGGAGAATCTTACTCGACATTAAGAAAAGACCGTGCAATTGATATAATGTTTAGCGAGGAACAAGCTAAACAAGCAAAATGACTCAAGTCTTTCATAGAGTAGATGAACCACAAACCTTTATAAATTGTTTTACTCCTTAAGTGTACGCTGCATTTGAAAATCTGCAAAACATAATGTGCAAATGCGTTCGAACTTTGTTAGCTGAAAGGAAAATAACCCTTGAAGATAAAAGGCAGAGATGCTAAGTTTAGAAAGAAGGTCATGCAGTGAAAGAGGCACCTCGGTTGGTTTTCCATAGCAGTAAGTAATTATAGCATTTTTAATGGTAGGCATTGGCCCTAAGCCTAATTATAGAGGCACTTGGAGTAACACAGCAAATAATCATCACCACTAAAGTTTCCTTTCAGGATTACTGACTGAACTAATATGACCCTTAAAGCTGCAATTAGGCTTTTCGCTTCGAAAACGTCGAATGGGGATACTTGTAACGCAGTCTTGAAGCTTTAGATCTACTTAAGCTTTGAAGTCCCTAAATCGTGTATATCTCTGAATCCTCTTTTTACTATATCATTCCGACATTCCTAATAGTTTTAAGTGTAATTTTCCGTATCCTGTCAGGCACAATGCAGCTAATTGCGAGGTAGGTTACACAGTATCATTTTTATTGACTCCAATTCGCTTTTTATACTATGGCGTAAAGTATAAGGTAAGCATTGCATTGCATGCTGGTGAGTCCTAGAGAGCATGCGGATCGAGAAGTCCCAGCATAGAGTGACTGTGCCGTAAGCTCGCCTCGGTAGCGTAGATGGTATCATGTCTACCTCACGTTTAATAGGTCCTGAGTTCGAATCTCGGTCAGGGTGAGTTACCTGGATAAGGTTTTTTCCCGGGTTTTCCCTTATCCTGAAAGATGAATGTCGGGTAACTCTAAGCTCCATGGACCCCGAACTCATTTGAGCATCATGTCACCCATTTAATGCATCGTCCGATATGACTAAATGTTGGAGGACGTAAATTACAACAACATTGTGCTTAAGCACTGTCCACTGCATCGCGTCGTATCAATTTCGACAAAAATGACTTCCTTCTACCACTCTACCTGCAGTGACACGGTCTTGTAGCGCAATTGTAGACACATTGGCCTTTAGAAGTACCACGAAGGTACTTCTTTAGGCTTAGTAGCTATATTTAATAAAAACCTATTGTTTGACACAGAAGTGTCTTTCACTTAATTTAATCATGTGAATTTCATGAAAACACAATTTGTTACTTGTTAGAATATTTTTTAATGATCATCATGAATATCTGCATAGTTAACATAAACTAAAATTACCAATATAAGGCATATTTACCTAATATTTTTCTATTTAAGGCTATTCGTTCATAGAAAAGAGAGGCTCAGTGAGCTTGCAAAATGCAGCACGTGTATATCAGATAAGGTAATACATAAGCGCGGATTATAATCATAGTGAACCTCTATGGTTCCCAAAGTAATACATTTAACACTGACTATGATATCATGCCGGAAGCTACACAGGTAAGAACTTGCAATTTACCCGTTTTCTGCACATGGTTACAATACATGATGGAACTGCTCACAATGCCATCGGATGAAAGATCTCAATCTAACCATCATCGCCCTCCAAACCCGCAATGTGTAGTGCTTAACGCCCGCTTTTACTACATACGGCACCGCAGGCGGTGACACTGATGATACATGAGATGAAGATGGAGCATCGGTGGAATGAGATGGCGGGGAAAACAGGAGGTCCCGGAGAAAACCCGCCCCAGCGCCGTGTTGTCCACCACAAATCTCACTTTGCGGTCGCCTGGGATCGAACCCGGGCCACCTTGGTGAGAGCCAAGCGGTCTAACCACTGGAGCCACGGTGCGGCCACACCAAACCCGCAACATGGATGGTGTGATGGCACGGCAATTTTTTGTAATTGACGTCCTCCAACCATAGTCATATCGGACGATGAATGGAATGGGTGAAATGATGCTCAAAGGAGTCCAGGGTCCATGGAGCTTAGAGGTACCCGACATTTGTCTTTCAGGATAAGGGAAAACTCCGGAAAAAAAACTTATTTATGTAACTCACTCTGGCCGAGATTCGAACTCGAGACCTCTTGAACGTGAGGCAGACACGGCACCATCGAGACGGGCCACGCCAAGATGATGGGTTCTCTGAGCTACTAAAGAGATATTGGCCGCTCCTGGCACACGATATCTTTGAGATAACCCCGTAAGAAAGTCTAATTACTTACTTCAAATGTACGTTTAATTCGAGGTTGTGAAAGTCATAGTCATTTACTGCTGCAAGGACGCCTAACGTCAACTATTTTTCTTTCTTAAAAATAGGCAATTGAGTAAATGTTTTATGGTCAAAATTTCAATGCATCAAGGCACTTCACTTATTACTATAATTGTAACGTATAGCTAAAAATTAAGTACCGTAATACCCTTTGCATGTCAAGAACTTATTCCATTATATTAAAATAGGGATTGCATAACATTGAATGTAAACTCAAGAGCAATAAAAGCATTTACTTATGCGTCTCTCTATATATAGAAATTCCCAATTTTATAGTCAGACTTCCACATCATTTCAGCAATAATTTTAATGTATTTTATTTAATGCATTTTAGAGAACAGAATAACTTTGAGGATGACTTAAATAATAGGCATCAACTTAAAGTAGCACTGAGTATTACTGTTAATACGACTGATACATACTTTGGAAGCATAGTTAAACGATCGGCAATCATAATTGTGGATGTCAGTTTTTTTATTAACAATGCTGACAAAGCCATTAAAATCAACAAAGTTCTTAAAAAGTACTTCAGAAGTCATACTGACCCGGTTATACAATCATAGTACTCTTTATTTAATCGCTACACATCCGTAACCGCACCTGCTGTACTCAATTATTAGGGCAGCCGGCAGTTTGTAACAAAGAGGTTCGTAACTTTCGACGTTTCCTCTCCTCCTCTCTACCTTACACTACCAACAAGTAGAGAAACCCCCAACGTTATCTGATACAGTTGGCTATCCGAGTAGGCACAATTTCCAATTAAACAAGGGTCAGTGTTGTTACGAAACTTCCTGAATCTCCAAACACTGCATTACCCATTAGCAAACAACTGATCCGTTCCTTTGCTCTTAAACACAAAACACTGGTGGATCGATATTGGAACAAAGGGAACGTTTTGTGCACAGTAGTAATCACAAACGGATATAGTACTCACTGGGTGACGGCAAGACTAAGAGATTCATGCACCTAAACTGATAATCAAGGGACTGTTAGAGCAGTTGGAACGAGAAGTTTGTCTTTCTCGAGATGCTTGCCTGCACGTCTATTGGAAACTCTCGACGACATAAAATATAATGTGGAATTGACTTCCCTGTAATTACGCTGCTGCAGACTGTTTAGTTTATCATTGTCCCTTCTCTACTTGGTTTAAAGCATTTTACTCATAAACAGCAAAGACAAAGTTAACATGTAACTTTATCTATTTAGAAACAATTTTGACATCGTCATTTTTACACATTTAATGATAGATATGAAGGAAAATTAACATATTTATGGTTAATAAGTGTTTGGGCCTAAAATAAAAGGATTCCTTCGGAAAAATATTCTAATATTAGATCGTTGTTGTTCTTTTCTTCAAGGTTTAAGTGTTCCATGTCCCCATCTGATATTTGTAGAAGTCAAATTACGTCCCTTAGGTTTGTAACAAAAACTTGATCAGTATTCTTTCTTCTGGCAGGTGGCGGAGATACTGAACCCATTTTTATAAATAAACATATATTTATTCTAATAATGGTTATACCTTTAGCCCTTCTCTGATTGTCTCATTTTTAATGTTCCTGTCACTTTAAGCGTGTCACTGATCTCAAAAAAAATTAAATGCTTCTATATTTTATATTTTTCTCGGAAGTCGACGTTTTTATCTCATAAAATGTTATTCTTATACATACTTATTAATAGTAATAAATGCTATAGTCTCTGTTTAGCTTACTCTGTTTAGCTTGGAAAGAGTCATTAATACATTGATACTATTGTGAAACAAGACAATCGGAATAGATGCATACAATTATCAATATATGGACTTGTAGGTGAATGTGAACTAAATCACACAAAACGTTATTCTGGATATTCTGCTTTGACTACAAATTGAAAATACTAGTAATTTTACGCGAGAGCTCCCGAAACACCTGCAGAGTACCACACGTAGGCCAATGTGGTGTTTTCTGTTTCGAAAACAAATCCTAGAAGGGAATGAAGAGAAAGATACCCGAAAGGCAACCAGATTTTGGAGAAAACGTACTGAAGCGTCAGGGGGACCGATAACAATTCCTGACTGAATACATCCAATGTCGTTCAAGCTTGCATTGTGTAACAGGTTATGTTTTCACTGCAGGTGTTATGCAGGCTAAGTAATAACAGACTAAAGCTAGTAACTGAACATGTCAGAATTTGTATTGGGTTTCCACTCGAATTTTTGTTAGGACAATTTATAATTTAATAGTCATGGCTTTCGAAAGGGTAGTATATGATTATATAGGTTAAAAAAAGATTCTATTTTTTCCTACGGTTTCTACACTTGACCTTTACCCTCGTTCCTAAATGATCCAACTCGGAAAATAAAACTCCGCTATCAACCCTTGTACCACAAATAAGGATAACATCTTTGGGGCTGATAGAGGTATAGACCAAAAGTCATCGCAGCATGGTATATAGATGTGATGTGTTTACAATATACTGCGTACCTTGTGACGTAACCAGAAGAACAACGAGGGTTTTATTCCTTTCAACTTCATTTTGTACTCTAAGAAAGTATGGATAATTTTGTTCCATATGCCTTTTCCATAAAATCATAGAAATTGTGATTATCTACTTTATGAAGCAGAACATCTTCACTAACCAACACCTCACACAAATCTGGATAAATCCCCGTCTGTTTGTTTGAAAGAGGATTATCTACACGTTGCTGAAATACATTTGTGTTCTCTGTTACTACGTGTGTATTTTCTATGTATTTTGTGAATAGTGTATTGGTAGTAGATTAATCGGATAGTATTCGGCACGCTGATCAGACTAGATCCATTGTATCTACGGCCCAAGTGAGGCATCCCCGGGAGGGAGCACGAGGTGAGAAGTGACACGGAGCGGCCAATCCTAAGGAGTCACTACAATATAGAGGGCGAGGTTCCTACACTTTAGCAGATAGAAGCTCCCCGGCACTGGGCTAAGGACAATCGTCATCCCCCCTGCTGTGGCCTCGAAACAGTCAGAGGCCGGTTCGGAGACCGCAGGCCGCCTCCCCAGAGCAGAGTACTTCAGGCAGGCTTGGACAACCGGCATTCTGCCTGCCGCCCTGCTGACTCGGCTCACTAGACCGGCTCGGAGACCGAAGTCCGTCCCATCAGAGCGGAAAGCGTTTTCCCCAGAGCACATCATCCCGCCATGCACCGCGGAGACTCCCGCCGACGCTTGTACCCTGAAAGAAACCACCAGATGAGAGATGATATGAAATGATAATGGAGGTGAAATGGAGAGACGTGAAATTCGAGGGCTGTAACTAACCTACCAAGCACTCACCTAGCGACCCGAAAACTCCCCGTCTGGTAGATCCGCCACGGGAATCGAATCCAGGCCTCCCGATGCGGGCCATAGACGAAACCTCCTGAGCCATCCCTTTCGGTTTGTATTTTGTAAAGTCAAAATATCTGTTTACACAATATCGTTTGTCAATGCTGATATTTATATTATGAGTTTGCATTCATCGGAAAACAATCGACATCAAATTTTTGTGCAAAATTATACCTAATCACCACTTTAATGTTCGGCATTCTTGTCTCACTTGCACAACCTCAGCACAGAGACGTGCACATAATAACATGACTCTACACGGTACGTACGTAACGTGTATCCGTACACCGTACCATTATCGGTCCCCAAAGTACTATGCCAATAAATAATCATTGTTTGTATGATGAAATACCATAGCTAGGACCACTCGTGTAATATGCCTCAATTAAACAATTGTGAAACAGAGAAATACTCTAATCCTACAGCGCAACCACCCTTTACAGAACAGAGCCTGCTACCTGACCGTTTTATTGTGCCCTGCCCATCTAAGGTGTCATTAGTAGAGCGAGCACCCTTTTCCCGAAAATATAGCCGATCGACTAATTAGTTGTGGTTTGCCAGTGACGTGATGGAGGCGAGGGGGTTGTCCTGGACATAGCGCTAGTGCTCCCTTTGCGAAGGCTGTGTATTTACAGCAGCAGGTTTGCCCGCCTTGGTAGCATAATGGAACATGTCTGTCTCACGTTAAAGAGGTCCTCAGTCCGAATCCGGTCAGAGTGACTTACCTGAATAAGGTTTTCTTTTCGGTTTGTTCCTTTATTCTGAAAGACAAATTTCGGATAACCTTAACCTCTATGTACCCTGGGCTCATTTGAGCATCATTCCACCCATTTCATTCATCGTCCGATATGAGTAAACGTTGGAAGACGTAAATTTATAAAAGGAACAGAAACAGTTTTCGCAATAGTTTTCGAAATAGTTTTTCATTTCATTATAATCTGCGTATGATTCTTTTTACGCTGCCTTAGTACATTATGCAGTATCTATATAAAGCTATATTGTGCATTTATGTGTGTGAAACGTGCCTTAAATGCATTATTATTTATTTAATTTACTCTTTATTTGCATTCTTAACATGTATTTTCAGAAAAAATCGTTCTGAATATAAGTTTGCCTCATTGAGATGATCGATATGATTTAATTTATAGTTCAGTTTCAGCCCCTTTGTACCCAATTTTATTTCGTTATATTTGTTTACATGTTGCATTTCAATAGAATGTCTCCTGCAAAATGTTCACTAGAGACGTTCGAATTAGAATTTAGGAAAGATTATTTCAATAAAATAAATATGTCTAGAAAACAGAAGTGAAACTTGAAAAACATACCGTTATAAAAATGCAATATGAGGTAAGAGTATACTTATGGAACACTTGGTTCTGGAGCAAAACTGCTCGCTCTTGTCGTGAGTGCAATACAGAGCTGGAGAGTGGGATATTACTTGGGACTTTATTTGTCAATCTAAAAGGTCCTCAATTGATCCATCAGGGTCCTAATTAGGCTGAGGATCTAGATTTAGGTCTACCATTGGGACATAATTCCCCGCAGATATAGAAAATCAAACCAGGTTTTCCTCTTGCTAAGCAGCAGCGCTTACACTACTGTAAAGAGACCACACAAACAAAGGAATATGATAAATTACCAAAAGTGCCAGTACTGCGGAGAGTATCTATAATTTAAAGTGCATTGTCTTTGATTCATTGCTAACAGCTATACCCCGATGTCACATTTTTCTCTCACAGAGCGTAATAGGTACAGCGGCTTTCCCGTTTGCGTTATAAAACCACAGGATAGAAACCCAGGCTTTAGAATTTATTAGGTTTTCAGGTCCTTGTGGAATACCAGTTCCATTCTTGTGAATTGATCTCTGCCCTGCCACTTCTGGCATCGCAGCAATGTAGGGAGGATATCGACGCTTTGTCATTCGGATTCCATATTAAACCCTAAGTGTCGCCTGCCAGTTCCCTGGCTCAGCGATCGACTGAACGCAGCGGGTAAAAATACTCTCCTTTCTTCGTTGATTATAGGGTTTCCCAAAAGCAAGCTACTCTTGTGGTATCCAGTAACTATTTTAATCAATTAAGTGGCTAACTTCTCTCATCAGTATTTTTTATAGTATCCCTCAGGCTCAGAAATGTATACCAAGAGCAAACTCTTGTTTCTGGATCTGTAGATGCCGCCACTGTTTTTGAAGCATAGTTCAAATCTTCAGTTCTTATCGGGCAAAGAGTAGCGCCGTACTTCTTTGTCGGTTATCAATTCAAAATTGTCCCTTATATGGTATTAACTTCATATATTTCATTCTGCTTTACGCTTCAACTACTACTTACAGAAAGTAGAAAACGCCTTTTGTTACCCAGAAATATTATGTTAAGTTGTAAGCGGAATAGATGACACCTTTTGTACCTTACGCCCCCAAGTGGGGCACACCTGAGAGGATGGATGAGCTGAAAGGAGACAGAGGGTGGCCGACCCAAAGGCGTCACTACAATACAGAGACCGGTGTCCCTACGTTTTACTAGAGAGAAGCTTCCCGGCGATCCAGGATAATCGTCTCCCACCTACCGTTGCCCCCAAAACAGTCAAGAGACCAGTTCGGAGATCAGAGGTTCCCTCCCCCCAGAGCAATGAAGACTCCAGGTAGGCTTGCACAACAGGCATCCCGCCAGCCACGTTCCTGAATCGACTCACTAGGCAGGCATGGAGACCATAGTCTGTCCCGCAGGAGGGAAAGTGTTCAGTCAGAGCACATCATCCCACCATGCACGGATGACACTTTTACCCTGAAAGAAACTACCAGAAAAGAGATGATATGAAATGATTATGGAGGTGAAATGAAGGGATAGGAAATTCGGGGAACGTAATTAACCCACTCAGCATTCACCTAGCAATCCGGGAAAACTCCCGAAAAACCCATGGGTCAGGTAGGTCGGCCACGGGAATCTAACCCGGACCTCCTAAATGCGGACCACAGACCTATCCGTCTGAGCCATTCACACGTTCACATATGTTGATAACTATAAAATACCGGATAACGAATTTCTGACGTTACAGTGGATAACGTTTTCTAGCTGAATAAAGTTATTAAGGACATGCTAAAATCCGAAATATAGAAGTTAGAACGGTTCAGGTGCATTGGTCTGAATCGTGTAACCTGCCAACAAGTTGAGTATGCGAGAACGAAAGGGATAGTGTCCTGCCTCTTTCTTTCTGTCTGTCCGTTTGTTTCTATCTCTGTGCCAGTGCGTTCTCTCACAGGAATGTTACGACTATACTAATCTATTGGACTAAAATTGTAGAGAATTCACAGCGTAACTTTCATATACGAGGCTTGTTCAAAGAGTTTCTTAAAATTAGCGAAGGCATAGAAATTTCTAAGCATTAAATAAACTCAGGAGGAAAAGAAAGAAGGTTTAACGGTCACTGGATAGCTGGGAAGGATGTAGTGCATAATAAACAACATCCAATCCCTGTGCAGTGTCTTGATATTTGCAGACGGAACTGGGACCGCTGTTTAATTGCGTCACAGTGACTTTTGACCTCTCTTGTTTGCGTTCTTCTTAATGCAAAGTTTTGAGTTTATATAAGCCAACTATTAAGAATTCCTGTCTGGTTGTAAGCATATTCGTATGTCTTCTGTTTTGCTAGATCCTACATCAGACTATGCATATGTATGCTTGGACTGAAATATCCACGGATTTTGTAGTACCTTACTTTCATTTTCTGTGTAGCAACAACCATTATTTTCTACTCCTTGACATTCTCAGCGAAACAACAGCACACTACTGTTTCACATTCTCCATGAAACTCAAAGCTTTCTTCGCAA
This sequence comes from Mantis religiosa, assembly GCA_030765055.1. NCBI lineage: Eukaryota > Metazoa > Arthropoda > Insecta > Mantodea > Mantidae > Mantis > Mantis religiosa. Next base: position 130,399,208 of record CM060948.1, on the reverse strand, counting down.
ACATAATCCCTTAGCATTCCCCGTTCCTGCTGTAACGGTTGTTATGATTTAGGCCCCAAGAGTTGTAAAATTGTTTAATATGTTTAATGATTTAAGAATCGATATGGACAGGTTAAAATGAATAAGAAAGGAGATTGTTAAAATTCAGTTGGTCATGAGATGACGCAACACATAACTGATATGATGTGATGTTTTATCATTGGTAGTTTTAAAGATGAGGTTATGTTATGTGTGACGTCGACCAGTGAAAATTAAGTGTGCTTAGTAGTGATGACAACGGGAGAAGGAAAAATGGATAATTTTGGGAGAACAGCTAGGAAAGAAGGCGTTTTTCGATTGCGTAATGTCAAAGAGAACAGACGTGTTTTGGATTGTGGAATGTCAAAGTGAACGAACTAAAATATTAAAAATAGTTTTCAGAAAATTGTATCGAAGAAACATCATTCTTATTTAAAGTGTATAAAAATGGCATAAAGTATCGTAATTAAATTACAAGTTTGGATGTTTATAAATAAAACAAAATTTATTTATTTCTGAGTTTATTTAAAAAAATGGTCCTTTTACTCGCGACCACGCCAAAGAAAAGGGTTCTCAAGTAACGACTGAAGCAGCGCAGGAGATGTTTTTATACATCAATACATCTGAGTGCCATATCTGAACCAAGGACTCAGATCGAGAAGAAATGGCACCTTTGGCTTCATTGTCACCAACGACTCCCGCAGCAACGAGGGACATCTTACACGTACGTAAAGGGAATTCCTGTTACAAAAGTAATTTTGAATATCCTCTTATACGAGATTTTTGTATGTCCAATTCTCAGTACTTTCTTGACAGAATGTATATACATAAACCAATATGAATTACACGCATAGTTATAAAGAAATATGTCACGTCTTACGAATTACTCACCAGGAGAGTGTAGCTTTATTTGAGAAGTGAAATTTTTCGCCAATTCTGATGTCCTCAAAATTAATTTACTATGTAATACGCATATAATTTGTAAAAATGTGTCTTCAACTTCAATCGTAACGTGAATTTGCTAATGAAATTCATTAGAACAGTGAGAATGCTGATACATATCAACAGCTTCAATGTTAGCGAGATAGGCTATTTTAAATACGTTAATTTAGCTTTTATTGCCGTTTCAGAGCGAGTGGTATGCCAGAAATGTCACCTCAGAGGGGTTGCATGGAGCGTGTGAAAACGCAAGTGCCTTGGTGGGTAACATCAGCACAACGCTAATGGCAGGTGGATGCATAATTGAAGGGATATCTCTCTGCCGGCCGCTCCCGTTTTACCTTAAAATAAACAAGGGCAAATAGCGCGTTATTACACTAAGTGAATTACCTAATTACATAAACAGGAGCAAAGCATACAAATCCAGTGCTTTTAGACTATCTAGGTTAAATAGTCTTTAGGTAAGTGTGGTATTTTAATTTTTTCTTCTCTAACACGCGTGTAATATGCCATTTCATCCAGAAGTTTGCTATCTAGATTTTACACATTTTAGAGGGTACATGCTATCTTTTTTTTTTTTTTTTTTTTTTTTTTTTTTTTTTTTTTTTTTTTTTTAAGAAAAAGATTGTGGAATTTGTGCAACCAGCTGTAACCAGCATAACTCCAAAATGAAGAGAAAAACCTCGTATTTAAGATTAAGATCTTGCAAGTTTACGGCAGCAAAATACCTGCACTCAAAACTACACCATTAAATGTTTCCTTGTTGCTTATTTTATTAAAATGCCTTTAGCACTTTGATTAAAATAAAATGCCCATGAGATATTTTCGTGACTGATAAAATATGTTTCTCTAATTTGTTGAGAACAGCCTACAATGTTATGTTTATTAAAAATTACTTTTGCACTATTGGTAAACCCAAGATATAGACTCCGCCTCACGTTCAAGAGGTCCCGAGTTCGAATCTCGGTCAGCGTGAGTTACCTGGATAAGGTTTCTTCCGGGGTTTTCCCTTATCCTTGAAGACGAATTTCGGGTAACTCTAAACTCCATAGGCCCTGGTCTCATTTGAGCGTCATTTCACCCAATTCATTCACCGCCCAATATGACTTAACGTTGGAGGACGTAAATTAAAAAAAAAAAAAAAAAAAAAAAAAAAAAAAAAAACTTAGACATAGGCAAAATGTAGGGAAAGGTCGTGCAGTATCGGCCGGGTTAAGTTTTCTGAGTTTACTCTGTAACTGTGGTGGTTAATCGGAATCTTACTTTATCTATTATTCTCTTACCTCAACACATGTTCTAAGATAGTATAATGTAATGAATTTTTTTTGTATATAGTACTTTATTAAATCGAAAGTAATAAAGCTAGAATTATAAGGCTTGTAAAAAGTGTCTTGCAGGATCGGCCACTGCCTTTTCTGTTACAATATAGATCGTCAGTGACACATTGCACTGCCACATATAGAACAATAGTGGAATACAAAAGCATGGGAACTTATTGTCACTATTTCTGCTCAGTTCACAAATGTCTAGCTCACTGCTTTACAGAGATCGTAAATATAGCGCTGTTATACGCCTCAAAATATCTTCCGTGCGCTAAGAGCTACACTAACCACCATCAAGCACTCAGAGCAGACAACTGAAGAGAGGAAGATATCCGACTATGCCATACGTGGATGCACGAGCTTGCTACTGCTTACTGGAAATTCTGTAATATGGAGGCGAAAAGGGAGATTACAGTAGTGGCCGGAACTGCATGCCGGCCGATACTGCACGACTCTCCCGTATTACACGGCATCAGTTTATTAAAGCACTCAATTTAGCCTAAGTAATTATTTAGCTAGGATTAAAAATATACCATTATGTCAGTGGTTTTGATTTTCAAATATCTTTTAGTTTTATCAATTGGTAAGCTTCCATACGTTTTTCAAGGAACATGGGATTTCAAATTATTCACGTAGCGATCTGACTATCGTTTTAGCTTAATGTATCTTTCTTATACCTTTACCAAATGCGTAAGTATGTAGTGACATTTCATCTCCATGAGTAAGAATGTGAACGCTTCGCATGGATATTTTTAAAGCTACCTTTGAAAGTAGAAGGAAGTATTGTGTTCTACGCAGATTTTCTATAGAAATTTAATCGGAAATATATATTATAAGGTCCATAGAACCAATAGAAATCATAGAAACAATAAATTAAGGAAAAAGGCTTGCACGTGCACGCGCTCGCACACGCGCGCGCGTGTGTCTCAAATGAACAGCTAAACGCAAAAATTTGTAGGAATACCAAACTTGGTAATAATTTAATTATTAAATGCCATTCATTTTAGAGATGCAATACGAAAATATTGATAAAATCATTTTAAACTAGCAGACTTGGTGAACTTCGTAGCGCCAATAAAAGTTGTCTGGATTTATGTATATTGTAACGGGGACTGCTGGAGCACCCTGTACCAGCTGCGAACGGAAGGCAGGGGGGAGGCTCGGTTAGCCACGCCCTTCCCTCGTTTGTCTTATAGTGGTGACAGCCAGTGGTCGGAAAGAAACATAATTGTGCGTCTGTTTTCCTTCCACCTGGTTCTCGATCTTTCTGTTACCAGAACAATCTTGTAAACACCAGAAACCGGCGATATTCCGATATAAGGAGGGTTACAGACAGACAGAGTCAGTCTGTTGTTGTGCTGTGTTGAGTTGGTCAATCAGTTGGTTAGTGAGTGTGAGCGAGAAGACAGTCGCAGTTCTTGGTGTAAGAGTTAGTCAGTGACGTGTTAATGAACGAAAGGATTGTGCAACGGAAGACTGTACGAACTGTGTATGAGTATCGGAGTTGATGTAATCGCGAGTACAAGTGAAATTGTAACGGACGAACTGGTGAATTGTATTGTGTGCAGCAAGTAATTCTGTGTAATTGGCAAGTGTTAAACTGTAAGTCGGTAGAAATAAAGGACATTGTTGAGTGGTGTAATTGGACTTTTTATTTCACGAACCCACAAAGTCACAATATCAATAAAACAAATTCGGAGGAGTTAGTAATATATTTTGCAATTGGGGGTGAATTTTAAGTACAACACAGTTACAGTGAAGTTAAACTATTTAAAGTTTTCTGCTAAACATTACTTTTTGTCCTTTTTGTGGTGCGTAAATATATAAAAATTGTGGTTTTCCGACGCGTGAACCCGTAACCTCTAATTGTCCATGAGACAAACAGGAAAACTCCAAGTTGATTCCGCAAACTTCCAACGAGTGCCCTTCATATTTATTAATGGTCATCGCAAAGGCCTGCCGCCTCGGTAGCGTAGATGGTAGCGTCTCTGCCTCACGTTCAAGAGGTCCCGAGTTCGAAACTCGGTCAGGGTGAGCTACCTGGATAAGAATGGCTCCGGGGTTTTCCTCTATCCTTAAAGACGAATGTCGGGAAACTCTAAGCTCCATGCAGCCTGGACACATTTGAGTATCATTGCAACCAACTCATTCACAGTCCGATATGACTTAACGTTGGAGGACGTAAAATTAAAAAAAATCGAAAAGGCCAAACGCAAGGGAAACTATAAATGCTTAAAATCAAAAGGTAAAACCGTTGGAATCTTCGTAATACATGGGATCAAGATATCCTTTTTATAGTTAACCACTATTAGGTCAATTAAAAGAAATTAATTGACCTAATAGTGGTTAACTGTAAAAATCCTGGGCTTTAAAGTACTTACACGATGTAAGTCGCCATTAAGGTAGTTGTCTCATGTGTTTATGAGAAATCCTAAGGGGTTTACCGGGAAAAACACGAGTCAGTTGGAGAATTTAATGTCATATCGGCAGGTTGGCCACAGTAGCTCAAGGATTAGAGCGGCTGGATGGCAACCAGAAGATCCGTGGTTTAAATCCCGGCTATGGCATTGAATTTTTCAGTCTGACTCAATCTTTCCATACTCTATAACGCAATTCTGACATACAAATACGACTATTAGTAATAACTGCCTCTCGCTGCTGATCAGTGCGGTCAGCACGTAACTTAGCTTGTCGCACATTTGACCGACTTCTAGGGCCTAAGTCAGGTCGTCTTCTCCTTGGAACAGTAAAAAAGTCTCCGCGAACTTCACAAAGTCACAAAAATTCTATTAAATTTGTGTCAATTTAATTGCATTCACGTATTTACAAACATAAATTATAAGGAGGTATCCAAGGACATATCTGTATTTGAAAACAGTTATATGTAGTAAAATATTTAAAGTGTTACAGTGCGTTAAGAAATTAATTTTGCGTCTCATCTTTTAAATATATATCCTCATGCTAAATAAAAAAGTCAGTCTTGATAAGAAATAATAAACGTAATATAATAAATTATGGCAAGTTAAATAGCTTTGAACACTTCGTCAAGGAGAGGAATAACTTTCTACTTAGTAATGCTTTGTTTGTTGAAAATAAAAGAAGGCATATGTGTTCCGTAAAAGTTTGCGTGTGTACTTTATATTTAGGTAATAAGTCGGTCCATTATCACTTCATTTGTTTTCTCAACCTTTAACCTTCCTTGGTCTTATACGAATATTCCAAAACCAAAATTAGGCAAATCGGTTCAGCCGTTCTCGAGTTTTGGGAGACTAAAAAAGTCAATTCATTTTTATATATAGATAAATAAATTAATGTATACATAAAAATATTTTCGATAGCTTTTTATTTTCCCATAAATTGTCCTAAAAATTTGAAATATCTCAGCTTTTAGATGTTAAACCTAAGTTCTGAAATTTATAAATGATCAATAAGGTTATCTTTATTTTAACTGAGGAAACATAAAAATTCGACAAAACACACCAAAGAAAGTTAATTATACTTTGAAGCACATAGCATATTTTCAGTTTGTAAATCAGCTAATTCGAACTATCATTTAAAGTTTTCAACTTATTGAAGTATTTGTTTTTAAGTGCTTCACTTAGTTGAAGTCTAAACTAGTAGGCATATACGAGATGCGATATGTGTTTTAAGTACTGTTTGCTTATGTAAAGAAACTGATTATTGTATTCAAAATTTACCTTATTTTATCACCTTACACTGATTCTCCATGTAGTCTCCGCCGTTGTTAAGGATATTGTAATTATAAGGAAACAGCTTTTGTACGGCTACTTCGAGAATGATACCACCAAGCAGTCTGGAATTTCATTGTTGTTGGAATGTTTTCCATCAAGGAACTTTTCGGATTAAGTAATAGGAAAATGTCTCTTGGTATCAAGCAGAGAGAGAGAGAGAGAGAGAGAGAGAGAGAGAGAGAGAGAGAGAGAGAGAGAGATAGAGAGAGAGAGAGAGAGAGAGAGAGAGAGAGAGAGAGAGAGAGAGAGAGAGAGAGAGAGAGAGAGAGAGAGAGAGAGAGAGAGAGAGAGAGAGAGAGAGAGAGAGAGAGAGAGAGAGAGAGAGGAGAGAGAGAGAGAGAGAGAGAGAGAGGAGAGAGAGAGAGAGAGAGAGAGAGAGAATGAGAGAGAGAGAGAGAGAGAGAGAGAGAGAGAGTGAGTGAGAGGTCCAATTGCTACGAACCAAATGATATCACATCTGATTATATTTGAATACGTGTGGATAGACAGTGTCATGATTTCATTACTTTCGAAACAAGAGAATTCCACACGAATACACCTTACTTCCATTGTTTCCGAATTGCACAACGCTGCTTTCGTGGTGTCTTTGTTGACTGTTGCTTGTGGGTAAGAATTAAACAAGTAACGCTCCTATTCTACCCAGAAAATGGTGCACATGATCTTGTGATGGACATCATCTGTTGAGTTTGTTCATCACTTGGAAGGTTTCGGCCTCCGCTCCGCTCCATGGACTGTTGCTTGGACTCATATGCATTCCATTAATAAATCATTGCCTTCTCCTATAATGCATGCGAGAAGTTAGTGCAGAGGTGGACTGTTAATTATTGATTTACTTATTTTTGAAAGGTTTACTTTCAAAGATATACCTCTGTTACCCATTTTAAGCACCGATTTGAAAAGTTGTAAGCATACTGTAGAGGGGATCTCAAAATATGTATAAAGTGCACAGAAAGTAACGATATTTTGAAGGTCTATCATCAGCGAACTTTTGCGTCCACGGCTTGCACCAAACTATCCATGAAGATCGACAGTCAGCCGCTTTACGGCTCATCATCCACTTTTTTTATTACCATCATTAAACTGTCATTGATTCCATCACTCATTTCTGTTTTCTCATAAAATTCGCACATTTGACGATTTATGTCTGCTAGAGTAACGTTTGTCACATTTTGACCTCACAGTTGCGGCTTCTTCGACAGTTTTGGAAACTTTTGGAAACACTAATATGAGGTAAAGAAAAAATGGCTGTCGTTCACACTCATCTCCGCTCTCCTAAATTTCGCAAACTCAAAATCCCTGTCGACGCGCTGATGGACAAAATGTAAATCGGTTCTTATATTTCTAACGTGCCTCATATAAGCATTTTATTAACGTGAAATACATGCATATATCTTTCTCTTCCTCCCTCATGAGTTCAAGAAAAAAGCAAAGTTCAAATTGGCGACTATCGTTTCTTTATACTGTATGGCAATAGAAAAATAAGAGTTAAAGTTCATACAGCACAACTTTGTGACATTTATATATGAAGCATACCTTCTTATTTTAATATTCTTCACCCGGATGTCGTATCGGGTGATAAATGAATTAAAGAGAGGCCAAACGGGAAAAATTACCATAAAATATATTTTCAGTTTATTGTGCATTCATATTAATTTGAATTTCCTCTTTAATTTGTATACGTACATATCCTTGTATGACCATTATACTTACGTTTGAAGCATAAGTTAAAAAGATACTACATTTGTCATTAAATTAAGACCTTTTCTCCACTGTACATAAAAGGCATAACTCCTGCACACTTTGGAATAGCCTTTATGGCTATGATTTGATCTGAAAGCTTATACCAGTTTAAATATGATTGGTTGCTTATATTTAATCCATGTGGTTTTTTTTTCTTGGCAGATATAAATATGCGAGTTTTTTTCCTTCTTATTTTTCTTTGAACAATTTTGCTTGAAAATTATTTTCTATGGTATAAAATATAACCCCACTTTCAGAAACCGTTCAAGTTATCCAAATGAAGTTTATTATGATCCGACATCGGAGCCCGTACACCCTTAAAGGGATATGAAGTTTACAAGACTCGCAGTATATAACTGCTGACGTCAGTCCCGAGGACGCAGGGAAAGTCCGGTTCGCAACGCGGAGCTTTAGTTTCATTACAAGTACTGCTCGCCACGCAGGTGGATCTGCCTTTCAGGGAGTGCAAGGTGTCTGACATATTGTGTTAATAGCATTACTCTCCAACAATTATTGGACAATCTCCATTTTATAAATCAAAAGTTTTGGGTATTATTAACAACAATTAAACAACTTGAAGAATGTACTTTCGAGCCGTCTAAAAGCAGTCGAGGAGGCGTCTGCAAAAATTAACAATATAGAGAAGACGCCACCTACCAAACGTACAAAAAATGAATTGTCCAGTATTCAACACAAAAATATTAGATTTTCATAGCTGCGTAATATAAGTAATAAACTAAGTCTCGGACAAGCATATGAAAATGATTTGTCCTACTCATATGCACCATTAACATCATGTGACTTTGAAAAAACTTTCTCCCAATATTTTTATATTGTTTCAGTGAGATGGGTAGAAAATTCACATTCGACAATTTACGAATGTACATAGTTCACTGTAGTTCCCGCATCGAAAGCAATGAGAAGGATCGTATATTAGTGTAGGTTACATTTTGTATCCGTACCGGAGTGTACTTACACACACAGCGCTTTGGTATACTTGTTGACGTCGGGCGTTTGTTGATGTCGCGCCTGACCTTGTATAGTACCTGTGCGCGTACATTGATTGCTAAGGTATAGGGGATCCGATGTCTGATTATATTAATTAGGTTCTATCTGTAGTTGTAGATCTGTTTTGGTGTTAATATTAAGGTTGTGCATTAGTTAAAAATAATAGTTGTTGCGTTTTAATTAAAAGCTATTATAATGAATAAAATGATGTTATATTACTTAATAAATAAGATTACTGTATAAACGAAGATTAGTAGTCTTAAAGGCTGCATCTGCACCCTATAATCATTTCAGTCCAATCTCTTAAATAGTTTTTGAGAAAATAGAGAATGAATTTAGCAGATTTTACATTGGCTGTATAGGAATGCGTAAACTGCGATCGTGTCCTACAGTGCTTGGAATTACCCACCATTCTGGAAATAAGCAAAACACTCGAAATGGACTTCTCCAGTACTCTATAGGGATTTCGAACTCAGGACCTACTCAGTTTGAGGCAGAAAAGTAACCCTTACGACATGGAGATCTGTGTTATTATTCCTACCATGAAGTAAGTACAGCAATTACTTTTTAGCGAATACCATTTTATTGTGACTTGTTCCTGTTTATACTGTCACCTCAGTCGCTTCGTTAGTGGATTTTGTTTTACTTGTCACTGTCACGTCACTTTTTTTCCATTGTCATTTCACTTTATTCGCGACGTAGTGACGTAATGAAATACACAAAGCCTAGCGGTTCACCACAAACCTCAAATGTCTTGCATTCACTGCATGTCACAGCAGCCGTCATAAGCCCGCTCGAAGATTAGCATTTTTCCTCGCATCAAAAACCCATTCGCTAACTCTGGGCTTGAATGGACCGGATTACAAGCGGAGGGGATTTCACTCTAAGACTACGGACAGGTTTCTATGTCAGATCCCGGAGGAAGGGATGAGATGGCAGCACTCTGTGGCTGTGCTGGAACCCGTGTCTGGGACGAGCCAGTGTGAGGCTCCCTAACTCGCTCGCTCGAAGGTACTGGTAGGCTTGTGTTAGCCTGAAGATTGTTGCTGTGTGCCCACCCAGGATAGGGTTTAACCACAGATAGGATTTTTTTTTCGGGGTGGGTTAGGATGGCTGTTTTTGTTTGAGGATGGTGGATTGATTATGAGGTAGTTTATTGACTCCTCTAGAAGGATAGAATGCTTTCTTTAGCACCCTGGCGTTGAAGGATTTATTTTGATTTGAACTGAATTTTGTTTAATTTTGAGACCAACAACTCTTGGTAGATTATGGGAGCTCAGCTTTTGCTGCTGCTGGAATTGCTCCGTGGTTACCTCGGATGCCCGCAAGCCATGCGGGGGACCCGGAATAGGCGGCGACGACGTCTGGTGGGATCATAATCACCAAGAGACCTAACCAGGGCGCTTCTGTGCAAAGGTAACTGTGCGTATAATTTTGTAGCCTGGCGTCTAATTTCATCTTCCACTTATGGAAGACCAGGGGCTTCATGGAGGAACCTTACTGGGAAGAATCGGCCTACTGAATAAATGGACCCAAGTCCTCTATTCTGAGCGCGTTGAAGATATGACAGCCAGGAATCTGCGGCCATGCCCCAGACCTCGCAGGCATATAGCATCAACGGGACTATAAGAGCTCGAAAGAGGTATAGCTTTACGCGGACTGGCATCGATCGAGAACCCAGCATAGGATACAGGGAAGCAATAGCTCCCTGAACCCTCGCCGAGAGTTCCCTGATGTGTCGACGGAAAGTCAGACCCTTGTCTAGCTGGCTCCCTAACGTGAGCTGGAGATTCTTATATGGACGCCAGTGTTCGCTGCATAGACGCAGCCGCACGAGGTTCAACACGGGGTGAAGGTGACTACGACGCCACTCATATGTCGGAAACAACAGTGCGCGAAGCAGCATTACAGAGGTACATTGGCAAAAAACTTCCTACCTGGTAAAGACCGGACTGAAACAAAAATGAAATGAAATGGAGAGACGGAAAGTCGCGGATAGAGAATTAACCAACCCCGCATCCAACCATTTCAGAAGCCACATAGCACTCTGCCGAAGTTATTTATTTTATTTATTTATTCTACTTAGGACGCTTCCACTGCTCTTAGTTATGTGCACATTGTAAGTATGTGAGAAATTTTAACCCATATGGTTTCTCTGTTTTGTTGACATGTAAAATATGAAAGCATTTAATCAAATCAGCTCTGGAAAATCAAGCATTTCTATAAGGGTAGCGATTTTGACTCTAGTGATTTGATAAAGTTATGCTAAACATTTAAGTCGACGATCACAATTATTTCAAATGCAAGTGAAACAATTTGTAAAATGTCCTATAATATTTGATAAGTCGTATAAACATCGAAATTAGCTCTGTATTACCGAATTCCAAACAATAAACGTTACGCCATTTACAGGATGCAGCTGGATGTGCTAGTGAATGATTATGATTTTGCGATAACGCAATAATGTTCTTCAGACGTCTTACGTTTAGACTATGGAAAACCCATTTCTAAAACTTCCGCCATACGAATTGCAATTTGGAACTCCCTCATGCCAAATACGCTGTACATAGCATTGTGAAGGGGAACACCAGTAAGGCTACAAACTACTGTCCCTATGATCATGTAACTATATATCTAGGAATTAAAATATACAAAAACAGAAACTATAATGAAGAGATAATACACGGATATAACAAATCGGAAATTGCAATTTCAACACTAAATGGTATAATATGGAATAGAAATGTTAGTAAAAATAGAAAAAAAAACATATTTATGCACAATTATATTTCCAGAAGTGCAATGTACTGCGAAGCAGAAATATAGACACTCAAAAATACAATTAACGCGAATTTAATGTTCTGGGAAGGAAGGACAAAATAAGAAATAATGCAATTGTACTATAATGGGAGCAACTGCGTATAAAATAACATTCAAACAATTATACCTGTACGGCCATTTAAGATAAATGCACAGACTAGAATACCAAAGAATGTATAAAAATGGGTAAAATAAGTGAATCTTAAGAGTGAATGGCCTAAAAGGACTTGGAAGGCTCATATCATCAGACACATTAACATAAAACGACAAATGAGGTAAAATGATCAGATGGCATTATGAATTTACTATCTACGCGTATCTCCATATACAAAGCACAGCACCGAAATTTAAAACTGCCAACCCTCAGAATTTAAGGTATGCATGTTTGGCCAATATTGATAAACATATTTTAGAATAACACGAAGAAGCACAAATCAACATCCCACAAGCGGAAAAATAAATTTGTATAGAGTGTTTCAATGAGCAAATTGAGAGAAATTTAGATTATCTGCTCCTTTACAGCACACAAGTGAAACGTACTGAGGCATAAACAGAAACTCAAGCGATCACAAAACCTTTATCATGATAGTTTGCCTATATGACAGTCACATACTAAAGGCAGCTCAACATCTAACATCAGCCACACGCGGAAGTTCAGATCTCGAGAACAAGTGTTTTCACCGATTTATTGAGTCAAACAGCTAAACTCGGTCACTGACACGAGCGCCATGAACCAAAACAAAAGGCAAAGGGAATTCCTACTGAATCTAGAACTCGAATGTTCTGTTACCATCCGCGGAAAAACATAATGTACAGTCAGGGGTAGCAAAATCGGCACAAAGTTCTGTAGGGCAGTTAGGATCCTGTCCTAAGACAAACCAGAGCTAATTGCTATCTTAAAAATGATTGTGATTGAAACCGGAAATACGTTTCTTAACATTAAAATAGAAAGAAGGAACTCTTACGTTGGTTTTGTTTTAACTGAATCCGCTATAAAAAGGGACAAGATAAAAATTCACACATAAGTTGATATTATTTAATATCTAACAATATATATATATATATATATATATATATATATATATATATATATATATATTATATATATATATATATATATATATATTAACTAGAACAGTAAGTACCATTTTACAGTAATCCTGTTTCAAATATATGTGTTTCAAAAGCTGGATTAAAATAATATAACAGTCATATAAGTTGTTAATGCACAGTGTTACTACAAATAGAAATAAAAGAATTAATAACACGATAAAAGAATGCCTACTTAATATAAAGGAAATGACAGAATTATTGCGAACAACTTACGTTATAATAACACTTGATATATTTATTCTAATAAGAGATAGAGAGATATGTGGGTGGCTTACTGATGGATCTTTGTAATGAACCGTAAGTTCTGTAGCATCTAATAGTTGCTCTCAAATGCACGAGATTAAATAAAGTATTCAAACTGAGCCAATTGAGTGATGCATAATTTCATTACGAAACAGTATAATTTCAAAGTTTAACATTTCTGCCGCCAAAGAGAACACTCAAAATAGCATTTATTACACAACGAATACCTAATTTACCTATGGCGAACCCAGAATGTCAAGTCTTTATGCTAGTGTATTTCAGACCTCCATACTTTAATCATAAAATAGCTTACACAGGTTGGAACGAGCTCTTGTTACTACTCATTAAGTGCATTGAGTACTACACATTACATCTCGGAAAGATAAATTATTTCTGATTATTTTCATTTCATCCATTCTTTCCTATATGTATAATTTAACTAATTATGCTATGGTATGTACGTGTAATTAAAATATATAAGCATTACAAAAACCAAATCAAACAATAACTTATATGCATGATATAATATTGTGGGCACGGAAGTAGCTACCTTTCAAAGTAAACGCAAAGTGGTTGTAAAAGACAAAACAATCGTGCTGGGCTGTTTCTCATACAGGCATGAAACAAAAGGTATAATAACAATGAACAATTATCGCAGTTATGCTTATGGAAGAGGTGACTTGCCGTCACATGTTTAACAAATAACCAACTCGATGACAGAATGTTACAGATTTCATTTTATTCTAAGGTATGCATCTATGGTTTTATATACATGTATGTGTATGCTTTTTGGTGTTATAAATAGCTAAAGGCATAACTCCATCTGCAAGTTCACAACACAGCAAATGAACTCTAAGCATTATGTCACTAACCATCTGAAAAATAACAAATGCAATACAAGTCTGGTAGCTGTGTAACCATTCTTGGGGAAAAGTACTCCAAAGATTATGAATAGAGTAGTCCTCCCCTTCTTACCTGCAGTAGGAACTATAGTACTTGCATTTTCATCAGTCCATTCAAGGGCAATTTTAACTACCTTGTAACTTTTTTTCTCACTCTCAATGAATGCGCAGAAAAATGCACCATCAGGTACAGGGATAGTAGGAAGGGAAAGGGCGAGAATGGGAAAATACAAATGCTTGACTTTGAGGGAACTGACTGGGGTGAAATCTCTGTACCGCACATGCATAAACCGCGTTAGGTGGAATCGGTTTTCGGCTTTCTAAGTGAGCCAGGGAGTAGAAGTAGGAGAATAGCTTGACACCATGTGATTCTGTTCCGCAAGTCTAGTGTAGTTTTTTAAATGTGGTGTGCTTATACGATCAACTATGAAATACTAAAGGAGCTTTAATTGATGTCCCTCATACCGTGCAGCAGTAGGCCTTGTTCAGCGTAGGCCATGATGACCATTGTCTGTGTACTGATCAAATCAGTAGGTCACAAAGGATGTGGAGAATATTTAGCGAGCCACGATTATTAAAGAGCACCGCAGCCGAAATGAAACGAAATTTTTGTTCCATTAGCAAAAAAAAAAAAAAAAAAAAAAAAAAAAAAAAAAAAAAAAAAAAACTGAAATAATACGCTGATGCATATGGTGATCAAATATAAGAAAGTGCAGTTTGCGAACTTGGTGGCAATGTGTTCGGTAACCATAATGTTTACACTAGGTTATTTGTATTTTGTATGTTTTTTGCTCGACATGATGCAAAAGTTTAATAAAGAAGAAAGATTCTTCCATCACAAATGGATTCAAAATTGAGAAATTTTATATGTCCTTAAGGTGGGAGATTATATCTATTTTTTCTTTTCTAAATCATAAATGTTTAAATTACGGCTTAAGATCGAGTATACTTCATATGACGTCAAAAGGTTTAGGAATGAGAAAAATAATTAGAAGCATGGCACGTGGCACCTATTAAATTTTTGATGAATATTTGAAAACCTAGTATAAGTAGTTATGTTTTATTAATTCATTTCTATTAATTATAATTGTATTAGTGATGAATTGAACTTTTTATGTCTTGTAGTATTAAATACGAGTAGTAAATATGTAGGTGGTACGAACATCATATCACACCTAAATTTAACGAGAGAGTTTTCATTGTTTATATTTCTAGTCTACGTTGTGAAAAAAGCGCTCGTGTCTTGCTTCGTTGCACTAGATGGCTCTTTTCATCAGGAAGATAGTATATTATCCTTTTGAAATAATCCTATGTCCATTCGTTTTTTCTATTGGAGATTTTCTTTTTCTTTCTTTTTCCTTTTTTGGGTAATTTACGTCCTCCAACGTTAAGTCATATCGGACGATGAATGGAATGGGTGAAATGATGCTCAAATTAGCCCAGGGTCAATAGAGCTTAGAGTTACCCAACATTCGTCTTGTAGGATAAGGGAAAACCCCGGAAAAACCTTATCCAGGTAATGAGATGGATTGCCTACTTCACATATCCTGAATATTATATTTTCAGCAAAATAGCTATGGTAGCTAAAAGATAGGAATCAACATAAGGCGGGACTAATCATGGCTCTTCAATCGCTACTAGCGAATGCGATGTGTGCAGCGTTGTACAGTTAAGCACGCATACTGGCTCGCTTCGCCGAACCATACGGCTAATTTCTTTGCGCGCTCTAAAGATACTAATTACAGAATTATTTTGTTCTCTCATGTTTCAGAGCTACTTTTCTGAAGATTACTGTCCAAACCCCATGTTTGTAGCACATCTCGTTTCGGAGATATGGAAAAATAAGGCTCCTGACTTGAAAGAAAAGAATCATTAACTGTCAGTGAAGAAAAGCAAACACGTGCTATGCCGCAGTTGTATCTTGTACCTTGCATATAGTAAAGTGGTGATCTTTTAAGAGTGTACACGTGCTGTTCAATGTTAATAAATATACAGCTTAGTAAGCCTAGTACTGGTGCACCTAGCAGTAACTGCGAAACAACTTGTAAAATTTTACATAAATAGGCTAGAAATATTCTTGTTAATTTGTATTACTTTTTAAAACAGTTGTCAATTGAAAACATTTTTGAAAGTACAAATATCGCTCAGAGTCGAGAATTAATGTTACAAGCTTGTCACGTGTGTGCTCATTCTGTGATGAACATTGTTAAAGAAGAAAAACAGTTTAGAAAATTAAGAGAGTTTTCATATTTAGATCTCCAGGGAAACACCGAGCTGCTAAGAAACGAGCTACCAACTTAGACATTTTCAAAAGTGTGTTTTACGTAGAACAATTTATGATTTATATGACCAGGGTGAATATCCAACTGCCAAAAGGCTGACTAATTTAATGAGGGGGGAAATAGAATATAAGGATTCTATATCTACTATGCATAATATTCTGAAATCTCTTGGGCTTAAATATAGGAGAACCAACGATGTTCGCAAATTTCTGCTTGAAAGAAGCGCTGTTGTTGCTGTAAAACTAACATTTCTGCGCAAAATGCGCATTAGAAGTAGAGGCGATTCATGGTGTAAAAATGCTTCATAAATACACATTCATATCTTCCGTATTGATTAAGTATTTTAATGAAACAAAAATTGGTTTAAAGTCCATTACAGACAGTATACAAATATAGCATCATTAAAATTAAACTGTATTCACAAATCGTTGAAATGTCACTATTTTGTTTCACTGTAGTAAACAGTTTCTTTCGTAGAATGCATCTAATTTAAGTCATTTTGATTTGTGTGCATATGAACAACAGCTATGTAGGCCAAGTTTTGATGTCCAGATTATGCGGTAATCATTGAATATGTTCTCAAACACATGCTGAAATATTAAGCGAACTTCCCTGTCAGTATCTGTAACACTGTACATTTCAGCATATGTATGATACCTGCTAGGTGGATTCGGTGAGACAAAGACAGATATATCTTCCATTTCTGTCGCCCACTAGCCGTGGAACTTTGCGACGCCAAGGCAGTACGATAACCGTATTGGCTCAACCCATGTTCAGTCTAATTTTGTAGCTAATATATATATATATATATATATATATATATATATATATATATATATATATATATATATATATATATATCCGCATTTATACATGAATGAGATCAATTTCAAGTTGAATACTACAGAGGAGCCCAAAACCATCCGAACCGGCTGCGCGGCATATGGACAACGGCGGTGGCCAGTTTCAGCATAACTTTTAATAACATATCTAAGCAAAGCGTATAAAAGTAGTTTTAAAAACGCTGCCTGATTTCATCCCTGAATTTCCATGATAGCGCAGACTACAAATAGCGCCAAGGGCGCGGACGGATAAAACATCTTGCAGCCCGTTCGGATGTTTTGGGGTATCTCGCTACAAGAAGCAGTGACAGCATAAAATGATACAATTGAGAAATAGCACATGCCTGGATATCGTCTTCATTTGACATTCATTCCATTATATGAAGTTAGGAAACTCAATGGGATGTGAAACTTCCTCTGGTATCTATAGATTCGTCAGGTATGTCTAATTCGTTTCCACTGTGAATATGCGTGATATCTCGGTTTCATGACTTTGTTGTAGTGAACACTTGACATAAAGAAAGAAAAAGTAAACCAAATATTATAGCAAAAATATTTGAGTATTTTAAGAAATAAATTGAACATGTTTTATGTACTAAATGCAAATAATGATTTTTATATTAAGAATTATTCAGTTTGCGGTGCATTGATACAACATATTTAAAAAGTCATTAATCAAAACGAATGTAAAATGGAATAAGAATAGGATAACTGTCCCTTCGAGCTAGCCGTAAATGAAAAGTAAGTTGAAAATTTGAACCACAATTTAAAAAAAAATCATAGAATGCCTTTATTGCAAACGTATAGTGAAGATAACCGAAGATCCGTGGTCGAAAGAGATGACTTTTGTGCCAGTCGGTGTGTAAACTTAGTGAAATTTTTTCCAGAGTAAGTTACCCTGACTCAGGTGTATTATTAGGATGAAATAAAAGCGATTGTTCTGTAATTTATCTCTTACAATTTAGATAGAACGTAATTAAAATGGAGGGACTGCAACGCTTCTTAGAATTAATCTCATTACACTGATACTCTTTCTGCTCATTTTGGAACTAGCTCATGGGTTTCTTGTATTACATATAAGGAGATAGACATATTCATGAGGCAAGGGGATGAAATCAATCCCTGGCTGGTGGCCAGGGCGCCGCGTCTCTGCGGTACGCTACAGCTACACTGGCGCCTAGGTCCCCAGGACGGAGGAAGTTGACGTAAAACGTGATCAACACCCATTACTGCAGCGGTTTATCAGCTCATGCCAAGAAGATGGTTATGTCGCAGATGCTCAGATGTTATATGTTTTACATGATTCTCATCGGCATAGCAATCAAGTCACAGTATGCATGTTTTTTGAAACTTAAAGTGGAGATCTGCCCAATTCTGTCAATGCGTTTTTCACTCAGTAATTTATCTGTTTTAGCCGTGCTACGTAGACTAAAGTGGAGTGCTACAACAACAAAAAGGTAACAATGTGTCACACCATTGTATCAGAAGATAATTTAAAAAAGTAAATGATACGTTTCATTTACATTATTTTCTCTACCCACTATTGTTTATTTTATATACATTTTACAAACTATGATTAGCTTATTTTATTATATATTTTATGTTACTCAAAATGAGCGCTTACATAAACTGAATAATTACAAAATCAGTAGACCGAAGCGACTGTCAAATGTTATACTGAACTAGCTTAGATTGTTTCTAGTTTGTTTTGATTCTATTTGCACAAATTGATTTTCTTTTTTTCTTTTTTTTCATATTTGATACAGTTACTGTGCTCTACTCTAATTTTTCCCAATCCAAGTACAGTTATTGTCAGAAAGTGGCGGCTCGTGCCGGAAAATGACTGCGTGCTGCGGGAAAAGGTCCATGCAACTCACCTAGTTCCAAAAAATGAGGTCTAGGCGCTGATGTTTCTTCATGGTATAAACACAATTTCTACTTCCTTTCGCTTTTTGCTCAATTTTTAGATCGGGTGTTGGTCTCCCTAACATTTTTATACTAAGCCTTTCTTCAAATGCTCTCCTTAAAAAGGGAGTCTTCAGGAGTTCATTAACCGTGTTCATTATTTATTGGTTAAAGTTTTCGTAATATTAAATTACTTATACACAGAATAAAGTGAATTTATAACACGTTTCACACTCTCACACAAAATAGAGAATCTTATATCAGTCACTAAATAACGTTACACAAAGGAATACTTGGATACAATGCGAGCATGCGAACCACATGCACTTGTTATGGGGGATTCTTGTCATGGTCGCGGGAATGCACTATGGTGCCAACATGATAGGTACTTCATAAACAACCTACCCTGCGATTTAATAACCATTACGTATTGGATCTGTTTACGTAAGAAGGATGGAATTAGATTCGATAACTAAAATATAAAGCAATGATGGACTATTAAATGATATTCAATGCATATTCAAGTTCTACAGTTGTAACTATAGTTTGTGCAGGTTCCTAACATCGCTTCCCCATCCCATGGTCTCTCGACACTTTAGATTAGGGTAGCCTTTTCTCTATCCGGTCCGTAAATTATAACCTGGCAGTTTTGCTACACTATTGTCAAATGCTCTTAGCCCAAGGTTCAGAATTCGTAAATATAATGAATTATTTTAAGGTATAACATTGTACATAATAATACGTAAAATTTAATAAAATGCACTTCAAATATTCCTCTACTGCAATTACAAATAAAAACAATTATCCATATCATAATTATCATCCAATCATCCAAGCCTTAAAGCCAACCACACCTCCACGCAGCAATTTCATTCGACTCACCTATAATTCATTTCCTTTTCATAGCCCCATGCTCAAATCCCATAGAAAATAAAAGACTCTGCACTGTTATTTTGTTATCCGGAAACACACAATCACTTCCAACCGTTTTCTTATGCATAATTATTTCCGTTAATTGGTGAAAAGTGGGAGATTCACTTTTCGCGTAAAATTCGTACACAGTCCTACCCAATAAATCACGATTGAAGTCATCGATCCTGTCTAATGTAAACTTAGTTTTATTCAATTTCTTTTTAGTTTGGAGTGCTGTAACTAGCGATGTTAACTGATGCAATTTTTCTGACCGTTGTTAATCCTACACCAGTCGCTTCGGAAATTAATTTATTCAAATTTTTTGACGGTAGTACACCCCATTTTAATTAGAGTTTTCAGAATGTTTCTAAAATTCACTAAAATATTTGCGCTCTATTTCCTTATCTTACTTCCCGTCCCTATAACGCCTCTTTTCTTGGTTGGAGTCCTAGCTGACGGTTGTATTAAGATATTATTATCATCAGCTTGGTTAACTTCACAATTTATTAAGTCACCATTGGTATTAGCTTCATTAATTTCACCTTTCGCATTACCTTCGTTAATTTCATCATGAATCAGTTCACCATTCGCATTACATTCGTTAATTTCCTCGTACTTGTTATTAAGGGGGGACAAAAGTGGTGTTTTAGTCATTTTCGTGTGAAAATGGAATTTTTGGTTTTGGTTGCAATATATGCACCATAATTTAATTTACTTGTTTACAAAATTTCATGTCCGTAGGGCAAACGTATCACCTGTTTTGGACGCCATTTTTAAAACTCCATGCTGGATAAATGCTCCTAATGCTTTAAATTTCACGCCCATATGTTTGAATGCAGAGAACATACGAACGATTTGATTTTAAAATAGGCGTTATTATACCATTAAACTACCGAAGCCTATTTTAACAATCTTTCGTATGAATCCTCTAGAAGGCAGTGGCTTTCCGGATGTTTTTATTCGTTGCCTTGATATACTTCCTGTGTAATGGCGCGAAATGTTTGTTTATACTTTCTTGTGTTGTTCTAGTGTTTTAAAAGTGATATTTGGCGTTTAAAGTTATTATTTTTTAGCATGCCACCGATAAAGGTTAGTAGAGCCGCTTTGTGTAAATTAATGAATAAGAGCAGAAGGGGGAAGACAGATACTTCAGTTGAAGCAAATCAGAAAGTAACTGAGCCTGTAGCACTGAAAAGTATAACGTAAGCCTCTCTAAATTGGAGGTGCAATGCAGTACATATATACCTATACTAGATGAGGATGTAGGTGAGAGAAAATATATTATTTTAGATTTTGGTTAGTTGAAAGAAGTGATAAAATATTTAGTATACCCGCATTGTTTTCACAAACTCTAAACCTGGAGATGCTTTAAACCTCTGGTTTTGCTTCTCAATTAGCAGTGGAATGTGAAAATAGGCTATTGTTTCAGTAAATGCATCTAAATCCTAAGGCTCAAGAGGTTATTAGGAGGAAAGAAGGTGTCAGTTACACTGTTGGAACTTTCTAATGTAAAGAAATTATATACTTTTCATGTAAACTGCATGCAACACTTTAAAGCCATTTTGCTCAAGTTCAATTTTTTTGTTATTTTTCCATATTCAAAATCTAGCTTCTCCTAAAATATTACAGCCAGCTCTCTGAAAATTGTACACAATACACTTCAAAGCTGTGCAACAAACTGATATTTGCAAATTTTGATATTGGTCATAGTTTAATTTTTAAAAAGTAATTACTATGACCAAGCACAAATTTTTGGAGTTCTTTTCGCCTGGATACATAGAATAATTTTAAAAAATAACTATGCAGAATTTCAGAAATCCGATCCTTTAATTTGTTATCAAGGTATTAGGGAATTCAATTTTATCAAATGAGATTTATTGTGCAATATCTGTCAAAGAAGATAGATTTTTATTTTAGGTAATAAAATTGTATACATTAATTCATATATCTAGAATGCAGTTACATATTGGAATGCAAACTGGTCGACACACTTATTTAGTTACTAGTAATATCTATACAAAAAATTAACCCTCTAGCTTTAGTACCTTAGAAAATCACTTTTAGTATTTCAGTCCCCCCTTAACACTCACTATTTTGCCACGGTCTAAAGAGAAACATTTTATTTAGGTTATTAGCAACACAGAACTGATGTACAACTGGTATATTTTGCAAAGGTGCAATCCTGTCCAAGAAACCCACAAAACGCTTAGTGCTATTATACTCACTAATGGCGTTGTACCGGAGGGGTGGGGGGGCTGGAGTGGAATGGATAAGCAAATCCCATGTTCATTTCTTGGAAATAAATTTGTTAAGAAATTAGGCAAAATGTATGAGTGTTGGTGACCCTGCTTCACCAGGTAGCGAAAGATCATCGTGCAACACCTAGATGCAGCATGAAATTGTGTGAAAATCTACGGAAGTTTGGACATCGGGGAGGCAAGAGGGGAAGGTTGTACGCATGCGCAATACTGATTACCGTACTTGCTGGCTCTCAGAACGTTGATTTCAAGGATGCGTTCAATTAGTTACGCAGGTGTTTTCCATGCACTATGAGTTTATTATTGGTCGCATTCTATTTCTTACATTTACAATAATGCATTTTTATTTACATGGTCTTTTAAAATCTCTACATTGTGATTTATAAAACAGAAAGGACAAGCCGCCCCTGTTGTTATCTATATAATGCTTAAGGCAATTTAGTTGTTGTGACCCTGGCCATTTACTCAGTTTTAGTCCATATTAACCTTCTACTACTCCATTATCTGTGCCTCTTAATTGGTTTACCCTTCTTAAACGTTTTCCTTTAAGGCTAAACACTCTCTCCCCTGTCTAACATATACAATTTTGTTTCCCACAAGCATTCTTAATTTTTAAATATGTAATTATCTCTTGCCAATAGAATATCCCACTCCTCTTTTCTGTCCGCGTCATCTAATTCTGTTTTAACTAACCAAAATCCTTAGATACATTGTGTTCATTTTTATCTATAATTTTACCGCGCAAAATTTGACGTTATCAATACCATCACTGATGGAGCGAGTTTATATACGATTCCCCTAGCGGATTGCGATCGTACTTGATGTGTTGACAGCAGCTTTGAAGCCTCCCTCTACCGGCAGGTAAATATACTATTTGAGAGGTGGGTCTACCCGCGTAGTATAAACGTGTGTAATTTCGTCTGGTGCGTAGATACGATAACTGCTTTTGAAAAAACTGTATACCGCAGTGCAATGCATTGCAAAACTAAGTATGCAGCCATAAAAGTATACCATGAAGAATATACGAAATTATAGGTCAATGATCGCCTATTTTACAATGAACATCTGTTTTTCTGTTATAGTAGACATATATGCATATTGTAAACCTGTCACATAAAATAGATATATTTCAATCTGATACCAATTCTTTTCTATCAGCCACGTTTCCTCACAACGTAACTTCATTACAAACCAGAAAATTAGCAGAACATGTTCTGCGAATGAAAAATAAATTAGTGTTACAATATGTACAAAGCTTTTATCCAAGTCTAAACAAGAAAATATCTCTAGTACATAACCTTAGTTTGCATTTTCTTATATTTTCTGTTTTTCTTCCCCTTAAACACTGTCTGTATTTCGAGAAGCTATGCTTCAGGCCTTTCTGTCATAACATAATTTATTGCTTCTAGAGTTGAACCAGTGATTTTATAGCGTCCAGTGTCTCTTTTTGCGAGTAACTGATCCTGTATCTTGGAAAAGTTAGATGCACCTATTGGTTTTAAAGTACTTAGGGGTACCAACATTAGTAGAGATTTTAATTAGGCTTGAGAAGGACAAAAAATTTGTATCACATCATGATAAAACGTAAGACGTTTATGTTACAAACAAAAGTATGACAATTTGACAGTTCCTGGATACCTTTGACAACATTATGCTCCTCTTTGTTTGTAATTTACGTCCTCCAGCCTTAAGTCATATCGGACGAGGAATGAAATGGGTGGAATGATGCTCAAATGAGTCCGGGATCCTGGAGCTTAGAGTTACCTGACATTCGTCTTTCAGGATAAGGGAAACCCCCGGAAAAACCAAACCTTATCCAGGTAACTCAGCCTGACTTAGATTCGAACTCGGGACCTCTCGAACGTGAGGCAGACACACTAGCATCCACGCTACCAAGGCGAGCAACATTATGCTTCGAGGGACTTGTCTGAATGCTGGATAGCGTTGCATAAGCGCCTCTATGCAGCGGCTTAAATCACATTTATGTCGCAGCAATTTTAATGCTGGTACGAAAATGGCATTGAACTATGAAGACACAGTGCTCTGTGTGCATATCAAGGGGAAGGTGGTTGTAATAGTTACAAGCGGAACGACACTCAGAGCGCTGTGATTTGCTTACTGTTCCGCAAAAATTACCGTTCTTCTCCGTAGGGGGCACTACGATTTCAAGATAGATTTACCAGTCAACTATGACGTCATTCTTGCTCAATCGAAGGGCGGGAAATAACGAATAAAAATGAACACCGTGTATTTCGCTCTCTTTCTTGCCATATATCCCCATCCCTATTTTCCCCAGAGTCATCTGTATTTCTGCCCATCGGTTATCCTTATCTGCTACACCATTTTGTTCTTCTAAACACACTCTGTATATTGCTAAGTTCTTCTCTTATATAAATTTATATTTTATACAGATTGACGTTTAGCCATATTTCTACAAGTGTTCCTCTTCTGCATGTCCTTCCTAGCTCAACTCTTGCGACTCCATCGGTGTAGATTTATTCATTATAGATAAGTCTTTACAAAACATTTCGTATGAATGCTATACAGTCTTAGTTATTGCATTCACCCCATAATTCTGTCCCATAATTCATTCTTGCCTTTATTATTTCATATACTATTTGTGAGCCATTTCATAGACGTGTCAGACAGTTTATATTTACAATTTATAATTTTTTTCATAGAATATTATATTGTCATTATCAGTATAACATCTAAACAAGTTATCTTAATACAATTTCATTATTACTGCGCCTTACTCTGTTTCACAAATCCAGCGTAATTAGGTTTTCCACTGAAGAATTTACATTCGCGCCAGGTGAATCAAATGCACGCATCATTATGGCGCAAACGTAAAACACTAAGTAATGATGCAGACACCATCATAAACTAATTTCTACGGGAGACAAATCCTCTGTTTCAGGTCCACTAATTTCTCTACCTTTTTAATTGATTACTAACTTCACTGGCTTTCTACATTGGAACGTTACAAGCGCACACCAACAGCAGTTATCACATCATTTCAACTGACATCAGATACCAGTGTCTGTTCCCTTGATGGTTTCGAATGACTTGGATATCCTTGACATTGTTTATGTTTTCGTCCTTCATATGTTTTCATTCTGAATTATTTTCTTATGCAGTGCCTGCGATATGCTGTACTTGGACGAAGATTTTCCTTATGTCCCTATTCTTCTTCTTGTTATTGTTTCTTTACAGTGTTTTCCCTTAATAGTATGTGAATAATGTGTATTCTCGTTTGGCATTTCCTCTTTAAATTAGGTATTCCGATTTTTTCATGAGCTTCTACTTCTTTATCTTGTCTTTCTATAACTAACATTTGTATATCCCTTACATACCTTTATAGTGTTAAATATTCTTTATTTTTATTTCACATACATTTTCCAATGTTAATTGCTTTATTAAATTTTATCTATTTTATTTATATCTCCTATCAGGCTAATATTTCTACGTTAACACGTATGTGCTCCAGTACAATTTTCTCCTAGCCATTCTGCCCAGTTCTATTGTTTAAAACCTTTGTAACTATTGTGATTATATGTAACTTCCTCTGCCTGTCTTAGAACAACGTTTACATCGCAAGCTTTATAACGTAGACATCATGGGGAGTGTTGTCTAAATCACTGGCTCAAGTGGATTTGATACTTATTACTAAGGGCCGGAGGGATGTGCAATTGCATGCGATACAAGTTAGCTGGACACAAAGTATGAATGGTGTGAGATGAACAGCATGGCCATCTAAAGTGCAAACGTAGAAAACAACGTAACATACTACTCTGCGAACTAGTGAGGCATAACCTTGCTAGTGTATGCACACGCAAGGTCAAGGTGGAGTATAACGTGGCTGTTTTGTATCCTCGGCAGTGAGGCGGTTGTCATGGTCAGGCTATACACACCTGCACCTGTTGACATGCCTGAGCGACAACAGTACAGTCTATGTGCAGTACACCTATAGAAAAACACACGCTTCCGTCCCTAAGATATTAACTTAACCTTAATTAGCACTTTTGGAATAGTTTACTAAAGATATTGAAAGCCTTGCATTCTATACGGTATTTTCCTTGCATGGCGAGTAAAACTGTATGAAAACTGTAAACAGTTTCAGTTGCTTATTCTTATTTAATCCTTAGAGCATTGATTCACATATTTGACAGGTCTTGGTATAAAGTGGAAGGTATTGCCGTTTAACTTACCTTAGAGAATGACCAAATATGTCATTAATGTATTCCAAATTGAACTTTCTGCCAAAACTGTTGTGCTTTTCACTACAGACCTTGTTTTTAATATTCAGACTCTTCCGGATTTCATAAACAAATTTTAAAACTGGACAGTGCTTTAAAAAAACTTAATACATTTGTTCTCAAACCAACCTAAGATATTGTTCCAGTTGTTAGAAAACTAGGAATGAGCAGTAAACACAAACTTTTGAGCAGTATCGTTTCAAAACGCGATAAGTCCACCCTCGATCGAAAAGTAGTTTGAAGCGAATCTGAAATCTTTAGCATGCCCTGCATCGTGATCAAGTCTCTGTTTGCTTCAAATCACGTTTTAAACCTGTTAAAATCGAGAGCAAAAATACGGGTTTGGTGCAAAATGCGATATGTCCAGTGGCTAGACTGGATCAAACCGCGCACATTTTCGGTCTCGTGCAGAGAAATTCCCGCCTCTTCTATCGTTGCAGTACAGAAACACGTCTTCAACTGTAGCTGATTGTTTAAAAGGATTGCATTGTCAATAGCTGTGTTGGTATTATTTTGAGCTTGTTAGCGGTTCGTGCAGTTGGTTCTGTGAAGATGGAAGAAGTTGTAGTTGTAGGTGAGTGTTCTATGGTTACAGAAAGAGGCAAAAGATAATGACAAAAAGGAAAAGAGAACAAGAAGAAAGCTGAGTTCCATTTAAATTTGATAATAAAAATAATTATTGGTATTATTTTAAAGATAACACGGCAACTGTAACACATTCAGAGCTACTTTGCGAATATTATCGTATAGGCTGTGCCGGCCAAAACAGAAATGCCCACCTGGCCCACAGAATGTATTGGTGGCTTTTGAAAAAGTCTCCAGACAATCTGAGGGAAATATGTATGATATTTCGCGTGAGAGGCCAATCCTTCTTACCTGCGGACCGCATGTTTGGAGTTCTGGAAAAGTATCTTAGAAAATAGTCTGAGATATTAACTCCAGATATGTATGTTGAAATATATTCTAAGGTTGGTAATGTTTGCCAACTGGGTAAGGATTGGCATATGCATGACTTCAAGTTGCTTTGCAATTACTTAAAAAGCCAGATGGTATAAGGGAAATGAAAAGGGTCATATTGAAAAAGAAACTGAAGGGGAATAAATGTTATGTTTCTCTGAAAATGGAGATGTCATAGAGACTAAATGATGAATCCAAGATATTCCTGTCCTTGCTTAAACGAGGAATAGCAATGGAACAAATAGCAGATCTCCCGTTCTGCCTTTGGAACATCCTATCAAATTAGAAAAAAAGGAATGATCAGAAGAAGCTTTTAAAACAACCATATTAATTCTGATACTGAATCACAAATGGTTTTATTGCATAATTTTGCTGTGCTTACACGGGGAATAGGAGAAGCTGGGTCGATAGAAGTCGGGAAAACAACTGAATAGTGAGAGCATTCAAAGCATGCAAGCTATTGAATATGTCAAACTAAAATTAACAATATCTCGCAGTTTATGCCACAATGGAGGTTATTCGAAGCAAGGTGTATGCTTCAAATAGATCTACACTTTTTGTATAGAACGTCGTCCATTTATATTTAATATAAATAATAAGATATATTAATATAATATAATACTTATTAATAATTACATTTTAATCAAAATTGCTTCACATGTTTTATGAAAAAATTTACGAAAAATATTCAATCTAAATGTTATTTGGGATGGGAAATTTATTTTGGTAAAATGCTTCGATAACTACCACTGTATTTAATTATATAAATGTTGGGTTGGAATACAATAACCTCTCTAACTTCTAGGAAGATCTCAGAGAAAGTAATAGGTTTAAATGAGAAATACGATAATATAAAACATAAACTCACGACGTTCTCGGGCTTCATACCAGAAAGTAATACTCCAGAAAACCTTCTTATTTTATTTAAAAAGAATTTTAAAGTGAGGACACAGTTGGAGTGCAAATGCTGATCTTATAAATATCAGATTAATGTTTGGATCTTGAAAGGCGGATCTTGAAATATCGCATGTCACTTATCTGAGAGAAAACAAAAGACGTGAAGCGGTTGTTGATTGTCCTGTTCCGTTATTTGCCTCTCACCGGAAACTCGATTCTGGAGATGAGAGAACGGTGCATTCACTCCTCCGGAAAGGGACAAGCCCAAGGAAGATAAATCGATTCTGCTCAGATAAATTGAAGGGTACAAGAGAGTAAGTCTAAGATAATGACGTCGCCTATTCCGTGAGATTTAAATTAAGTGTAAACAAGAAATAAATACACTGCTATAGTTAAGTATTTAATATGCAGTGTGTAAAGTAATGCTTTGGCGGATGATTTAAGTATTTGGGATTAGGTGGAAGCCAAGTCCAAACTACTAGACGATCCACAGAAGCTTTTGTGTACCTGGTGCATACAAAGTTCTCTGAATTCCATTAAATTAAATAAATACGAAGGTCTTGGGTCTCAAAATAACAGAGAAATATATTGTATTCTTTATTTCTCAACATAATCTCCTGAAAGGCTAGCACATTTGTCCTATCAGTGTTCTAATTTAATTAAACCATATCTGTAGTGCGATTTATCATGGTCCTCAAAATAGCTGTTTATCGCATCAGTGACCTACTCATTGCTGTGAAATCTTCATTCTCCAAGATATTTCTTGAGTTTGGGGAAAAGGTGGTAGTCACTGGGTGCTAGATCTGGCGAATAGGATGGATGTTCAAGTCATTCCAACTTCAATTCATACATTTTCCCACACTTCTACCCTTTTCGAAGTAATCAATAAAATAATGCAGGGTATCCCAGAAAATACTCGTCATAACCTTGTTAGCTAACACAATTCACTTTGCCTTCTTTGGAGTTGGTTTACCTGGCGCAATGCACTGTTTTGACTGTGATTTACTTTCTGGTATGTAGTGATGTATCCAAGATTCATACATGGTAATAAGCCGTGTCAAAAATTCACTGGGATATTAAAGTTCCAAATTTTTAGGAGAAACAGTTTTCTTTACAACTTTTGATCAGGTGTCAAAAAAGTGGCACCCATTTTGCACATACCTTGTGAAGCCCCAAAACATTACTTAAAATATTACCTAAAGGTTCTTTTGATATGTTTACAGCCTCTGCTATCTCAAACAACTTTAATCTGTAATGTTCCAGTACTAAACGACAATGTTTTCATGATCTCTGTAGTTGTGACTTCCACAGTGCGTCCTGAGCGAGGCTCATTACTAGTGCTCGTATGTCCCATTTTAAACTCTGTCACTCACCTTTTAATCGTTGTGTATGAAGGTCAGTGTGTTTCAATGTACTATCAATTTTCTCGTTGATTTCTTTAGGCATTAAGCCTTTCAAATGGAAGCATTTAATCACTCTTGCTTTTAAAAATAATCCATTTTCCTGAAACCTCTAAACTTGTGTTGTTTAAAATGCTGTCATTCAAAACCTAAACAAGCTACTGACCTGTAACTATGGATACAAGCTAGTGTAGAGTTAAGCTATGTGATGCTAGCCGTCAAACTGACCCAGTAGCACCATCTCTATGTGAAACATGGGACTTATCAGTCAACCCTCATATATATAATACAATTACAGTATAAGCATAAAAGTTATGGTCTGTTATTTCTTGACATATTCTTACAGCTGCCTGAATCTTCGCTATGAAACGTATCAACGCCTCACGGGAAGTGTCAGGCTGCAAGATGCGGATGTAGATAACAGTGCTTACTCTAAACGAAAAGCTTTTAACTGTAAATAAGGATGGAAATTTCCATGGAATTTCAACCGCAAGGAGTCAGAAACACTGAATCGCAGATGTTAACAGCGACCCTTCAATGGCACTATGAGAAGCAATATATTGCACTAAAGACTCTTGTAAGATATGAAAGTTGCTCTTATGAATTGACATATAATACTACAGTATTACTACTCAGTGACATCTTAATTCTCTTTATTGCGGTTTTAATTTCTGGCTTTTGGCATGTTAAGAGTCCGATAAGCTATTTTAGAAGATGAGAACTAAAACAAAGCAGCAGCAGAAACCACAAAATGGTATTTGTGGCAGATTAAAGTTTAAGCAGCAGAGGGCATGCACCATATATATAGTGCTGTGTAATTAACCTAAAGTAGCAGCAATGACACAAAAGATACCACAATGATGTGGTATAGGGAGCAAAGGAATATCTATGTTTAAAGCATTTAGGTCTTACGCATTGCGATATGAGAGGCATTTAAGTCACTAACTTGTAAATAATAATAATGTGCACAAACAGTAACTGGACATTGGCACCGTACATCGGTATTCGTAGTTACAACGCGGACACTGGGAGGAAGGGATGAAGGGGAGATCAACGGGGAAGGGATCCGAACGACGATGTGACCTAACAAGGAACGGATCCTTTGCGGTTATAACCAATCTGGACACCGCTTAGTACTGCATTAATCACCCACAATCTGGGAGTTCTGATTGTAGAAGAGACAGTTTCCAGGAAGAAAGAGCTCCAGTAGTACCGCCAAATGTGTCTACAGTGTGAATTCTGCCATTCTGCCACAACAAGCGAACTGCACTCTGCTTATCCTACAAGCCTGATAAAAATGAAAGGAAATAATGAGATCAGGAAATATGTAGAACTTGAACCGCCCAATATGTGCCAAACAATGAGGATAGACCACGAGAAAGGCCGTACAAGACGGAATCCAACCTAAGATGCGAGCCACACACGTTACCGTGGAGACGTTTTGGTTGCGGGAGGTCGTGGGTTCGATCCTCGTGGCCGACCCTGAACCATGAACTTTTTGGGGGTGTGAGGGTGTGTGGTTTCGCCGGATCGCTAGGCGATTGGGAGGAAGGATAATTACATCCCTCAAACTTCCTGACCCTCTGTTTCACCTTATTTCACCTTTCATCCTGGTTGGCTATTTCAGGGTTCTATGTGTTAGCGGGAGTTTCCTCATGTATGCCTGGGAATTTACTCTGTAGAACCTCGTCCTCCGGATCGGGGGAGATCTTGATGTTTCCCAGACGATAGGTAAATCCTCAGTTTGAAGAGGAGCCGGTTTTATCAGCCGCCACCGGGATGTTCAATCTGTAGTTATACGAACCCTGCCCTCTGCTTTGAGGGTCAGAGATACAACGATCTTTACGTTGATATGTTAAGTACCTCCTTCGAAACTTTTAATAAAATCAAAGTTTTAACCAATATTCACTCGGGCCTTTTTAACGTGTTATGTATGATAAAACATAACCAAATTTCCGCAGCCACAAAAATGTCAAAGAGTTCTTAATAAAATGTGAATAGTTTTGGATAGCTGGTAATAATCATCTAGAAATGAAGCTAAAAGCTTGACATCAAAGTTAAGCAAGAATTCCGATCGTAATAGTTCTTTTCTACTATTTTTTTTCTTTTCAACGCGATTTTAAAAGCTGCTTAAGGTTATTAAGATCATAATTTAGTAGAATACAGCTCAAAAATGCAATGTTTTCGAGCTACTTACGCATTTGTCGCATACACTCATCACTGAAATTGTAATCTGCGGGGCCTACAGAAAGTAACGCTACTTTTTCAGTTTGCTTAATCCTTTTAGGCAATGCATGTTAGAAACGCCATAAAATATTCGCCTCACTTTAAACAACGTTTAGCAGTCAGATGAAGAGGTTGTCAATTAATGGGTTACGTGTTTTTGCTTATTTCCACCTACATATTCACTCTGCGGTATTTTAAACTTTTTGTAAATGGTGTTTAATAGCTTACACGGATTTTAGAGAAAAAGCTGTTTGTTATAATATTCGACCGTGTAAAAGTCATAATTATGATAAAATATAATAAATAGCTGTATTTGTAAGGTTGTAAACACTAAGATATTTATGAAAAGGCTCAGTGAAAATACTGATAATTAGTAACTTTGACCTTAATTTCTCTAGTTATTGCATGTAGTGCTGGAGCCGTGAGAGAGCAGCATGTTTACAGCTGTAAATGAAAAACGTTGCACCATGTTTTGTGAAAACGATCTAGGATATCTAGTTACGTATGACTTATGTAAATTCAGAGATTGCCTCTACAAGTATCGGAGCGGAAAATGCAAACCCGCTGTATTGTCACCTTATATATTTTTAAATATTAGGAAAACTAATCAATTTCTCTAAAATATAATTTCTAAAAATTAATGTTAACAACTTTTTGGGGGTTTCGACATGGTTGTTACAGTGTAGAGATGAATTATTTTTTCTAATATATATTATATACATATACTCTTTATTTTACAGTTTCCGTTTGATTCACGTATTCTTACATATATACACATATACAAGCAAGTGAAAGCTAAGATAACCGACTGTGAAAACCAAGTTCAAATGAGTTCAAGTTAAGGCTAAATGCTTCTTTTAGTTTGCTTTTCCCCCCTTCCCTCGTTCATGGGATCAATTCAATACTCATGTTCCAAGAGAACCATGAGAGGGTTGTACGTTAAGCGCATACAATGCTTAGATTTTCAACATTTTCGGTAATCTGAAAATCTAGCTTTTAACTACAAAAATTACTCTGAACCTCTAGCTTCAACTAACTACATTTTGTCCCTCTAGTGTTCAGTCGGTAGTGCGCCTGCCAGCTGGGCAGGGGGAACAGTTGTGATTCACGGCTGTAGGGTAGGAATGCTTCTCTGGGCAAGATTACTCCCCAAAGGCTAGAAATATTAATGATAATATGAATTTTTATGTTTGATCTAAAGAGTAAAATACCCAAAGGCGCAAACCGAGTATACCAGTTAACGCCGATCGTCGATGTAATCACTGGGGTTAGAGGCAGAGTATAAATAGAACAAACAATAAAAGAAATTTCATTATATGAATTTTTACTTCTCAGCCCTATAAAGCTTAAACATTTGGCCACTTTAATGGTCAAGATCTCATAGAATAATTTGTCTGTTTTTTACTTGCTGTGCCTTTTAGTTGACTTGGATTTTTGTTAGACCTTTGCGCATTGCATTTTTTTCCAAACCATGTAGTTTTAAAAAACGTTAATAAGATTTTCAACAGAAACTGGGAAGTACTGAATTAAAAAAAAAAACTTATATCAAAATTTTAGTAAACTTATAAACGGTTCAGAATGTGATATAATTAAGACGATCATTGAGGTTAAATTATTTATAAACATATTTTGATCTTTAACGTTTTTTCCTAAAGCAACCAAGAGTGAAAAATATTTCAATATCAATTTTGTGTATTAAAATTAAATAACATGCTTATTTGTTTATTTTCTCGATTTTACGACTTGGAATTGCGTTTAACACTGATCAGCTAGCATAATAAATATTGCGTAGAATTTTTTTCCAAACAAATTGGTTATTATAGTAAACCTTTCATGTCTAAATTGTAGTTTCAGTATTGGTAATATAATCGAACCTTTATATAGAAATCCCAGCCTCTCCTGAATATGCCTACCTCCGAATTATTAGCCCCTGAGTTGCGACCTAGCTACATGGTACCCTAATCCTTTACCATCCCTGGCAGGTAGTGACAATATTGCCATATGATATTTAAAACACGCCTATAATGGTGGTAAGGGTACTATCATGATGATATTTTGAAAAGATTTGGGGTAGAAAACGACGGCACACCCCGCGCACTACTACATCCACACAGATCAATTGCTGCTAACACCATTCACGGTAAGAGAGGAGGTGTAAGCGCTGGAGGCCATAGAGTTTCAGGCAGATAGGACACAAAGACCTGCGAATATCGCTGACAGAATGTTCATGTCAGAGCCAACTGCACAGCCACCAAAACTTCGGGTCCTGTATCGACAAGCATTCCCTCCATACGTAGGACAGTGATTACACAATGCAGCCCAGGACAGAGAGCTGCATTCAGAATTAGCAAGCATCCGTATCACCTGCCCGGTACCACCATGCACAATGAATCTGAAAGCACAGATGAAAGATAATAAGGCAATTGAATGAAGGGAAATGATGGAAAGGAAATCGTGGTATGACAGTGAGCATCTCAGTATCCGCCTAACTGAGAAACCTAAAAGCCTATTGCGAGTGGGCGATTGGCCGAGCTCAAACCCGCAAATCCCCGAAAGCGAGTCGAACATGTTAGCGCCATTTACATATAAACTCAATATTTAGAGATTTCACTTCTGGGTACCCTTAATAGTAGCAGTTTCTCACTCGTAATTTTCTATTGGCTAATCAAAGCAATGGTGGTACTGTCAATCACATCACATATTCTGTTTATCTTCAGCACGTAAATGAATATGTTGAAGCAGTTAAGTTCTAAGGAAAAAGCTGGGTGTGTGCCATTTCCAATTATTTAAGCTTATATTAATTTCAAAGAGTTTCTCTGAATTATATTTAGACATATAGAATAACAGGTTCTATTTGTATTTGTATTTATATTTATTTCATCCTTTGGAACATAATACATATGTTATAGGACACTTCAGTTCAAGATACAAAGATAAATATAAAAAGTTACATAAGAATAAAAACTGTAACAGATACAGGATCCAAAAAAAGTCTAAAGTAGAAAAAGCAAATGAATATTGTCAATATATTGTTGGTTACAATTTTTCATCATTAATACTAATTGTACATAGTCAATTCTACAGCATTAGAATCTAATTTAGAGAAAATAATTTACATAGTCAATTACAGCATTAGAAAATAATTCTACACATGATCCCTTAATCATCTTAATGAATTTATTACTTTCAAGTATAATTAAAGCTGCAATGTCATAATTCATTTAAGTTATATAAACATTTATTTATGAGGAAAGCCTTTAACTTCCATTTAAACTGCTGTTTTGAGATGCTAGCTATTGATTTAGTATCAGATGGCAGTTTATTGTAAAGCTTAATTCCTAGAATATGTACATCCTTTTGAGTGACACTTTAATTCCACTATCTCTATAGTAATTCATATTGGTTCTGGTGTTATGTTCATGTACCTGACTGTTTTTAACTGGATTACACTTGTCCACAATAAACATTATAGCTATATAAGCATACAGAGAATAGATGGTGATTTAACACGTTAATTTAAACATGGATTTTGTTATGAATTTCCTTTTTAAACAAGTAACTATATATATGAAATGCTTTATTTACCATAGGATTTCTAGTTTTTGTATAAATATGAATGACAATTTCAATGCACCTTTAATTCCAACTACAAAGTACAGCGTTGATTTTGTACAATATTCTGTTAAAGCTGCTAGTTCACTGTCCTTTCAACAACCGTTTGAGAAAGAATTTAATACATAAAATAAAGTGATACATTCGCTTGACCGAGTCTGCTCCTTATCATTTATTTTCTTGTGGAAACTACGCGCAACTAGTTTGCATAACTATTATTATTTCTCGCTGCTTCATCGTGAGCAAGCACACCTTTTTGCCTGTGTAACAAGAACACAGGAATTGGAATCGATAGTCAGTTGTTTTAAAGCGGCTCCCTATGGCTCTGAGTTCGATTGTCTTTACATAACAGCGCGAGAAACAACCGAACTAAGACCGGAAGTAAACTGTGTACAAAGTACGAAAATGACTGAAAGACATATAAAGGAATATATCAGAAATGTACAATTAGAGCGAAAATTATTTTAGAATGATAAATAATAGGGAAAGTGAATAAATTTAACTCCTTAGACTGCAACGTTTCGTGTATTAAACATGAAGTTTTAACAAATAACTTCTTAAATTTAATTACATACGCAGTACACCAAAAAAGTGCACTAACCGCATTATGAAAGGAGCTGAATAAAACTGAATAAAACAAATAAATGCGCAGACAAGTGATCCCTAATGAGTGCCACAATCTTACATTGCATTAGATAAAAGGGGTGACGAGATCACAAGCAACTCGGCATTTTAAGTTAACTGCTATAATGTACGAATATGAAACTGACTGAAAAAACATGTGGATCGAATGGAAAACTCTGAATTCTAAATTTGAATCTAAATAGAATTCTATATTGGCATAGAAGCATTGGCAGTGGAAGGAAAAGTTGGATACAATAATTAATTCATGAGACCGGAACATCCATTTCGAGGTGTAAGCCTTGAAGATTATATAGACGCTGCTGACTTCACTGCTCTACAAATAAAACCTATTTGTGCGCTGTTTTATATTTTGAATGTGGTTCTTAATATTTCAGTATAGCTTATTTCAAAAATACTTTCGTTTTCCTTCATCATATCAGGCCCTTTTGCAACTCAAAAATGAGCTGCTTACATATTTTCCTCCAAAACATGTTTGTCTCCCTGAGTTATATAAGAGTTATGGATGATTTTCTGAGGGTTTTTATTGTCAAATGTCACATTTAAGTTCATTTTATAAACAGAAGGTTTATAAAATATTGTTCGTTTAGTTTCCAATGTTTGTTCCATGGATTTTCTCTCCTGTGTTTCAGTGGGATCCACACACAATTTCTAGCAGCAATCTGCAGTCACTGAGAATTCCGTCCTACTTGGTATCTCCTTTCCATTTTTCGTATATCCTAATTGAACCTTCTCCCATGCTCCTCACTACTGCTGCCAGGTAGTCAGGAAGTGCAGCCAAATGTTAAAACAGAAAGTGTAATTTATACTCATGTTGCAACCTAAAGTTCAGAACAATTGTAACATGTTCACAGTTTTACCGTAGTTAGAATGTTTATTGTTTCCTGGAAAGTAGTCTTTGACTTGATTGAATTCATTCCAAGGATTTTTTGCTTTAGAAGTTAAATTAGCTTCAAATTGCATGTTATAAATAGAACTCTGATTTGCAGATTCTCAATGACTCCTTTTAATTTTGCTTGGAAAGAGCGAGAAATTTGACGACATATTAAAACAATCACGATCTTATAATACCTATAGTTTTACAAACTGTTTCATTACACAAGGTTTTATATGAAGAGGTGGTGAAACATATTTCCTTGGCATCCACTATGTTTCCCCCATATTTTGTTCTTATTACCTAGCGTTAAAGTTTCTCTTTTGGGCAATTTTCTTTGTTTCCAAGGTTTGTCTGTCACCCTACTAACCCACTCGCATAAATAGCATGGAAATTTTGTGAATTTCTGTTGTTGGCCTGATAACATACAGATTAATTTCAGGCTCTCCGCATATGAACACTGATATTCAACATATTTTATTATCTACAAAACAAATTTAAACTTTCATAATTCTCTTTCAGCTGCACTGAATGCGCTACTGAAATTAGGAAAGGGCATTCCCATAATGAATCAGCACACCCTTAATACTCAATAAATAGCCTCCATTTATGTAGATCATATTAAACTAACTAGTTTCCTTATTAACTCTGAAATGTTATTACACTTATTCGAATTTTCTTCTTCACTGAAGGATTACAAGAAATCCTTTTCTCTGTTCCTGCAGAAAGTCACTGATATATTAGCTGCAAGAGAGTTGTTAACCTCTGGTCTGGAAGCTAACACATCAGCTGCATCATTGGGAAGATCTAAACCCTTACAAAATCGTTTGGCTTGGCGCATTTGATGTTTCAGGAACGAACTCCTCAAAAAATATGATGGTAAATTATTGTTATTTCTGTATCTAGTATATGTTCAGTACTGTCTGCAGGTGACTTAGATACTGGGGTCATGAGCCACTGGTCCCATAGGAAATGGCAAGCACCGATATGTAATTCCTGTTTTGTTCTCTGCATTAAATTTTTTCACATTACATGTACACAGGTAACAATGAGTACTGTGATTTTGAGGTTCAGGCCATAACATTGGCATTCCAAAACGTACTGACTGTTTCTTCCCCTCTGTCAAATTTCGTAAGTCTGCAACACAAACAGCACACGTATGAGCAGCATGAGACCTGGAATGGGCTATTACCTATTTGAATTCCAAAGGAGGCCCTATATGATTTTCTTTAGATGGGGTTATGTTTCTTATCTGTTCAAACTAAAACTAAGGCAAATATAATGAAATGCATTTGGATTATTTAAACATCTTCTATCCATTATGCAGTACGGAGCTACATATGATAAAGATAATAAAAATGACATTATTTAAATACTAATTTCTTTCTTTATACAACTGTTAAGCCTGTATCAGATGAATTATACATATAAAATGGCACATGCAGCTTATGATATGCTTTCATATGCAATAATAAAGTGGACTATTTCCGTTTAGTAGCTTAATTCCAATTGATATCATTGCTATCATAGTGGTTCATTGTCACATAACATAAATTTTGAGAGCAATGTAATATGATACAACAATATGAAGGTCATTTTTGGAAATTAATATAAGACGACGTGAATAACTAAAACAACAAAATCACTGTTCATCAGGTTATTTGTGGTTTATTTAGTTCTTTCTTATATATACTATCTCATGGCTTTTCTATCACTTATTTCACATGAAACTGAAATTATGGTACCATCCTACAATACTGAAGCGTGCTAGAGTCTGTGCGGGATAAGAAGTCCGGATTTCTAGAAATAGAAAGCAACACTCACCCTCTTACTCGCACGCGGTATTGTGACGAACCTTTCAGGGTGAAGGTGGAAGGGAATCTGCACACTTGAGGAAGCAATGATGGAGTGAGTGAGTGTGTGGCGTTTAAGGGCCCGTCGACAACGAGGTCATTTGGGCCCCAGCAGTGATGGAAGAAAACTGACAACAAGGACAGACGAAACATCCCTTTTCCATTGTAGTGAATGGGAAGTAGCTCAGTTCATCCCTTCACTATAGCTGTCTCTTTCTAGACAACTTAACCCAAACAGACTATAGTACAATTATTTGTGGCGCAGGAACAAAGTGATTTTAAATGAAAATCCACGAAATTTGTAAATAAACATATTCTTATCCTGCATTTATCTGGCAATTAAATTGCTAATATAATTGGAACAATAAGTATCCTAACATGGTATACGTAGGACAAACTTAATTTGGAGTGTTCTACCTTTCAGCTATTTTATTAAATGTCAACTTTTGAAACCTAGTTATTAAAAGACAACGTTTCGGAGAACAGAAGAATGTGAGATAAGTAAACAGATTTTTATGATAAATTCTTCAATAACCTCAAAATCGTATGACGACAAGCTAAGTTCCGTCTAAACTTTAAAATAATAAAATTACTGCGAATTCTAATTTGGTATATTGGCATTATTCAACTCTTAACAGTCAGTTCAATGCGGATAACATTCAAAATGGAAGGCTAACTTTTACATAGCTTGCTTAACTTCAAAACTCATAGCTTTTATTTGATGAAAAAGCACAATGATTTGCTTCATGTGAAACTTCGAAAGCAATTTCATAAATGGTACCCTTTTAAATACAATTTCTCGTTGACTGACACTAGTGAGGTTTCAACCGCTCTTGATGAACCGGCTTTCTTTTCAACAGAACTAGAGCACTTGTAGTACCTGCGTGACTTGCTCAGATTGAAGAAGTGACAAAGTTTAGCAACTTCGAAGTTCAGTTGGGCAAGACAGCGCTTGGTGTATTGCGCCTTCTCTCCTTTTGTTATTCTACTGAACGTTTTTACCAGCCATCAAGCGTTTTTGTACGCTGAGGAGGGAACAGGGTGGATGGAACTGGCCACTTCACCTGCTGTTACTTATTATATATTTTATACACTGATACACATTCAAACATTCGAAAATATTCCCATGTTTTATTGACGGATTTTGTAACATTTTATGTACTTAAATGATTTTGTAGACTTCCACGGCCTTTATACATTAGTTCTTCAACAATAGGACGCGGCCCCTACCGGAAGTCAAGAAAAGAAGTAATTTTATGTACTTATTTATATTTACAAATGAATGGAATCATACAGATTTTAAGAGTCAAGTAAATGTATTCTAAGTGTGATCTTTCAAGTCACCAAAAGTTGTTATTAAAATCAATTGTGAGTTATATATTCTAAGAAAATGTGAATCTGTTACAGTCACAAAACTACCAATTCGCAGTATTCGTTAAACCCAGGACTTCGTTCTGGTTTCCAATCCCTCATCCTCCGCCAATGGCAAAATTTCAGAAAATTTCTAAGAGGGAATTCCAAACACACTCTTGTGAGTAGAAAGTGTAGAGTGGGTCCTTTCATCGTTGACCAGGCCCAGTTGATTACCGTTTCCTCTGTTAACAGCGAACACAGTAAACTAGTTGAGTGTGTATACAGGACTTCAGATTTAATTGCGGTTAGCGGGCAGCTGCCCACTTCCTGACTATTGATTTCCGTAACGGTTCCTTCATTGCATGAATGAGGAGGTCATTCTCCTATCACTAGTCGGTGACCATTTCGCGCAGTGCTAACACTGCTCTGAATACTAGGTAAAACTCCCTGACGGACAATCTACCGCTAACTTGTTGCTCAGCCTATTGACACCATTGACACCAAAGTTCGCAATGTGCTATTTAACAAATCTTTGAGAATAAACTGTAAATGGACTCTATGAACAGTTTTTCATAATGAAAATTATATACAGAAAAAAATTAAATTTTCATCCGTTACACATGAGATACAGTTTAAGCTCCGTGCTACCTGAAAGACCCTCTTATCAAAGTGGTGTCGGTATTCGTTTTCATGTTTTACCTTGTGTAATGTAATACATACTTGTCCTGTTAATATCTTGACGCATATGCTTTCAACTTCCTCATATCACTGTTGCTTTAAGGAATAGCATTTTACTTTCTCTACAGCTTTCAGCAGATAGAGGAAGTATTGTAATCGACACACATTTCCGAAGCTCAGATTTCCCCGGAGGTACATACGATGCTTTGAGAACTCCTGAATAAAAAATAATGAGAAAGATACGTGCGCGCGTTTGTGTATGTACATGTGTGTATATGGGTGTGCATGAATTTGAACAGTAATTCTGAAGAAGTAAAGTTGCTTAAACATTAAACTTGATATTTACATACATTCAGAAAGTATCATATGGTTATGTGCTTTGATGAAATGAAAGGCACATTTTAAATTCTGGGAAAAGCTTTTGAAGTTCTTTTCATTCTGAAACACTTTTTTATAACCTAAACCACAGCAATTAGATATCATCCTACTATACAAATATGCAGATCTTCTTTAAAGCACATACTTCAAAGTAAAATCTCTCTCTTTTTTTTGGGGGGGGGGGGGAGGTGGAGCAGAGCTTACCATTTCTGAGATACATATTCCTTGTTAGTTTGAATGCTCAAATACTTATGGTTTTCTCAAACGGAAAGTCATTATTTCTGCCTCCCCCTTCTGGTCATTCAAAGAGAAAGGAATTTTAAACCATCACTAGTAATCCACTCTTTATCGTTTTGACTATCCTTTTAAGCGTGCTGTATTATATTCCCGCTGTTTAGAAGAAAATATGTAGATAACAAAAGCATTTCTAGAAATATATAACTTTATTAATATGAAGCAGATAGACGAAGAGGCGTTTGCAAAAATAGTGTGTACAAGAGTGATTCGAGGAAACCATGTGAGTATATCAAATAAAACTTGTCCTATAAAACTATGGGCTTGTTATTTCTCTGTTAAGTCAGTGTTGTACATGCGATTTATTAGACTATATAACTGTAGGTATATGCTTCAAAAATCCATCTCTGCAGACTCGA
This sequence comes from Mantis religiosa, assembly GCA_030765055.1. NCBI lineage: Eukaryota > Metazoa > Arthropoda > Insecta > Mantodea > Mantidae > Mantis > Mantis religiosa. Next base: position 130,357,370 of record CM060948.1, on the reverse strand, counting down.
TTTTATTTTTGTGTGTTCTCTTAGGGCCAAATTTTTATTGCCTCACGCTAGAAGTTTATAACATATTAAAATTTTCTATTTTCTTGTTTTGTACTTCAAAAATCTGTAAATACGTAGTGTTACCATATATGTATTAACATTTACCTACATAATTCGTGTTCTAATGACGGCCTTCATTATACATTAAAATAAAGATCCCAGGAGGCTCAATTTTTATGTCACTTACATAAACATATTAATAACACATTCAATTACTACAATATATATATTTAGAACCTCAGTCCCCTTACAAACCAAAATTACAGGAGCGGACAGGTTAACAAATCGTATCCCTTAGGGCATCATTCAAGTTGCAGTACCTGCCGCTCCGTCTATAGATTTGGTTCTTATTCCATGAGGATTAAGCTTTTGGAGTTGTTTAGTCCATATGTTGAAGATGATATTGCATATATGGACATATTAAGTAAACATGGCCATCTGTAATTCAATATAAGTTAATAAACAAGCAGGCCATATAGATGATGCAACAAATGCTCAGGTTTATTGAAATCCCAAATTGTGACGTAGGACCAATCAGAATTATGTATTACGGTAACTTAGCAACCAAAACAGAAAAAAGAACCAATTATTTTATTCTTAAATTCTTTCTTCTGGTTTGAACTCTCGAAGAGGGTAGACGCGTTTTCGGTAAAAGACTTCTTGAAACTATTAGCAGTTATTGGAGTTCATCATTTATGAACGTTTAGTAAACGTTTAAAATATACATCGAAGACGCGACGCTACGATAAATAAAAACAGTTGCATCATTTATAAATAAAAGGAGAAAATTAATATATAGTAAAGGGCTATATACATCAATGGAAAAAGTCGCATGTAAAGAAGAAAATGATGTCGAGAAATATAATTCCAAGTAAAGTAAACCGGTATTAATTACTTTATTCCATAGTTGCCCAAAAGTGAAATCCCTTTTGTATCGATACCACGCCTGAGAAGTGCTACATCTCATTACTCGCCGCAGCTGCCGGAGAGAGAATTTATAGAAATCTTCGAGAACTTCATCTTCATGGCCTTTGGACGAAAGGTACATCGCTTCTACATCAAGATAAGGTTTGGCTTCTACACGCGTCGCCACACCGAGGAAGCGCGAAACTTTTGCACTTGTTGGGCGTAGACCTAACGACGGGGCGAATCCTACTTCAAATATGTCACCGCATCATGTGATATAAATCCAACAGGCAAGGAGGGGAACCACTCCAATGTATACTGACATTATTGATATAAATACATTAAATCTAATGTGGAATGTATACTTTCTTTCAACATTTATTAATTGATAAAAATTAAGTCTACCTGGTAAAAAGGTCTAAGCATGACAGGATGGAAGAAAACACGGTTGAACTACTACTAG
>CM060948.1:130293462-130353462 GCA_030765055.1 Mantis religiosa | reverse complement strand
TTATTATTATTATTATTATTATTATTATTATTATTATTATTATTATTATTATTATTATTATTATTATTATTATTATTATTATTATTATTATTATTATTATTATTATTATTATTATTATTATTATTATTATTATTATTATTATTATTATTATTATTATTATTATTATTATTATTATTATTATTATTATTATTATTATTATTATTATTATTATTATTATTATTATTATTATTATTATTATTATTATTATTATTATTATTATTATTATTATTATTATTATTATTATTATTATTATTATTATTATTATTATTATTATTATTATTATTATTATTATTATTATTATTATTATTATTATGATTGTTATTATTATGGTTATGATTATGATTATGATTATTATTATTATTATTATTATTATTATTATTATTATTATTATTATTATTATTATTATTATTATTATTATTATTATTATTATTATTATTATTATTATTATTATTATTATTATTATTATTATTATTATTATTATTATTATTATTATTATTATTATTATTATTATTATTATTATTATTATTATTATTATTATTATTATTATTATTATTATTATTATTATTATTATTATTATTATTAGTATTATTATTATTACAATTATTATTATTATTATTACTATTACTATTATTATTATTATTATTATTATTATTATTATTATTATTATTATTATTATTATTATTATTATTATTATTATTATTATTATTGTTGTTGTTGTTATTATTATTATTATTAATTTTCGTAATCCATTTCTCGCTGAAATTCTTTAAGTGTACTGTTTAGAGTTAGTTAACTAAGACAGCTAACATTGTGTTACAATTACAAACTCTTTTTTTAATATCGCTGTTCGCTGTATTTTTAAGCGTAATTTAAAATGTAAATGTGCAGGGAAATCAAATTCACATTCTACTTGATAGACTTGATACTGATGTTCTGCTAATACATGGCGCTTGAGTGAACCATATGCTTTAGCTTAAAGCACTCGCTCGCAGAATAGATAAAAAAGTTCCCACACCTAAAAAGCTCCATTTATATATGCGATTTCGTGACAACCGACAGGAAAGACGCAACTGCAGAAATCTAGATTGAATTAAATGGAAAAGAAAAACATGTGTCCTATGATCTCAAAAACTGATATTAGGGTCCTGCAGTTCACACTACACACTTAACATTTAGTTACATGAGCTGAGTATATATGTGTGTTATAGCCGAAAAGACGTACGTCAGGCTGCTACATTGTGAGCAAAACCGCTGAGTCGGTGATGTCTCTTTGGGAAATTCAGAGCTACAGTCTTAATATCTCAGTGTGGTTTACACTTTCACTATGGCTAGAATAATCTAAATGTTGTTCAGATTTTATAAGGAACATTTTATAAATAATATATACTAATAGTTTCATTTTGGATATTAGATAAAAAGTACAAGGATAAGGTGAAGCAGTTCCCCAAAGAGGAAACCTTTACTGTTTATTTGATACCCACTCCAGCATCGAGTAGGTCTGTTGTTTTCAAATTTGTAATCAGAATACAACACACAGTAGTCCAATACTAGCTGCCGAAACAAATGTAGTAATGATGTCCCCTCGCATCATTCCTTGTCGTGCGACACGATACTGCATGCATAAAATATGAGGCCTAATAGGCAGCAGCTAGTTGTGAAGTTGTAACGAACTTCACTTCTTAATACCTTGTGCAGTGAACGACTTAATTTGCCATCCCTTTACAGAAATGTTAATTAATTAAGCGAGGCTGTAAAGCTGTAGATAATCATGAGAACAGTTACAAAATGGTATCTTTTGGGGTAACATTTGAACATGCGACCCTGCGATTCGTAACCGTTTGCAACTCCTTAAAAGAATGCTTCTTCATTTTAATATTCAAATCCTTTATTATACGTTAGTACAAAAATATCGTTCCAGTTATCTGTACATCACTACGAGGAATATACCCTGGAACTGATTATTTTGGGAGATAATTTGCGGGTATTTTGACCTATCAGCAATAACTATTATACAAAACTCGTGTAGAGTTCATGTAGCCATACAAACGCATTTTCAGGTAACACTCCCTACAGAAAAAACATCATATTTTCCTCAGCCAGAGCCTAAGTATTCCACAAAAAGCTCGAACCATTTTAGTCCAAGCAAAAATAGAAAGGGCTTCAAGTACTGTTCGTCCTGTTTTTTCTAATAGCATTTTCTTATTTTTTTGTATATTTACATCAGTTCTAATTACCACTGTGAAAATGAAAATAATAATCCAGTATATATGGAAATCCAGTAAAAGGTCGGAAAATGTTAATGTATAAATATGGCTTCAAATGTGATAGCCCCCAAATGTTTAATCAATCTCCGTTCCCATTAGCTGCTGGATTTTTTACCTTATGCTTTTTTCGTCAGTGCGGAAAATAATAATCCAATTCACTGAAATTATAATGGCGTGCTTTTAAAAATATGTGTCGACCCTGCTTTGGCGCATTTTTGCCTCTAATGCTCATAAAATTCAGTGAGCAAGGAAAAAGCTCCGATCGGTTTTAAACATTTAGTTGACCTGCCCTAAATGATATCTAATACTTCTATTTTTGTTTTATATTGATGTACTAATATACTTTCTTCCAAACCCTCTTCTATAAGCGACAGCAGTGCTTAGTGACACGAGTTTCTGTCCATTTATAAGCTATCCTTCATGCAGAATTTATGCCTTCAATACTATGTTCAGTGTCGGATCAGGCAAGTTAAATTTGGGGTTTAAATTTGGGGATATTTTAATATCATTTACACTTGCAATCAGCCAAATTCAGCTCCAAGAGGAGACTGACTGAACAGTCGGGTGTATGAAAATGTCCTTTATTTTTGTCTTACTTCACACTATTTGTTCGCTCATGAGCCTTAAACCGACTTGTATTCATAGGTTTGTAGTTCGGTGCCTGAAAATGACATAAGCCCCTGGACTTATACAGGGGCTAGTGGAGTCTGTCGTTAGCAGGGAGAGAGCTTTTAGTACGAAGAGCGTGAAGTTAACAGTACGCCTACCAGAGATCGTGGAAGCGCGGCGATCTTGATAGCACCGCGGACGGCAGTAAGCAGCACACAGTTTCAAATGTAGGTGCAGCAAGATTCAGGAGTAGCAAAGACTGTAATGTTTAGCCATTGGTAGCATGTTGGTAATAAAATGCATTTCGATTCAGTTTTTAATGTAGAAAGAACTTGGTTACGGACATCCTGAGCACATTTATTGCAGCGTACAATGATGCATTTTCTAAATGCATGAAAAATAAATTGCACTGTGTTTGTACGCAGGCATGCTTTATATTTTGGAAAACTACACTCCAGGCTAAAGTCCGAGCTAGGCGACTGGATTGGTCGCTGAGGTTGGGGCAGAGGCAAATCCCCTGGGTTCCTTCTGCCAAATACCTTGGCGTCCTCCTCAATCGCGCTCTCACCTATGCCCCTCATGTCCGGGTCAAAACCGGACAAGGGTATTCAGCACTAAAGCAGTTGTACCCTGTACTAAAATCCACCATGCCAACTCACCTCAAGCTACGCCTGTATCGGGTGATTATACCGCCCCTGATTCTGTACGGCTGCGAAGTCTGGGGATCAGCGGCTCCGAGCACTATCCGCAGACTACAGTACGTCCAGAACAGGGCACTGCGAACTATCTACGATACCGGACGTAAATTCCCGTCCCACATCCTACACACCTACTCCGGAGTCCCGTACATTTTGGACGTGGAGAGATCCCGCACCATCTACAGTAAGCTAGACTTCCATCCTATTAACCTGTTGAACACCCTTGGCCGTTATGACCATAGGGTTCCTCGCCGCGGACTGAGCTACCAGTTGCCCAACGATGCTTTGGATAACCAGAACTGAACAGGGCCACTTTCCCCTGACACCATACCCCCAAGCCCAGAAATGCGCTTGGTAAGTCCCATACCCAAACATTAGTTCCTTTCCCTCTAGTTTTTCAAGCGGACTCTGCTCAGATGCCTCCCAGGCAGGCGGAAGAGTGCAGCCAGTACTGGGCGCACACCCCTCACGGGGCAACAGCACCCAATTAAGGCTAGACATACCACTGCCTAAGACAACCGCCTGCGATACAAGACACTTTTATTATACTGCCCAGATAAAGCCGCACTTAGCGGCTAGGTGCTGGGCAGCAAACACTCCGCCAGGTAAACCTGGACGACTCGATTCTTCTGCTGGTTTGCTGGTACTACACTCCACATCACATGGGGTAACGGGAGCGTACAAAAAATATGCAACATCAGGTTAGCTTGATGTTTCCTAATGAAGTAGCTTATCATCCTTTTACACATATCTAGGTATCCAGTATTCTTCTATAGCATACATTTCAGTTTATTTGACAACTTGTCTCCAACCGTTCCCTATGGTTCTTGATTCAGTGTGTCTGCAACTTGTTCTATTGTTTTAATAACCTCAGGAAGTTGTAGTGCAGATGACTGTAAATACGTAATTGCGATTGCTATACTACTGAAATGCTTCTGGATATACGAAACATGTTCATACAAGGTTGGTGCAATAGTTATGCAACGAACAGAATAAATCAGACAGTAGCTCTAACTGTTTTGTAGCGGTGGGCTTGTCTGTCCCTCAAACCTCGGCTACCTGACCTCTATACTCCGTGCTGTTAGTACCATTCCTCTGTTTACTTACAAAAACTCCTCTCCCTGATCAGTACGCAGCATGTCTTTCTCCTTTCAGATGAATTTTTTCTGTACTTCACCACCTTGGCATTTCATGCTAGGCCTCACCTTTGTTCACAGATTAATGCGTCTGTATTGGACTTGATTTCAAATGAATGAGACACCTGGGATCGGGGTAAAACACCGGTTACAAAACAAATTTCTGCCAACACGAAATAAAGAAAACAGTTTATTAATGCAAAAGCATTATCACGATTTCATACACTTGATTGCACTTACGTGTTTTTATCAATCTCAGCTCTGCTTCCAGAATAGTAAAGTCGTGGACATTTGTCCTGATAAAGTATATCGTGCATAATGTATAGTGGGCAATGCAGTTGTGTTCATGACACAAAAAATATATGCAAACTACTAGGTCATATGTGCCATTGCGTTTTAAGGCTCTTCGTCAGCATAAATATAGAGAAGTAGGTGGTACTATTTTACATGTAAATTAAGTCTTTGTGGGTGGTGAGATGTTAGAAGTCAAACTAGATTAACTACTATTGACTTAGTCGTATGGCTGACGCATTATCGAATTGTAAAGATGCATAAATCAGATGTGCTATGTTGATTCGGTAATGGATACATGCGGGTTTGCATTACAAATACTACGGATCGCCCACAATTACTCTGATAGCCAGGTGCAGATCCCCATATTACACAAGCTTATATCCACAAAGGTGATTATGTATTTGCAAACGAGTAGAACTTTTTATGCTACTCATGTAGTAATTATCATGGAATCTCAACACTAAATATCACATACAGGGGAAACGGAAAGAAATACGATACATTCAAGTTTTTAAAATATATTGATAGTCAGTAATAATAATAATATAATGAAGAAAATCAAGGACACAGTAGCAATGGGTAACCGATGGCTATGCGCTCTTAATAATGTAGTAAAGAAATGTTATATATAGGAAATAATGTAGCAAACAGAGTATGTAGAACCATTTTTAAGCCACTATTTAACTGGCCAGTAGTTAACTGAAGACCGTGAGTCATACTCCCTGACAGAAGAGGCTAAAACAGTGTTGCATGGTAGGAAAAGTATTGAGAAAGGCATGTGTTCCTACTAGCAATAATGGTGTTTGGGTAAAAAAAAGAGCCAAGAAACATCAGACAGTAGGAAATATAAAACTTAGCACATAGAATTGCTTAAAGCATATTGTAATCTGAATACCGGAACGTAGACATTTATTATACCAAAAATATTCGGAAATACATGTGTAAAGCATTAATTATGTTATATGTTAAGGCTTCTATGTTACAACATTATCAGTCTTAGTAACCAATGGAATTGCATTGCTCAAATCAAACAGATAGGTATCTCAACATAAGACAGCTCTTCAAACATCTCTCCTCTCCACCCTTCGTCCCCCAGACATTACTCTATTGTTTCAGGCACTATGTATTGTGAAGCTGCCAAAATGGTAACATGCTTATCAATAATAATGTCTATTCAGAAGAACTGATTCAAGATTGTGACACACGAAGTGAAGTGTGTTTGACAGTTAATGCCTTTGATATTGAAGCTAAAGGTTTCATGTTTATATCGAGGCTTAAGGTTTGATTCAATACTGCTTTTAAGTTCTCTTGCTTCAACTTTTGAATAAAATATGTAAACAAAAAGAACATAAAATATTTGTACTAAAGTGCAAATGCAACCATCAAATAGTGATGAGAAGGTGGAGGAATCTAACTATAGCTTCCAAAAATAAATTATTAAATTACTTTGGTATATAGCTTGGCTTATAAAAGATATAACCATATCTTCTATGAATTTCTAAATGAATTGTTACATTCGCCTATATTTCAGTGTTACTGTGAATGTGTTGGCTTTTACTGGACGTGCCTAGATCTTTTTCCTAAACTCGGTACTTCAATGTTTCGACATAAAGAAAACCAAATGATTAACAACGATTTATTTACTGTGATGATTGGGCAGAGTGTAAGACAATATTTTATATGGATACCTGTAGCCCAATTATTCTTGACACTAACGTGGCGGTCTTACTCTTTCTTCGTCACCGGACTATAATTCTAAAACTCGATCTTTCAGACATGAAATACTCTAATTCTCTTAGGATTTGTTTCAATTTGCATCTGGTAGTTCACTGAGAAACATAAAGATGGTGAGCTTCTGTTTTACAGGTAGCGGATTTATAGGAGTCAGCTTTCCTTTCGTAATATCAGAAATTTTATTAACTTAACCCAATTGGAAAGTTCTTTTAATTTAACAAAAACACCTATAAATTTGTTTGACACTCTAAATTAAAATTTCATACTGAAAAATACGCACTTTGATCTGACTTATAATTCTCTGTATTTGCACAATAAACAATAAACCTTTTGTAGCTAAACAATAAACAACTAAACAATACATTGACCTGCGACCCATAGCATCCTATTCACTTCATCCCTTCCTCCTGGGGATGGTATTTGTGATATACCCATGTAGATGCCAGTGCTCGGGAAGTTCCCCTCTATCGTGTACCGTAATCTACATGAATCTTATAACTCCTAATACATGTATGTTATGTAATAGATATCTTCCTTTGTTGTTGTTGTAAAATCGTCCTTCAATGTACGAGTATATCATATCGAACGCTGAAAGAAATGAGTGAAATTGCTGATATAAGCCCAGAGTCCATAGAGCGTAGAGCTACTCATCCAAAGGCCTCATTTTCTCTGTTTTCAGTGTAAGCAAATGGACCAGAGACTGGACCCGTAACTCAGTGGGTAGAGCATCTGCCTGCCGTGGTAGGGGTCCTGGGTTTGATTCGCGGCTAGGGCTGGGGTTTTTTCTCCAACCAAGATGATTTCACATCTTCCCTAGAGTCTGGAAGTATGAATAAGAGTGTGAATGTGTGCGTGATCTAATGATACAACCCAACATTTACGAGTTAACACCTTCGATGTGTTCCAAAGGAGAACGGCCGCCGATATGACCACTGAAGGTAAACGCGGCGTATAAATGGAGCACAAACAAAAAATGGACCAGACTATTATGAACAACACTGACGGAGAGAAAACAAATGAATAATGTATATGTTCATCTAAGTGCGGAATTCATCTGTAACTGTATGCAGAGGTATTTAGCAAATACAAGATTTCAATGGAAGAAGATTATCTTCTCAGAAAATTATCTCAGCTCTATGCGATAACTCTAAGGAAAGCATAGCCGTATTCTTGTAAAATTTAATCGCAATACTAATACGGCAGTACATAGTATATTGTGCCGTGACTCAAGATGCTGAATACGGCTTAAGAAAAGGTCAAGCGTAAACAAATGCAAGTATCTTCGCCACAGCAAAACTTTCTGTTGAATTAAAAAAAGTTCTTTGCTGTCCTAGAAAAATTATAATGCTGTTATATTACTTTAAATAATGAAGACGGCGAACGAAGATATGGTTTAGTAATATTTTCATTTAAATTAATATTGAATAATGCATTTTAATATTTTCTTATCATAGCCATGCAGCCATTGGTATTTCTGCGTTATTTATGAACAACGCAACGCAACCGTCTTGTTAATTCTTTAAACTTGTGATCGTGTCTGAGCGCGTAGTAGATCAGCTGTGTAATTTAAGCAGAAGAGTAGAAAAACGCTCTTATAGTAGTATAAACGATAGCTTAGAATGCTGTTTACAGTGGGGAAAAGGTGAAGCAAACATGAACTGAAAATCCCGAAAAAGAAGAATGAATGTGAGCAACTGAATGTGAACTACATGCAATCTCCTATTAGCACATTAATACTTACATTTACGTAGTTTAATATCAGTATTGGTGACATATCGTTAATACAAAATTGGATGGTCCGGATGGCAACCACAATTCTGAAGGGAAGAGGCCAAGTTCTTCCATGAAGTCAGAAATGCCACGGAAGTTGTGGTAACTAGTCCTTTTTGTATGGGCCAACTCTCGCATGTTATACTTTGTATGCGCAGTTGTGATGCACTGAATCGTATCGTAAAGCTGCTTTCACACACTGTAGTTGGTGGAAGACTACAGGTACACGATTAAAATGGTTTGAACAATGTAATTAAGGGTTTAAACATTGGTGTTTCAAAGGAAAAAACTGACAAAATTATCCTTGACTCGCTGAAGAACACGCAGTTAACTAGTTTTCTGTTCAATTCCCTATGTGGCGGGCTTCCGCCCTCTTCAGTTGACGTGGTACTTCCGATGTCATTAAAAGTAAGTCGGGCCTAGCATTGGAGTCCGTGACTTCGAAGTGATGTTCGGATTGGATTGGTCTCAACGGGGCACTTGGTCCCGACACCCATTAATGATTGGGTACATCTGGATGTAACTGCGCAAATGCCCCAATGCTCTCCGACACCTGTTCTGACAGATAATGGAAGTCTGTTGCCTTTACAGAGACTGTTCTGTTACCTTTCCCTTTGTATTTACACACATTAGTGATGTATCCATTTCTGTATTTCTAGAAAATCAGTTATCGGTATAATGGAAACATCCATGCAGGTAAAGCATCTCGGTTGATAATCTTCATGGATTTTGAGAGGATCTTCGGCTCTGAGTGTACTAATTTAGCGATCCGAAGACATCTCTGTTTAGCTACTTTTATTTTCACTGTGCCTACATAATAACCATAATCTTTAAATTAACATATATGAACCAGTTTTATAATGCAACCCCACCTTCTTTTATACAAGGTGTTAGTGAAAAACACCGATAGCAAATTCAGCGATTGTGAACGTGATTCATGTAAGCAAGTTGAAACAGGCAATGCTAAATATAACGCAGTTGTGTTAAACCTAATTGACATCAGATGCTGATAAGTTGGTATTTAAACAAGGCGAGTGAAATTGTTGGATCAGAATGTCTTGAAAACTGCTTCTCGAGTACAGAAATATCGATTTTTTGTAGCTCCTTATTGGCTTCCTCAAGATTTAATGCCTCAAAGATCACTCAAATCGCGAACTAATCACGTGCCAGTGCGACACTGAACACCAATTAACTGCCCTCTTGCATGATGGATCCTACTCTAGTAGTGCTTTTGTAATCGCTGTAGCGAAATTAAAACTAATGTTCTAAAGGTTGTTGGTTCGGTTCCCCTCTTGTAATTAATATTTTTAATACGTAAACTCTAGTAGGAAATGAAATGTGTAGTATTTAACGCCCGCTTTTACTACATACGGCACCGCAGGAGATGACACTGATGATGCATGAGATGAAGATGGAGCACCGGTGGAATGAGATGGCGGGGGAAAACGGAGATCCCGGAGAAAACCCGCCCCAGCGCCGTGTTGTCCACCACGAATCTCACTTTGTGGTCGCCTGGGATCGAACCCGGGCCGCCTTGGTGACTCTAGTAGGAAGAAATGACACGATTGGTAACTAACTTCCCGAATAACAGCATCATGTTAAGTTACTCGACACACACACACACACACACACACACACACACACACACACACACACACACACACACACACACACACACACACACACACACACAAGGAATTTAGGACGGAGTACGATAGTCGTTCCACCGCCACTCTGAACTTTCCATTGAAAACGCAGGTGGCCATTTCGAGCAGATCCTATAAACCTGACGTAAAAAGTTGCATTTCCTTTTTAGTTTCTATAAGTTCGTTCAAGTTATAAGAATTAAGCAGGATTCAACCTTGTTAGAAAGAATTAGAATTAATTGCACTAAAAGGTGAACTTAAAATGTAAAATGCATACATTTATGAAAGAATTAAACGCTTAGACAAAATATTGGAAAGCAACCAGACGAACAAAGAAGCAAAACAAAAATGAACAAAAAACACAAAAAAGTGAAGGAGACTCGAACTCGTTTACCTTTCACTTGAAAGCCATTGTCACAATCATTGCGCCACAGGGAGAGCTTCGACAAAGGCACTTCTTCATTTTTGTGCCGTGTGCACTCAAGTAATATCATCATTAGCAGTGGCGTACTGGCACTTAGATAATTGATAACTGTAGATAAACAGCAATCATTAATTGCTGTACACAATGAGAACGCATTGTTGACGCGAGGTGGCGTGGCCGACTAGTTCAAAGAGACGGGCAGTGGAGTGCAGAGATAAAAGCTTGCCGTAACTGGGGCGCAGCAGACGGATTTCTGGAGAGTTCGTCTTTCTTCTAACGCCATCCTGATTGAGAACATTCCGGAATAGTGAGTAAGCTATAAAAGGAACCGACACCCGCCACTGGGGGAAGTTTTTAACTGAACTGGTATGCGCGAACAGCTGTGTGAACTTTGTTGGGCGGTCGATGACCTTGCAAATTGCATTGTGTGTTTGACGTAATTCTGGACGGTCAGGTTGACCAAATTGTGTTTCTACGCAAATAAAGAGAAAGTTTTAGCCTTTGTAACCCAGACTTTTAGTTTCACATATGCACAAATTCACAATTGGTGCCAGGAGTTAGACATTACGACGACGGAGGCTGCATTGGCACAGATTTTAGAGAAGTTGGAGATCACAAATAAAAACCTCACCGCCGAGATGAAAGAAATGAAGACGGCTAACGTCAACCTCACCGTCAAGATGAAATAAATGAAGACGACTAACGACTTCCTCACTGAGACGTTAAATTTGGAAATCAGAACAGCGAATGACAGTCTGGCCACGGAAATGAAGATGGTGAACAAGACCCTCGCCACAAAATTTGAGGAAATGTTGGCCGGCCTGAGGAATGAAGTCACTGAGCTGAGAAAGTGGAAGGGCCAAGTAGACGAGTCCGTCGAAGACCAGGCAAACCGCGTTAACAACCTAGAGGGTAGGGCTGACAGCTACACCAAGTCCCTGATCGCCATGGCAGAGGACATCATTGGCAGGAGGTTGAAGGACTTGAAGGCCGAAGCGCCGAGATGCTACACAATATCTGTGCGCGTCAAACCACCGTAGTACGACGGCACGCCCACGTTCGAAGTCTTCTGCCGCCAATTCGACCCAGCGGCCGAGGGCATCAAATGGTCACCAGAGGAGGAAGCCATACAGCTAACAGCCAGCCTCCAGGGATGGCCCGCAGAGGTCTTGAACGCGGTCCAGACAGCGGCGGAGTCCAAAGACATCTGGGAGGCCCTAGAAAGCCGCTTCGGGAACAACCGTTTGGCCGCATCCTACCGCAGCCAACTGAAGTCAAGGACGCAGCAGACAAGGGAGACATTCCATGAGTTCGCTCTGGCAGTTGAACAGCTAGCCAACAAAGCTTTGGTCGACCTTCCACCTGAATTCGTATCCCGGGAAGCCCCTAAATTTTCGTTAACGGGGTAAGAAACGTTGTGATACGTCAGCGCCTAATGCTCGGCGACTTCAAAACAATCCACGGGGTGCTTACGGCAGCATTGAGGATGGAGGTGGCCAACAGGTCAGCTACTCGGACGTCGAGAAGAAGGAGCATCCGCTACAATGGAGACCGCAGGCCAGTCGAGGGACGCCAGCGACGACCTAGTGGGGCTTGTTGAGGGTGTGGCCAGCCGGGACAACTAGAGAGAGAGACAATCGACACCAGGAAGAGCAGCCGGAAGAACGAGTAAGCTCGGATGTGGTGAGGTGCAAGTTGCTGCCGACATCACCATCCCCTCGAGTTACACTGCGCACCGTCAGCGGACGGATGGATGACAGCGTCATCGCGGACGGTTGGGTGAGAGCGAAACCATAACGCGTACTTATGGACCCCGGGGCAGCCGTGACCTTCATCAGACCTGTCGTAGCCAGGGGTTTGCCGTCGAGGAAACCAAGCTGACCATACCAGCTTGTGACGGTGTCGGGCAACACCTTGTCCATGGAGAGGGAGGCCCTACTGCACTTGACCTTGGGACGGATTGCCGTGCGTCAGTGGGCGTTTGTCGCGAAGGTGGCCAAGGACGTATTATTGGGACTGGATTCCCTCAGGAACCGCAAGGTGAAGGTCGACGTCGGCAGGAAGGTCCTGCGGCTCAATGGAGAAGAGATGATACACCGGTAACCCGGAGAACGCTTCGCAATCTGCAGGGACGTCCTGGTTGTCCTCGCGGAAAGCGAGGTGGTTGTGACGGTGGAACTGGAAGGCCAGCGAACAAGGAACTGGATGCTGGACCAGAAGACGCCTGTACACGGATGTTGTGTAGACAGGACATTCTTGCCGTGCCGAGAAGAGCTGCCGGTGAGGCTGCTCAACACATCAGACACCGATCACGACGTCCAGGCTGGGGTGTGCAAGCTCGTGGTCAGTGTAACACCAATCAATCAGACCCATGAGTCGGTGCCGACGCAACACCTGGGGTCCCGGCTGGAAGATTTATTGAAAAGGGTGGCCGACCATGACCGCAGAACAGCCCCAGAAGGTTCGAAAATGCTGAGACGGTACCAGCGCGTCTTCAGCTAAGGTAACAGAGACAACGGCCGCACGGTCCAGGTGTTCCAAAGCTTCGACACCGGAGGCGCCTGGCCTATTCGGCAACCACCTAGACGTGTTCCGCTGGCGAAAAGAACGGCAGTACGGGACATTTTGGAGGATATGAGATGCAGGGGAGTGATTAAAGATTCTGTCAGCACTTGGTGTTCCCCTATAGTCTTGCTGACGAAGAACAACGTTGAACTACGCTTCTGCGTGGACTATAGGAAGCTCAACGCTGTCACCAGGAAGAAGTGTTTCCACTTACCTCGGAGCGACGACACCCTGGACACACTTGCTGGTGCGCAGTGGTTTTCGACCCTGGACCTGAGGTCTGTCTACTGGCAGGTAGCTCTAGACCCGACAGACAAGGAAAAGGCTGCATTCTCTACAGGCCAACGGGCTTTGACAGATCACAGTTATGCCCTTTAGCCTCTGCAGCTCACTAGCTACCTTCCAACGCCTCATGGAATGAGATATAAGAGGGTTGACTTAAGATGCCTACCTGCTATACCTAGACGACATCATCGTCGGTAAGACCTTCGAAGACCATCTGGAAAACCTGAGCAAGGTGCTACAGAGACTGCAGTCGACCAACCTAAAGCTAAACGCAAAGAAGTGCCAGCTCTTCTGCAAGAAAGTCAACTACTTGAGCCACATGGTGTCACCAGCCGGAGTGGCTACAAACCCGAAGAAGGCACAGGCCATGAGATTTTGGCCTCGGACAAAGGATTAGAGAGACTTGCACAGTTTCCTGGGGCTGTGAAGTTATTACCGCCGTTCCATAAAGGGCTTCTCCAAAGCCCTTTGCCAAGCCCTCACCCCCCTGACGGAAGAACACCGACTGTATATGTTTACGGAGGATCCGAAGTCACTTTCCAGCTGCTTTGAAAGACACTTTGCAGTGCTCCAATTTTGGGATTTCCACAAAAAGGTGGCGCTTTCATTGTGGACACCGACGCCAGCGATCATTGCATTGGAGGTGTCTTATCCCAAGTCCAGGACGGCCACGAGCGGGTCATAGCTTACTACAAGAAGACGCTATCAAAGGCAGAGGATAACTACTGCGTCAGCCGGCAAGAATTATTAGTGGTTGTAAAAACCTAGGGGCACTTCCAGAAGTACCTGTACGGTCAGCCATTCCACCCGAGGACTGAGCATTCCACTCTCACCTGGCTCCTTAGCTTTAGGAACCTGGAAGGCCAGACAGCCCGTTGGGTCCAGAGGCTGTAGGAGTACGACTTCACTTTTGAACATCGTAGAGGGAAGGGCCACGGCAACGCAGACGTCATGTCCCGAAGACCCAGCCCAGAAGAGTGTGGCCAATGCACAAAAGTGGAAGAGAAGGAGCGTACCGTAGATGTCAGAGTGGTCACGGCAGTGCCTGCGGACGGCTGGGATAGCGCAGGCCTGAGGAGGGAGTAGCTGGTGGACGCCGACTTGGGGCCACTCTTAAGGGAAATGGAGGCACGGACGAGACCGACCTGGGAGGACATCGCACCCAGAAGTGCTGCGTTCAAGTTGTACTAGACCCATTGGGAGCCGTTGAAGACCAAAGGGGGTGTGCTGTTCCGGATATGGGAATCAACCGATGGAAAGACGCAGAGAGAGTAGTTGGTACTTTCCCGGAGTAAGGTTCCGGAAGTCTTAGAGGAAGTGCACGAGGACACCTGGGAGCAAACCGAACGTTCGACAAACTCCGGCAGCGCTACTACTGGCTCAGGCTCCGATCAGATGCTGAGAGATGATGCCGTCAATGTCACGAGTGCGCGGCGAGTCGCGGCTCCCAGACTAGGAGCCGGGTTCGCATGCAGCAATACAACGTCGGAGCAACATTCGAAAGAATCGCTGTCGACATAGCTGGACCATTCTCAGTGTCCGCCAAGGTAACAAGTACCTGATGGTGGCCGTGGACTATTTCACCGGAGATGCCGACATCCCGCACCAGGAGGCGAAGACGATCACAGACAGCCTCGTGGAGCATCTTTTCTGCCGTTTTGGGGTGCCTTTAGAGATCCACAGTGATCGGGGCACTAATTTTGAGTCTGGCCTGATGAAGGAGGCACTGCAAAGACTTGGGGCGAACAAGAACCGCACATCACCCGGTCGGCATGGTCGAGAGGTTTATCAAGACCCTAGAAGAACACCTGAGGAAGGTCGTGCCCAGCCATCAGCGAGACTGGGACGTCAAGCTGCCACTGTTCCTGCTGGCCTACCGCTCGTCAACACACGACACTATTTGGATGACGCCAGCCACCTTAAAGTTCGGTCGAGGGTTACACAAGTCCCTTGTGTCCCGGCTTTTGGGAGCCCTACGGAAGTGAAACAGCCAGCAACCGGGTATGTGGAGAACTTGGTGGACCGTCTCCACGACATGCACAAGGTGGCTCGTCAGAACATCCAGATGGCGAGTGACTGCATGAAGAGCTGATATGACAGGCAAGCCAACAGCCAAGGGTTCCAGCAAGGTGACTTGGTCTGGTTGTACCGCCCTACCTGAACCAAGGGACGCTGCCCTAAGCTTCAGTAACCATGGCCAGGGCCGTACCGGGTGGTAAGGGGATTAACGACGTGGTCTATCCCATCCAGAATTTGCCCCGAGGAAAACTGTTAGTGGAACACCTTGATCGCCTGGCCCGCTACTATGGTGCTGTTCGGGACGATCATCCTTGTGGAGGGAGCAGTGTCGCAAACGAATTATTGAGGCGAGGCGGTGCGGCCGACTAGTTCAGAGAGACGGCAGTGCAGTCCAGAGATAAAAGCTTGCCGAAATGGAGGGGGAGGGAGACGGATTTCTGGAGAGTTCATCTTTCTTCTAACGCCGTTCTGATTATTTGAGAACATTCCGGAATAGTGAGTAAGCTATAAAAGGAGCCGACGCCGCCACTGGCGGACAGTTGTTAATTGAACTCGTGTGCGCGAACATCTGTGTCAACTTTGTCGGTGGTCGATCACCTTGCAAGTTGTATTTTGTATGGACGTAGTTCTGGACTGTCAGGTTGACCAAAGTGCATTTCTATGGAAATAAGGAGCAATTTTTAGTTTTTGCCACCTGGACTTTTAATTTCACGAACCCACAAAGTCACAATACATCTATTCACGGTAAATAAGGTAAAGTGATTCATTTTTTAAATAAAGTACAGAAAATCTAAACTTATCCCATTCCCCCAATGTTGTTTTGGCCGCTTTTGACATAACTCATACTCGCTGTTAGGAGTCCAGTCTCTCTGGATGAGGTACATGGAAGTAACGTTCGTATATAGTATTTTCTGGCATAGCCTGTTCCGGGAGAGAATACGGCCTTTTCTAAGATGACTGTACGATCTTGCTTTTGGGTTGAGAGACTGATGGAACCAGCAAATGGGTATGTCAGTAAGAGTATCATGTCTGATGTGATATTATATGAGAAGGAATGACTTTCAATAAGCGAACATGGATTCCAATGACCTAAAACGTTTGGAAACTACATATAAAAACCTCTCTAAAATTCTCTGAAGAGTTCACCATTACAAAAACGTTTTGAGCTTCGGCTAATTTCTTAAAATAACTATACAGATAGCAATAAGTAAATTTACACATGATATACAAGAACATAAAATAAGCACGCAACTAATGATGAGATATGTCAGAGATTAATTAAACATGCACATTTTCCCTATATTCTTTTTGGAGGATATCGAAAGAAAATTGTAACAAAAGAGTTTTTTTAAAAAAAAACACCGGCGGTGTTTATATTAATGAGTTCTGAGATTATAAGTTTCACAGAAAAACACACATCAAACTATGACAACAGCAACCGACGTGTCTCATAGCTTTTTGTACCATGAACTCATCAGTGTAATTGTACCTCCCTCCATTAGAATTTTTTTACAAAATTATTCTCAAATTGAAATGTGATCTTTTCCCCAAGAATATGACTGAATTATGTATAATCTAAGGCGTATGATGAGTAACTAACAAATGACATTTCATAAGCATCCTGGCCTTATTAATGAACCACTAATGAGCTGCTAATAACCTACAGGCAGTAGTTGTGCAATCACATGGATTATGTTTGTTGTGGACTATTAATTAATAGCCACAGTCAATACACTCCGCATTAACATACTAATTCATCGGACAAACATGACAAAAGGGGAGCACAGAATCCGAAGCAAGCTCACTTCGAAACCAGCTCTCTTTTCAGGCCTTACAATACTGTGTTTCAGATGGGAAGAGTTCTGACTTGTAGCGAATCGGATGTGTTAGAGCCCTCAGCTTACCACCTCGTTATCCCCGCTCTTTTTATATTTCCCTCTCTCTTGCACACTTGGTCCTTTCGGCGCTAGACGTAAGGGAGCACAAACTGAATTTTCATAAGCTTTATAATAATGCACTTGTTCAAATCACAACTGCAACATGGATATTCGTATATTAGCACATGGTTAAAATATATAGTTTAAAATCAATTACAGTTTTGGAATTGCCTATTTTTCTAATCGAACGAAACTGGCAGCGGCGCATCCGTATAGTCACATAGTCACTTCCGTTAAGAGACAATACGTCATTGTCACTGTGTTCATCGCCTGAGTGTTGTAACTTTATGATGATAGGCTCCGAAATCTCGCCACGTCCTATTTCTTTCCAAAAGCAGTGTTCTTGTAGTTTATCTGCATGTCTCATGCAGTTTTTCCAGTCTTGTGCAACTTTGTTAATTTCTTGGTGAATAAGTCGTTCAACGTCAGTCAGTTTAAAAGTATTATTTCTGTTTGCAACATAATTTGAGCCCACATTAACTCAATTGAATTGTTCTGGCAGTGGTGAGGGAGAAGGTGGTTTATAATACCTCGTGTCTCATTTCAATTGCCAGCTGATCCATCTGATGCACTTTCCCTGGTTTCCAAACGGAAGAGTAACTGAATAATACTACTTTGAACTCTCTACAGTAATTACAGATTACGTACGATTTATAAACAAATATATAGTGCAACAAGTCACGTTCTGCCAATGCACCATTCTACAAGTCAGCAGGAAGTGTATTGTTTGCTTTCACTTGAATTTAAGAAACACTTTGGCTTACTCAAAGTGATTCTTTTATCACATCATGTCAAACATTGACGTTTCAGTTCTGAGTAATTAGAAACATACGTACATGCATATATGCCAACAAATAATATCCATTACAATGCTTACGTCACAATTCATTGCTATAACATAACAGTGCTTTTTATTTGTATTAGAAAAACTATTTTAGCTAAAATTATGGACTTTTGCGGTTATGTTAGATACATTACTACCTACCTTCCTATTGGATCAGTTTTTGCAAAACTGGATTTTTGTCTTAGCGCGAATAGTATTTATTAGAGATTAATTAGGTTCGCGCTCATCGCACACCACTTAGGGGGAATGCCATACGAAGACACCGGAGGACTCCGATTGGTTGCTCGTCTAGTAGTGCCCAAGTGAAACCATCATCCTATTTTAAACACATTAGCAACATTCTCAGTGTTATGACATACCTTCTGATGTCCTCTGTCGGTTTCTAAAAAAACAGTTACAAATCAACAAATAATAAGCGCACGCCTTCTCCACGCAGTCGCAACGAACGATTCATCAATAACGTCCTCCTCTGCCTCTCTTATTATTTCCGGCAAAGATTTGGTAGAAATATGTTTAGAATAATCTTGAAGTTATTTAATGTGCTTATTTTCTTATATCAATATAGGTAACAGGCTGTGCATGCAGAACATATGTGGGCGTTTTGAGTAATAGTGTATACAACAGATGGGGACACCTCGCCCATTTTAACCTGCTGAAGGTTATATCTCTCTGGAGGATGGGATGAAGCGAAGGTAACACAGTAGACTATATTAACATAAAGACAGTTTGCAGTAACGCGCAGGAGTCTAACATTTCCATACTCGAGGAGCTACGACTAAACACCCCTTCACTTTCCACGGAAAGTACTCTTTCCTTTGAGCAAGAATCCTGACCATATGTTGCGCACCACTAGCAAATGAAACCTAGAAATACATCTGAAAAAATGAGAAAGGAAATGGAATGAAATGAAAATGCTGAAACCGAAACTGTCTTACATTGGAAACCAATCGAGCGTTCGCCTACCGTCCAAGGAAAGTGTACAAGCCACTGTTTGAACGGGTGATCAAATGGAAACGAAGCCGTGGCCTGCATCCTTGTTGATAGTTTGAGTCTAAAATACAAGCTTTGAATAATGTTTCCTTGCGCATGTTTGAACTAAATGCTGACATGCTAATGGATATAATATAAACGAAAGCCGTTCTAAGCTATATGGGATAATTTTTCGTGCTGGACTAAAAGAACAGCTGTAATTCTTAATATTCACCACAACTGTAGAACCAAAGAGCTAAAATCGTTTTGGGCCGCTGTATATTGTCGCAACTAAAAGTAAATAATCATATATCTATTTTACTTTTTTTTTCAAAGAGACATATATTTTTGTCGAGTGTTTTACATAAATTTGCAAAAATGTATCTCCAAATAACTATGATTAATTAATAATAAGTGATTTATAACAAAATAACTAATGTGAACATTATTTTACTGTCAAGTAAAGGTGCAAAATTCATGGAGCAGGAAAAGCTTTAAGTTTTGAGATCTTATGACAGCAATTATATGGGTGCTGACTTCGAAACGTCATTATATTACCAGAAACAAATTAAAGAATCATAGCTTTCAACCTGGAGAGAGTTAGTGAAGCGAAACTCATTAGGTATATTGGTATGCAGAAAATTTCTAAAATGTTCTATCTACATAGAACGAGTATTCAAAGAGCTTGTCATCTGGCCAATGGAGGGGTTCGTTTCCTCAGCTTAGGCTTTAACAATGTACTTAGAATCATCGCGTCAATTTCTTTTATTTTGCTTACAGGTAATGGATTCGCATTAATACGACTGAGCTATGGTTATCCTAATTCTTCATGAACGTTACACGAACATTGTGTTATGTGTTTTCTCTCCATTTTTATCTTTGGCAGGTACAAAAGCCTTTGCATTCTTCTTTGGCAAATTGACAAACTGCCCATATCCTAATACTTGCCAGGTGCCTAAAACACAGAAACTGACACGGCAGTTAAGTAGAGTTCTATGCACATCTCGACTTAATTTTGAGACTGATCTGTTTTTGATAAGTAATTTTTATTTTATGTAGCATGATAAGTAACTGAAGTACTTATACTTTAACGAAAACTTAGGTTTCGAAGCATCTAACCATGTTAAATAGCATACCTCAAAAAGGAAATATATCACAAATCTCAAACTTGGTATTTCACAATTACATTATTAAATGTAAAGTACTGATTTTAAAACTATTTCACTGTCTCAAATTATCCTTTATTTGGAATAATTTGCTTATTTAGAAATGTATAAGATTTTTTAAGTAAGAAATAATACCTTCATGCTTTATAAAATAAGAGTTTTGAAACATATTCTGCAAAATACTGTGACTTTCACGTCTTTCTAAAATGAATTTCATATATGTCTGCATAACTGAATGAATGAATGTGTAGTGCTTAACGCCCGCTTTTACTACATACGGCACCGCAGGTGGTGACACTGATGGTATATATGAGATGAAGATGGAGCACTGGTGGAATGAGATGGCGAGGGAAACTGGAGGTCCCGGAGAATACCCGCCCCAGCGCCGTGTTGTCCACCACAAATCTCACTTTGCGGTCGCCTGGGATCGAACCCGGGCCACCTTGGTGAGAGCCAAGCGGTCTAACCACTGAGCCACGGCGCGGCCTCTGCATAACTGGATAACGATAAGAGATACTCGTATAATTTATGAGTATAATTCATTTAAAGCCATTTATATCCAACACATATCAAACACAACATACTAGCGGCATTTAATTTCAATTGCCCAGTACTTTACGAGGTTACTGCATTTTGTCGTCTTATTTTGTTTCTTTTCTTCATGTTAGGTCGTGCACATAGCAAGGTGCTCTTTAAGTATTTAACTCTGCTTCCATTTCCTGTATCACCCATGTGCCTGCAAGGAAATGTATGATGGAATAATTTGTGCAAACGTTTACCTCGACAAACCTGAAGTAAATACGAACGGGTATAACAATAAATAGCAATAGGAAGAAACAGTCATACAAATGTATCCTATGCTATTTTTAAATGGACTTTGGTTCCCAATGATGTATAAATTAATAATTCAAATGTAGTTTAATTCTATAAACAACTATTTTGACGCAGCTATGGGCCGAGCTCATCCGAGCACTTCAACGTCGGCCGATTGACTGGTTGAAGAAGAAAATATGGCGGAATTATCACCCAATGTAAATCACAAAAAGGAAGGCGAAGTAAGAAAAATCCAGAAAAATCTCTTGAGAGCCCTGCGATTACATAACTTACTCTGGCATGTTCGATATTGAATGTGCAAAAAGTATGATTTCTCAATGTGATGTACGAGGGGTTTGTAACTACAGTTGTTCGAACAGTGAATGCTGCTCGACTTGCGATAGAAGAGAAATCCAATGTTCTACACTTCAGTAAGTGAAGCGGAAGGAACAAGAGACTGATTTGCTGTTTTATTACAGCACTTCCGAGCAAATAAAAGAGGTGACAGCTGACCTGGGTCACACTAATGAAGTGAAGTGACAGTTAAACTGAACTAAATGACTGAAAAGGGAAACGGAAGAAAATATCATTGTATATATACACGAGGGTCTTTTTCAACCTCCGATAGGCTATAAATAAAAGACAAGTCTATAGAAAACAATTATTTTATTTGTACACTTATGGTTACTTTTCAACATAATCACCGAAAAGATTGAGAAATTTATCATTCCTGTGAACAAGCTTTGCAATACCCTCTGCAAAGAGTGTTGCACCCAATTATTTTAAAAGAGCATTGCCGTTGTTTAGAAGATGGATCCATTGTTGTGATTGTTATTTTGCTTCTGGTGTGTACGGTGTGGTATTGGATCAAAGTTTCATTCAAATTAACATTTAATTTCAAAAAGTTCTCTCCTTCCTTCAAGGAAATTTTAAGCTGATCGTTATCACAATGAAGGAGAAGACGTTTTGAAATCAATTGTTGCTGGAGATAAAACTTGGCTCCAATACGACACAGCGGAAACAAAACGACAATCACAACAATGGATGCATCTAGCCTATCGGAGGTTGAAAAAAATGCCCTCGTGGATTGTGTTTACTTCCTTATATACCAAGACGATATTACTCATCTTGCTTTGCATATATTTCACATTCATGAACAGCAAAGTTCATTAAAATATACTTAAAATGATACTGTATAATATTCTGCAATTCATACTGGACTGCAGAATGAAATTTTGAGGAAGTAAATAAACATCAAAGGTAATAAACAGTGAGTCATTGCGAATAACAAAAGAGGCATAGAGTGATACAATTTATAAGGAGGAAACATTACATCCTTTCCATGCAATGGCTGCCACTTCGACTGCAGAAACATGTAACTTCTTAAAACTGTATTTTAACACTTATGTGGATGTGTCTCATACCCTTTTTTTGGGGGGGGGGACATAGTAGAAGGAAGAAAGTCAGCGCAACATTTTATGGGCGACTATTCGAATAATGCAAAACCAAGTGAGTTGGTAAATGACAGGCATTAAGCGGCGGCGGCGCTGGCAGTGGCAGAAGCAGAGGTAGCGGCAGCAGCAGCAGTATATGTGTGCACTAGATTATACTCAAAAGTCTTACGTAACATCACTGATAATATTGCACTGTTGCCCTTATGCCCTACTATGAGTCCAGTGAAGTAAACACTGACAGAACACCCGGCTTAAAGCCCCACACCTATGGCTGGAATTGAACCTGGGATAATTCCATAGCTGGAAATCAGAGCTCACAGGCTCTAGCCCAGTGGTGCTCAACTGCAAGCAAAGGAGAAATTAAAACCACCTCCTTCCAGCCACTGCTACAAAATGACGCAATTATGCGTGGTTACTGAGTTCCAGTGACGGCACTGTGGTGTCATTCTTAGGTGCAGGAAATAAAAGGAGTACACATTCATCTACAACTGACTACTAGCCCTTCTCCCATTTCCTTGGTCACTGGTGAGTGGAAAATAACCTGCATAGGGGAAGGGAGCATATGCTGCAGAGCTGAGCACCTCTGCTCTAGACAGTGTGTCACGCCAGGGAATGAAAGACTGAAAGGAAATAAAGAATTCTTGAGAGCGATCAAAATTTGCCAGTAGCGGCATTTATGTACAAGCTAGAGCTCATCTCTGTATCAGATTAGTGACAGATACGGAGCGAGTTATAAAGGCTCAGCAGAGCAGTGGGGAAGACCTTCAATGCTAGGAAAACGTACAAGTTCGATAGAGAACCTATGTGTAATTTTAAAAGCATCCAATAGAATATGAATTTGGAATAGCGATAACTTGGAGGACGTTTAGCATTTCGAGCCCGAACGGTTTACTTCAGTCAGTTAGACAGAGTGCGTTAGATGTAATTGAATTGACAACTTTGTGGAAGGATGGGACAAAATGTGATTATCAACGTTTAAGCAATTTTACAAACGGGATATACGTAAATGTGTATGCAGAACATATGTATGGAAACTGGCAATCATCGATATAGTTATTTCAAGGAGACCTGCCAAAAATCACGGAATGAACATTTTGAAGTTATGACTGTTACAATAACTTAAACCTTTTTGTCTAATTAACAAGTAGGGACTGAAGAATTAAATTCGCAAAATATGACCGCGATTCTTGTGAGAATTCCTCGACAATGTCCACAGATACCTCTTAACATCACTAATTTACACTTGGCTAAATAGCATAAGTATGCAAGGGGCTCCCCTCCATAAGAATGATCGACTGCCCAGACTTTGAATAGGCTATGATACAGATGTGCACCTGAAACTCTAGATTTGACACATTTATGTAGTTTAGAAAGTATTTTAAATTTAGTAGACATTAGTACAAATATATGGATATTTAATGATTCAAATAATTTAATTTATTGATACGCGTACATTGTTGTTTTGCACTACAGCATACGATATCTAAAGAAAGCTACAACATTCAAATAGTAATTATTATTCCAAAATGTAGTTAATTTCCCAACATAGCAAAGTGTTTCAGTAATCAACAGTCGTGGAATTGTGTCTATATTTACTTAAATACCAGGAATATTCTGTAAGAAAGTGAAGAACCTCGTACTTTTCTTGTTTTGAAAAAGAGGTATAAATAAACTCCATTTTATTCAACTTTACCATGGTACAATTTCCAGGATGAAAGCTGAATAATCATTTGTAATAAATTACTTAATTATTCCCAAAAGTAATGTACCTTCAACAAAATCCATTAGTGAAGAGCCTCATATTATTGGTGTCGAGATGGTGCATGAATTTGGGAAGAGCACGATAACTCTGGTACTGTCTGCTACTGCGAACATTTCGAATGAAAGGCTGAGAAAAACCATTAGTGACTTGGTTCCGAAAATTTGTTCGAAGATTTGTTCAGCTAATTCCAGATTATTAATCAGATTTGTCCTAATACCTACCTTACTACTTTCCAACTGGGGGTGCCGAGATGCTGACCACATCTCCTTCCCGTATCGGTTGGATGATGGCTCACCACTATCTTGCGTATGTGAGCGTGAGGCCGGCAGTCGGGTTGGAAGGTCTTGGCCCAGTAGGGGCTATTGCGCCATGGGTTAACGTTTAGGTTAACCTACTTCGCTTCATATTGCAATTTTTTCATAATGCTTTCTCATATATTTCTCATTTTGTGGCACCAGGTATATGTAGAATGACTACAGTCACTACTGTTCATTTTCAGAACAACCTAACAATTTACATCATTTGGAAAATATGAATCCGAAGCTTTTTCCGGACTGGTTGGTTTGATCTCGGGTCATTAAACCAAGCTCGTCTGGAGATATGTGTTCAGGAAAATGATCCGTTAAGCTTACTAACTTAAACTTTAACAGAGTGAAATTCAAAAGTGGTTATCACGTGAGTTTCCATTACATGCTTATCGAAGATCCTTAAAAGAAGTGCCATTAAAGTTAGCAGAACTTTCAAACATTGTTTATTTCTGTAATGTAAAACCACACTAATAAAAGCCTCTATCTCCTGGTTTGCAATTCTGACAAGTACTAGTTCCTTGATAGGCATTTAAGGCTTCAAACTTGTCCGTCTTTAGTACTCGTTTACTCCTAAACTCGTTTACAATTTAGAGCAGTGAAGTTTTATATTGGAATAATTTCCTTTATCACACGTGGGTTTCATAATATTACTGAAAGAAGCGAAGATAATTCTAATGACTTTGTAATGACATTGTCTTGTCACTTGTATTCGATAAGCAAATGGAAGAACACCTTAAGAGGTCTCAAAGGTATACAAAACCACTCATAAAGAAAATCGTTCCTTATTCAGATATTCACAGAACAAGCTTATTTTCCAAAACAGTAATTTAAAGCTAAAATCATAATGTTTGTCCTTATTAATCTAATACTCGTAAGCTTGATAAAATATTACATAGAATAAAAGGTTTATAACATCACCTGAATGCACTGAAACGTGTCAACAGGTCTATTTCGCGTACTGTTGGCAACATCTTGTTATTATACTTTAGCGTCCGAATCAACCGCTTCCTGAAATAATCATTTATTAGAGGTGAACTCTGTCACAAAGGCCAGGTGCAGATGTAAAGACAAAGGGAATTAATGAAAACATATTTTCAGTAATTGGAACGCCGTGCTTTGTGAACCTTGCAAGGCGAACGTTTCATAACCATTGGAGTATTTTAATATGAACTTTCGACAAGTATCTCGTGGGCAGTTTTATTACTTTTGTAGTTAAGTGAAAGCCAATATAGCTTTAATTCAATTTGAAAATTTATTATTGGGCAAAGGCGACTTTATTACGTTGGTGAAAACTGTGGTTTCCGGCCTTATAACAATACGTTTATACCGTAAAACAGACTTGAAATCAAACGTTTTTGAATAAATTGATAGGTAAAAGCATAATACAATCTCTGAAATAATGTTGATTAGTTATAAATTTACGAGGGCTTAGAAGTAGATGAAACATAATCTTTTCCCTTAAGCATCGCAGAAAATGACATATATGACAGATACTCAAGAATTATGAAAACTACTTACTTTTAATTTAAGTCTTTTGCATTTTTTAATGAACGTACATGCTTTTTTGTCCCTCTTTTGCCTTCAAAATAGATAATATCAAGATTAGAAATAGAGTGATTTCGCAATTCCTTAATGCAACTGTACATCTACTTCACCTCTAATTGCATTACCTTAACTTTGATCCTGCTATATTATTCTGGCAATTTTGATGTCCATATTTAAATCAGCTGCTGAAATTTGTTAAGGAAGAATATGCAACAGTAGCAGTTTGTTAGAATTTGCAGACTGATTAATTCTGGAATGGAAGTTTGGTATCAATTAATGTTAACCCTTCTATTCTAACAACAATATTAATGTAACTATAAGGAAGGGACGAGAAATGCAGTACTGATATACAAATTGTCCTTTGGGACTTGGGATATAGTGAATGATTTGTTGGTCAAAATTAGCCAGAAAATAAAAATGGCGTTGCAAACGAACGTTGGCTACCAAATAATGTATATGATCAATAAACTTCTGTAAGGTAAAAATTTGTTTCTCGGCGTAATTACAGGTTTTTCACCTGAAGTTTTTGTCTGTGTCAAATATGATCACGGAAATAATTAAAGTGAAAAGAAGTTTGTGAATGTCCAGGGAACCTCTTCAGAACAATTGATGATCTCTCAATTTCGAGAAACTACGAAGGCTTTTCCTATTGCAACGCTGAATGGGATATTGGTTGATTTCATTGAAACACTGTCTTTATCATACAAATGAAAATTTATTTTCTTTAGATATAACTTATTTTAAAACCAGTTTTCAATGATTTTAAACAATTATTAGAAATTTAAGGACATTTTATAGGTCAGCTATCACTTACATTTATGACAATTTCCCTGTGTTTATTCTGACTGATACAATGAAAGAGTTGAATCTCATATTAACTGTTTAGTAAAGTGACTTAGTAAAATTAATATTAACTAAAACTTATGTAAAACATGTACAGAGAACGGAAATATAAAAATGAATATTAGTGTCATTAAGAATTTAGAGACGTGATATTTAGATGGAGTAAGTTATTCAGCTTGTGAAAATGACATTCATCGGTGGCGAATGTAGTTCTGTAAGGAAACTTTCTTTTAGTTTCATTTATACCCCGCCTTAACTGCAATGGTTATATCGGCGGCCGTTCTCCTTTGGAACATATCGCCTGTTGGCGATGGTGTTGACTCGTAAACGTTGGGTTACTGGTACTTCGGATTCTTTTAACCATCAGATCACGCACGCATTCACACTCTCATTTACACTTACAGAGAAATATCTTAATTGGAGAACAATTTCACCCCCAGACGGGAATCGAACCCGGATTTCCTCCTCCAGTAGGCAGGTGCTCTAGCGTTTGAGGTACTGAGCCAGCCGGAGGAACTTTGTTTCGAACCAGGTAATTCAAATGAATAACCAATAAAGCTGTTTTAAGTAACTGCGGTTCCATTTAATTCTATATCGGAATACTGAATTTATTTATTTCTAACTAGCTGATCCGGCGAAGTTCGTAACGCCAATAAAAGTTGTCTGAACTTATCTACACAAATAAAAAATTCGGATAAGTTATTTATTTTGCAAATGGGGTGAAGTTTAAATACAACACAGTTACAGTTAAGTTAATCAATTTAAAGCTTTATGATAAACAATATATTTGTCTTTTCTGTGGTGCGTAAATATATAAAGATGATGGTTTACCGAAGCGCGAACACGAGATGTATAATTGAAGACATGCCCGGAAAAAAGGGCTAACCATCAAAATAAAGTATTTGGCGATAAGTGCTGCTCTCTGTTGTTGCGGCAGAGAGCTATGTTTTCTTGTGTTGGTACATCCTCCCGCAATTATATTACGCTAAATAGAGGTGAAATTCTTGCGTTTCGTGATATGCTACTCGTATAATCTTAAAAATGGACTAACCTTTTCATCCTCTGTGCCTGCCATCTAGTGGCCCATCAAAGATTTTTACCTTGTGACCGTGACTTCGGTCTTATGGAGATAAAAAAAGAAACAAGATGCTTATATTTATGTTTCAGATCAGCGAATGGAGCTAGTGGAGAAAAACCAGGGTAAATAATCCTTTTCATGTTGTCAAAATGACAAATAACATGTTCATTTCTGCAAAGCCTCTTCTGGATGAACTACAGAAAAGAACAGTTTCAGAATCAGGGTAAAATATGCTCATGAGCGAGGTGGCATGCATCTAAGTATTTAAACACCACCTCTTTAAGCTATATTTTAAATACACTTACGGTGCTATTGAGGATTATGACATTTTGGACTTTAGAAGGAAAATATCTTGCAAATCTTCACTTACATGATATTTCGTCCAAAATAGAGAAATTAAAGGACTTACAGGATCTGATGAATTATGTCTAGCCAATTTATCATGAGTACTACAAAACTCTTAAATATGAGACCACAGCTTCTCAGAATATTACTGATGCACCTTTTTTATGAGCTGGACTACAGCTAAAAAGCTTGCAGATACTTTTCATAATGATATACTTATTGAAGAGTGGAATAATCCTAAGTATATTATGTTTAAAAATGCCAAAAGACATTCAGTTATTAATTTTACCTAAAATGTGAGTAAAATGAATCTAGAATAAAACTTGAATAAAAGCTGACAAAGGTTTTCACTTTATTTTTCTTATTTTATTTTTATTAATGTTATTACAGCATTCATGTTTTGAGGTCTATTAAGGATAACACTGATAAAATATACTGTTTTCTCAGAGATGAAATAAAATAATGTTAACGATTTCTTTCAGCCGCATTCACAAAACACTATTTTTCTCCGTTTAAAAAAAATGTGGGTTAACCCGTTTGCCCTGGCATGTCTTCAATTGTCCATGAGACAAACAGGGAAATTCCAAGTTGATTCCGCAAACTTCCAACGATTTACTTATAGACATCGCAAGGTCACGGAAAACTGGACGCTTAAAATCAAAAGGTAAACCCATTGGAATCGTCGGAATACGCGGCATCAAGATGTGCTCTCCTTTGTACTTCCCCTTGGTGATTGTTGCCTCGATTATGTTATTCATTAGCTTTTTCACAGTTAAGTCTCGTTGCATTGCACAGTCGTGGTTGGTTAATGTTATGCAGCAGGATCACAATTGATAATAATTTTAATTTTAAATTGTGAGATGGGAGTTCAGGCAATTATAATGAATTTAAAAACTTTGAAGGGTAGTTTACTTTACTACGTCATCCTGGTTTATAACTTTGTCAAATGATTTGTACTAAAATAACTCCTCTGAAAGAAAATTCTCTATGGTCGCGTTTGAGATCATCGATAGCTGTATCTTTGCCGGCAATATTGCTCACTTACTCAGCCAATTATGGTTAGTGTACTGTTGCGTTATGTCTGTAAAGGCACGCTGAATAACGTCCTCTTTCGAGTCTGTGAAGTGACAGAAACCTGTGGGTAATGTAATTAATCCGGTTGAGATGTCAATGGCGGCTTTCCCATTTCCAGTGTCAAACAACTGTTTCGAAAACACATTTCGGTTTCAGCGAATTTCACAAAGTCACAAAGGAATTGATTTTGTGTCAATTCAATTCAAATGGACGAATTCAGAAACACAAATTATAAAGAGCATATCCAAGGATTCATCAATATTTTTAAAGAATTGCCTGTGTTCAAATTTTAATAGTGTTATATTGCGCACAGAAATTAATTTTTGTATAATTTTCGAAAGGTATATATCATGCTACATAAAATATTTCAATCTTGATAGCAAAAGATAAACGTTATATAATAAAATATGGTGAGTGAAATAGCTTTGGATACATTGGCAAGGAGTGGAATAAATTTCTACTTTGTAATGCATTTGTTTATCGAAATCGAAAATAAAAAGGTGTATGTATTCAGTAAAGGTTTGCGAGTGTACTATTATATCTAGTTAATAATCCGGTCCATTGTCACTTCATAATTTTTTACATGGAATGCAACAAAGGATACAAACAGTTGTGGTTATATTTAATTTTATATCACTATCCTGAGATCATTTCTTTCTTTAAAAATAGGTTTAAGTATTTATTTCTCATTACGGGAATTGGATTAACATATTTACATTCCCTCATTTTCTAACTAATCTCAAAGCAGATAATTAAATGCAACCTGCTTTAAAGTTTCCAAATT
Organism: Mantis religiosa; assembly: GCA_030765055.1. Classification (NCBI taxonomy): domain Eukaryota; kingdom Metazoa; phylum Arthropoda; class Insecta; order Mantodea; family Mantidae; genus Mantis; species Mantis religiosa. Next base: position 130,323,057 of record CM060948.1, on the reverse strand, counting down.
TACTTTCATCAATGCTTTAATTTCCTTATGTATACTTGCAAATCAAATGGTAATGGTAAGCTTGTTTCACTTCCCCAACCTGGGGTCGAACAAAGAGTAACATTACACGATGGATGTTAAGTTAACGCTTCGCAGAATTAGGCACGAAAATAAAATGTGACGTAATAGAGAAACACATAAGGGCTTGTTTTCTTCTCCATAACGTTAAAGAAAAATTTCACATAAATGTCAGAACTTTCACCCAGTTAAACGGCACAAAATTACCACCCCTCACTCCATCCTATGTAATCAAATAATCGTATAATCTAGCCTTTCCTTTTCCTCCAGTCGGAAAGAAAGTCTTTCATTGAAATAGTATCCGTACCACCCCTTCATTTCACATTGATTATAGCTTTGTTAATTGGTTTCTTTATATGTCTCTGAATGGTTTTTCGAGGCATTTACACAGATAACTTACATCGTTTGGATCGAAACTGAGAGGCCGTGCCGTAGCTTAGTGGCTAGAGCACTCGACTCTTACCAAGACGGTCCGGGTTCGATTCCAAGCGAGATTTATGATGTACAACATGAAGCTGGGGGAAGTTTCCTCTGGGATCTCCGGTTTCCCTCGCCATTTCATTTCACCGGTGCTCCATCTTCATTTCATGTATCATCACTGTCACCAACTGCGGTGCCGCAGGTAGTAAAGTGGCCGTTAAACACTACACATTTCATTGCATTTGATTAACAGAAGATGGAAGCTTACGGAGGGAATACACATAATTACAATCTTTGGAGGCTACATTTTATGCACTTTAGTGGACACATGAATCATTTAACAGTTTTTATAATCAAACTACAGGCAATTTTTTTCTCTTTCCCCATTGCGTAATAGGCGCATCAGAGCAGGCCAGAGCCGGCCAACCCGACTACGGGTCCCACGCCCACATAGACAAGAGAGGTAGCGATCATCCAACCCATACCGGGAATAAATGTGGTCAGCATCATGCACACCTGGGCGAAATGTTGGCATCCTTGATCAGGGTTCGTTACCTATCGTAACTCCTACTTTTCCTCACGATTCATAGACTAGTTGCAGAAAAAAATTATACTTTGAAAGAAAAGGTAAATTTTGCCTGTCATTTCAAGCACTCAGCACACTCTCTCTCTCTCTCTCTCTCTCTCTCTCTCTCTCTCTCTCTCTCTCTCTCTCTCTCTCTCTCTCTCTCTCTCTCTCTCTCTCTCTCTCTCTCTCTCTCTCTCTCTCTCTCTCTCTCCAGCAGTGCAATCTATGAGCTCTGGACTAGTTGCCTGCAAATGTTTTCAGCTAGTGGTGGAATCAGTAACTAGAAAGTCGCCTGATTACAGAAGATATCAATAGCCACGCCAGAGTATGGCAAATGCCGGCCTCGGTAGCTTAGATGGTAGCGTGTCTGCCTCACGTTCAAGAGGTCCCGAGTTCGAATCTCGGTCAGGGTGAGTTACCTGGATAAGGTTTTCCCGGGGGTTTCCCTTAACCTTCAAGACGAATGTCGGGTAACTCTAAGCTCCATGGACCCTGGACTCATTTGAGCTACATTTCACCCAATTCATTCACCGTCCGATATGACGTCAAGTATGCATCTATAGTATATGTGGAAGTGGAGAGAAGTTTCTCAAGGTGTGAAACGGTTTTAACTGACAACCGTCGTTCCTTTACTTTTGATAACCTGAAGATCACCATGGTGGAGTACTGCAACGCTAAGTTTTGGCTAATGGGTACAGTAATTTTTTTTTCATATTTTATAAAACTGAAAATTACCTGATGAATTTTGAATTTATTTATTATTTTGTAGCAATAATTGCATTATTTACTAAGAAAGTTAATTTTTAAATGTGGATATTCGAACCATATTTTCATTATTTGTCTGTGACAGTTATTAGCTTATTATTATGAAAAAATGTAAATTTTTGTTAAATCGTTTTTTGACATTTTATGCGCATTATTTTATATTTTAAGGGCATCTTATAGCTCATTTTAAGAGAATTTTTAGGTCAACAACTTCCAGGCCCTACTTATCAGATTTCCGCACGTCACTTCTCTGTCAATGTCCTCTATCCTATTCTTAATAATTGTCCTGAAACCTTTTATATTTCTTTCACTCTCATGCCAGATATCCCCCATCCTTATTTTGACCAGCGTTCTCTCTAGCTCTGCCCACCAGCTGTCCTTACATGTTGAATTCTTCTGTTGTTCTAAACAGATCTTTAATTTATTATCATCACCTCTTTTAGCGAGACGTATAATAATACCGAAGGCACACGGTTTCTTACCTCCTTTTTAAAGCTTATATTACGGAACGTGTCTTATAAGATACATTTGATGCTCCAAAATTTCTTCTACGCCAGATTGATGCGCCTTTTTATCTCCAATTGGAATTATTTGAAAAAGATACGGTTTGCCCCAAATAGACATATTCACTGACATATTCCTGGTTCTCCCCACTGGCACTTATTTGCTCTTCAACAGTATTCTCCATCAGTTTGCTTTTTCTTTTATCCTAGCTTACGGTACTTTTTTCGTAATTTAGCTATCGTGCATGAAGTGGGGAAATGAACTCAGAAATTTGGTGTCAACATTTTCACCGGAATTATACATTTAGCTACATCTCAGCTAAGGGACAAAAAGGGGATATATTGTTGCAAAATTCCCAGTGATAATTTACATAGGTCTACCTGCCCCCTCTTTGCTATAAATTATTTAGCTCTAAAAGGCCATGTGAAATAAATGTTAAACTTAATGTTCAAGTACGATGAAGTTTTTCAGGAAATGTTTGTCCATACAGTGCACCTGAGGGTTTAGTAATTTTGAATATTCCTAACAATGTATCCAATGATTAAGAATAAAGCGCATGGTAGATCATATTGAAAGGGAGAATTTATTTCTAGGAATGAAGGAAGCATACTTATTAAATATTATGTGTAACCAAAATAAAGAAGATTAGCACTATGATCAGGATTTGGAAAAACAGAAGTTCAACAAAGTATTCTTGTGTTCTGTAAATCATGCCCTTCGTTGTATGGTGCAGACGTCGGATGCTATCTTATTTCTTTGCAAATATTTTCTTATTAAACCAAGAGCCTTAATGGATATTATGAAACGCATTCTTCAGGTAAGCCAAATTTGTTTCAAATAGCATTAATCATTAAGAATATTCTACTCATTTTAACATCATTTCACCCATTTCATTCATCGTCCAATATGACTTAATGTTGGAGGACCTAAAGTACAACAACAACAACAACAACAATAATAATAATAATAATAATAATAATATAATAATAATAATAATAATAATAATAATAATAATAATAATAATAATAATAATAATAATAATAATAATAATAATAATAATAATAATAATAATAATAATAATAATAATAATAATAATAATAATAATAATAATAATAATAATAATAATAATAATAATAATAATAATAATAATAATAATAATAATAATAATAAGAATAAGAATAAGAAGAATAAGAAGAAGAAGAAGAAGAAGAAGAAGAAGAAGAAGAAGAAGAAGAAGAAGAAAGAAGAAGAAGAAGAAGAAGAAGAAGAAGAAGAAGAAGAAGAAGAAGAAGAAGAAGAAGAAGAAGAAGAAGAAGAAGAAGAAGAAGAAGAAGAAGAAGAAGAAGAAGAAGAAGAAGAAGAAGAAGAAGAAGAAGAAGAAGAAGAAGAAGAAGAAGAAGAAGAAGAAAGAAGAAGAAGAAGAAGAAGAAGAAGAAGAAGAAGAAGAAGAAGAAGAAGAAGAAGAAGAAGAAGAAGAAGAAGAAGAAGAAGAAGAAGAAGAAGATGATGATGAAGAAGATGATGATGAAGAAGATGATGATGAAGAAGATGATGATGAAGAAGATGATGAAGAAGATGATGATGAAGAAGATGATGATGAAGAAAGATGATGAAGAAGATGATGATGAAGAAGATGATGATGAAGAAGATGATGATGAAGAAGATGATGATGAAGAAGATGATGGATGAAGAAGATGATGATGAAGAAGATGATGATGAAGAAGATGATGATGAAGAAGATGATGATGAAGAAGATGATGATGAAGAAGATGATGAAGAAGATGATGATGAAGAAGATGATGATGAAGAAGAAGAAGAAGAAGATGAGAAGATGATGATGAAGAAGATGATGATGAAGAAGATGATGATGAAGAAGATGATGAAGAAGATGATGATGAAGAAGATGATGATGAAGAAGATGATGAAGAGATGATGAAGAAGATGAAGAAGATGAAGAAGATGAAGAAGATGAAGAAGATGAAGATGAAGATGAAGAAAAAGAAGAAGAAGAAGAAGAAGAAGAAGAAGAAGAAGAAGAAGAAGAAGAAGAAGAAGAAGAAGAAGAAGAAGAGAAGAAGAAGAAGAAGAAGAAGAAGAAGAAGAAGAGAAGAAGAAGAAGAAGAAGGAAGAAGAAGATAGAAGAAGAAGAAGAAGAAGAAGAAGAAGAAGAAGAAGAAGAAGAAGAAGAAGAAGAAGAAGAAGAAGAAGAAGAAGAAGAAGAAGAAGAAGAAGAAGAAGAAGAAGAAGAAGAAGAAGAAGAAGTCAGAAGAAGAGAAGAAGAAGAAGAAGAAGAAGAAGAAGAAGAAGAAGAAGAAGAAGAAGAAGAAGAAGAGAAGAAGAAGAAGAAGAAGAAGAAGAAGAAGAAGAAGAAGAAGAAGAAGAGAGAAGAAGTCTGCCCTCCTTCTCTCCTCATCTCTCCTCTCTCCGGCACTCCGCCTGCCCCTAAGAATCTCTCTGCTCCTGCGTGCCTCTGCCTCGTCCTCTCTCGGACTACATAATGTACAACTCACCACCACCCACCACCTAACATAGATTTTGGTATGCGTCCAAATAAAAGTGTCATGACATGTCATTCTATTCTAAGGATGTGAATTTTCGATATGTATCAACATTATGGTGAATATTCTTGAATAATTTGCTGAAAATATATTTTAAAAGAAGAATATACTCTCCGTGTACATAGTCTATAAATGTTATATTTATAAATTTCTGTAACGTTTAAAGTAAAGTAAAAAAGCTTAGCTCAAACCGAATATTGAAGACCCTCGTATTTATGTCAGAAATATCCCTGAAATATTGCTCATTTTAATTAATGTACATTTATGTTTGCTACAATGATGTTGCCAAAAAGTATTAAAATAAGCACTTCTCTAAACTCACAATCATTTGCATTTTAAAGTATAAACTTTTTATATCTAGTTAAATGGTACTGTGATATAAATATGCAAATGTTGTCTGTCAAGTGTAATCTACATTCAGATTTGGTTAACGTCAAGTAGTTAAGTACGTACAGTTCTGGGTGCTCATACATTGCTTGTGTGCAGAAAAAGCCGTGTGACAGGCAGCCTGCATATTCTTTCAATCGTTCAAATTGCTGCCCAACAACCGGAAATGCCTCTGGGCCTGCAACCCCTCTGCAAGATTTAAACAAAGTCTACACCATCAATTATTCCGTATCAGGTGACCCTAATAGCATAGATGTGATCGCATCTCGTGATTGAATCAGGACATAAGACTGACCAGCCCGGTTGGTTATTAACCTCTAATCAGTACTAAATTGAGCGTAACATTTTAAACCGATTATCTTGTTCAAATTGGTTGTGCACACTAATTACCGCTGGTGGTTTATACATAAGGTTTATCGAATAGTCCATCCCCCCAGCTTGTTCCAGGGAAATTAAACACTGTAATAAAGTTATAAGAGCCAACTACAATCCCACAGCTTACTTTTTAAATGTACTACGATCGACAGCTGGCACTCTTGTTCATTGTCTCCTGCTCATATTGTTGAAGTGAAGGTGCATAAATCAGGACGAAATGGATAATGAGCTGAGGATAAGAGCCAGACTGGGCAAGAGGACTACCCTCATACACTTTTCACAAAAACCAAATTCGTGTTAGGCTTTAACAAGTAATGTTTACCGAAAATTTTTGGTTTCCGTTAGCCGAACTGAGTCAGAAACATTAATATAATGTGTCTCTAACACAGGTTTAAGGCACACTACAACTGCGAGGACGAAATAATTTCGTTTAAATAGCACATGGCTTGAAATATTAGGAAGCGGTTAACACTGAACTTAAGCTTTCATTTACTAGTGTGCGACATTACGCCAAGAAAGGAGTTATTGATGTTATCTATGCACACTCTGTAAATTTTACTTCAGAAAATGGACTTAGCAATTATATTTCCAATGTTCAAGGCATTCTTGGGAGAGAATTTCAATCATATTTAAAAATAAAATCACAAAGGTGAAAAAACGCTGTTGTAATGATTTTCCATGATTATGTTTTACTTTATTTCAGAACTGCATTTAAAAGTTTCAAATGCACGTTTATTCAGTGTAGTACATTTGAGAGACAACGCCCATAAGGCAGCCTTAAATTGCACTCTCATACTTCTTTGTCTAATAATGTATTTACTTTTTGAGTAAAGCAGTTCTATATAAAGCTTTCTGCCTCAAATTACTTAAAAGCTGCTTTTTATGGTTTATTTTTCTAAATATATTTACGTTCAACCCATAAACTGTTTCAGATAAAGCCTACGTTGCGTTTTACCTTGAAATAAGTTTTGCTCATTTGCTCAACGTGCTAAACTTAACTGCTAATCAAACTTCATATCATTTTTCAACACTGTCCAAATTTTTTGATCCGTCTTCTAATAGAAATATTCAAAAAATTGTGTTTTACATTTTTTTTGTGTTCAACACCCATGGTAAAGTGCAAACTATGCCACAACCCTGTATAAAACGATCACGGAACGACATCCACTCTGCTCCAAAAACGAAAAGAGCATAAGATAATCGCAAGCACGCAGAATGATATGGGCTCTGCGTGAATATTTAGAAATTCAGAAGTCAAATAAGGGATCGCTTATATATTTAAGAAGGAAACCATCACTGCGATAAAAAGGGTTAAAGTTCTTAATCCTTTTCTTGTGATTTTGTTTATTTTCTGGGAATTTCCAGCAGCAGTTGACCCAGCTGCAACTGCAATTGCTTCTTTCTCTCTAAATTCAATTTCTGTCTTCTCCTTACTAATTTTGATAACTGTCTTAACTCTTGTTACAGTTATGTAGAGCTAATTTTGGTAGTATACTCCTCCACAGGAGAGTAAGTCTCCGAGGGACGAGCCGCAGGGTGGTTGGCGAAGGTTCCCACACCCTCCCTGGACAGGTTTATGACACCCCATGTCAGTACTGTTACAGACCATTCAAAAACATTCTGACGGCTTCTACTTTTGTGAATGAATCTTCTCGGTTTTAATGTATGGGTGAATAGGGCGCATGTTTTTTAACGGTCTGCTCCTTGTGTAGCAAGCGTTCTCTGCCACACACATTCGCTGTCCTTGTCCCACAGCACATTCCTTACAGGTATTTTTTTTGCGTTGGTATACTATAGATTAATTGGTTATGCATGAGTTACCGCGAGTGATGGATTGTTTCCTAAAACGATGCTAAACATGATATAAACAAGAACAATAGCCAGTCTCAGCATCTCCTTTAATAACATGGGTAAGTAATGTACATAGTTTTAAACATGTTGCATGGTTTCTATATTAACTGCAGACGCAACGATCCCCAAGGGCCAACCCAAGAATTGCCTGGATTATCCAAATTCAATCAATTTTTTTTCTTCCAAAAATGTTATACCCAGCGGTGCATAACTGGCTGTTGCACCTGACTTCTCAACCGATGAAGAGCATAGGCTGCCTCCCTTCTTTATACCAACCTAAATTCATACCGACATCCTGTAAAACCCACAGTCCTGTCATACGTGGTTAAGTCCCTCCTAGGACAGGTAAGTACACGCATACAGACCACCGGCTCAAGCATTACTTTTGAATCTGATTATAACACTTGCACCATCACCTTTTGGGAGACGCCAAAATGGCATTTTTAACCGTTTAGGTGAAATTATGACCATTACTTTTTCTACTACGATAGCTAAATAGTGAAAGTATTGCTTTCCACACAAAAATTCGGTATGAGACTTTACTAGATATAGGTTTTGAAAGTCCTAAAGACACATTTAGAAACAGGTTCTGTGTGCGTATGTGTGTGAGTGTGAGTCTGTCTGTGTGTGTGTGTGTGTGTGTGTGTGTGTGTGTGCGTCTGTGTTCCGCGAGTGAAATAATATTACAAAAACACGAAAAGTCGGTACAGTATCTAACCGAGTATATTAAGCAGCTTCCAAGAATGTGACAAAAATAAAACAAGAGGAAAAATAAAAGAAAAAGGAAAGGAATGTCACCTAACTCACACTGCTCTTTAATGAAACATGTTTCATATAAATATGTAGCTATTTGTATTCAAATATAAGTTTGGATCTTTTCATTATATATAACATATAATATATATTATATGTATGCATGTATATATATACTTTTATACATTTGGTAAGCAGTAATAGATATACCGAAACTTACTGCACAAAAATGTGGATATCTCTAAAGTGCACAATATGGTCAATAAAGAAAATATATTATTAAGCATTTCAGTTATATTATTTGTTACTGACTTTTCCCCTTCCCCTACTGGTCATTGAAAGAGTGCAGAATTTCATAGTCATTACATAGGCGTCAGCTTCTAAATTATTTGACTACTGCTTAAGCCCACTGTATTTTCCATGCCCATTGTATCTACCAGAAAATATGTAGGTAACAAATAAATTTTCTCGATTAACTTGAAGTAGATGGAGCAGTAAGCATTTGCAAGAACATTGTGACAAAAACGATAATGTTCAGCTTAACACTGCTTTATTTTTAATTAAAATCGTTAGGTCAACGCTAACGTACAACCAGCCTCTCTTTCAACACAAATGCAACACTTCAAACATATCCATAATTTTCCTTTAGGTCCTTATAACAAAAACATCATGTCTTTCTGGCCTACACACAGGTTTACCTCTTATACGGGCTACACACTAATTCTGAACACAATTCTGATATTAACACGTAAATTCTTCGCTACCGGTTCCACAGCTCGATGATCACTCACCTGGAGCGGTACTTACTAACCCCTGAACTACTTCCTGCCCATTCATGACCTGCCGACTACTTATCACGGAGCTTGGAACGTACCTCATTGGTCTTGCCGTACCACACTCGTCACAACTACTCACTGTACAACTCACTGACCCTGGCACTGGCCAACTCACACTGACTGACTACTGCCGGCCTTGCATCGGCTTTTATATAGCTGCTGTGCGCGCTAGATCATTCTGGAAATGGAAGTCTCTGGAATTACAGTTGCGAAAGGTCCTTTTGTATAGTAATAACAGGACTCGCTTGCTGACGTCAGCTGTCCTTAAACGAATGTTTATTTCCCACAGCGACTTGCATTTTGTTCTTAAGGTCAGCCAGTAGCTGACTTTGAGCAAGTGTTGCTTGCTTTCGCAGACTTGTCAATGCGACAATATTTTGTTGAAGAATGTTTGGAGAAAATCAAGGAAAAGTAACAGAACATACTGTATATTTATATATTTTGAAGGTTTCTATAATTGGAATTGTCCCTTACAGTTAAGGAGGGCTTAGGAGCACAAGCGATTGTACGTATTACAGTTGTAATATAGCATAATAAGGCAGTCTCAAAACCTTGTTAAGAGAGTAGAATTGTGATTACTTCGTCGTAAACAAAACCAGCTATTCGTGCAAAAGAAAATTCAGAGTGTGGCGTTGAGATAGGAGCCAGTAATGCTATGAAAACCATTTTATTCCGGCTCAGAAAACAGTGTACTCGTTTGCGCTTCATGGTTTGATAAACATTAACACCGCGCTTGAGAGTTGTAAGGTAAACTGGTGACTAGCTACTGTAGGCGTTAAGCTGTATTCTCAAGGTGTGCAGTCAGCGAGTAAAACCTTCAGATTTATGATTAAGTGACTAGGGGATATCTCGAAAGTGATATAAAACCATGCAAAAGCCCTGACATGAATGCCGGATAATGATTAAACCTCTTATCTAAGCGCAGCTTCTCTTGAAGGATGGAAGGAATAGTTTTAACAGAAATTTGCTGATAATCAGTTTCTTCACTTCAATGTTTGGTGAAACTATATAAGTTTCTAAAGCTGGCATGAGCAAATAATATGTATACTAAATTTTGTGTAATTTTACCACGTCAAGCAGTCTTAATTGCTATTTTAATTGCCATTTTAATTGTTACAAGTAGCAGGCAATAAACGATACACAAAAAAAGAATGTTCAACATCTTTAATGCTCTTTAAAGCTCTTTAAAGTATGTCAATGCTATTCTATTCAGAATACGAATGTCGGGCTTTCACCGGGAGTACATTTTTTGACGCCATGATCCCTTACAAAATATCTCAGTGTGCCTCTGTCTGTCTGTCTGTCTGTCTGTCTGTCTGTCTGTCTGTCTGTCTGTCTGTGTCCGTGTCGCTGAACATTCAAAGCTAAATGGCAATAAATGTCAAACCTGGTATTGAAGATCATATCTTTCAAAGATACAATAACAAGTTCAAAAGGGAGAGTGAGAGAGAGAGAGAGAGAGAGAGAGAGAGAGAGAGAGAGAGAGAGAGAGAGAGAGACGAGAGAGAGAGAGAGAGAGAGAGAGAGAAACTAACTTTGTATGGAAATAGGTTAATACATTTCACTTTCTCATAAATGGCCCTTAATGTTTTGGATTAAGACACCGCATATTTAATATATCTAAATGATAATTGGGATATGGGTATAATTATGAATTTCCATACATTAATTGATCAGAAATAATTTTTTTCTGGAAATTTCCTAGGAATAACAATTATTCACCTATGATTAATCAAGCTTTCTTGAATTGGTTATAAGGGAAAATCAAGTCACTAATAATTATACTCATTTTATTACAGTTTCAAAATTTTTACATTATTCTTAATAGTCTAATGGAAAAAATATTTTGTTGGCCTAGTTTTCTATAAAGAAATAAAAATTTTATCCTTATGTTGGAGTGTTAGAAACTTTCAAATAAAATTTGTGTTTTATCCTGTTAGGATTTAATAAAGTATAGAAGTATTTTAACAAATCTTTAGGTAGAGTGAGTAATTGAAACTTACAGCAAGTAAATGGAATGACTATCAAACTTGAATAATAATTATCATTATAATAAGATTTAACTTAATCTGCAGAAATGCATTTGCATCTCCACATCTAGCTCCAATTTAATTAAGTGAATATTTGGTTGCCTAAGCTAGTCTAGTTGTTAAAAGCTTTATGTCGCATTTACTTTAGGTACATAAATTTATCAAACTCCTGTACACAGTACCCTTTAAATACCTTTAAACTTCAGTGCTTTTTAAAGTTTAACTACATTATATGTAACCCATGTCTTCAGTTTGGGTTATACTGGTAATTTCTGCTCTGTATTTGGTGCTAACATATGACTCTATTTCTCTTGTCACTTGCAAGTTATGTAGCAGAAATTCAATTCAAAATTGAAATAATGTATATTCATGAGAGATTATGGTAGGAGAGCTTTGTAGAGTGTAGCTTCAATTTGTACTTAATTGACAAAACAGTTGCAGGCGGAGTGGTTCACTAAAACCATCTCGGAGCTGAAGGTAATTTGAAATCACCGGGCATGATGATTATTCGTTGCATTGTCCTAGTAATAACTTAATTACATTAATGCGTTTTACAAACACAGTGCGGGTTTGATTATAGAAGATGATGACAAAATAATGACGTATCATTTGCTTTGAGCTAACGGAAACTTTATGCAATATTAGCTCCTTCTCCATACAGCGATAATTTCGTATATCTTAAGACTTACCAAAACAGATTACTTGCAATTGTAAGCAGAGATAGGTAAATTGAAATTTCATATTTTAAACCATACTTGGAGTCATTTTGGGAAACTCAACACATATAATTTCATTTTTGAAATGTAACAAATTCATAATATTTTGATACCAACCTTATTATATCCATAATCATTTTCATCTTTTTTCACATTATGTAAGGTTTACGATTTTTTGCTTTAAAAGTAATATCCCCAAGAAATAAACCGAACTTTCCTTGTGCTCCTCTCGGGTAGCAGCATTTATGAAATACTTCCGATAATACAAGCTAATCTTTACACATGTGAAAATTCAAAATATGTTGGTTTGAGAAAATTTATTTTCCTAAGCTTTAAAAATAGAATAATGTTGTTCTTAAATACACATTTCATAATACCTGAACATTTTGCATTCATACTTGGGTGGAGTGAGTAATTCATATTTACATATTTATATCAGTACGATTACTTCACTAACTTTCCTTTGCACATAGAATGACAATATACATTGAGGGAATAGTACTTTAAACTGTAAAACTCATGCAAGCGAAGAATAACGATGATAGAGATTTCGTAACTGTTTGCTTACTTGAGACAAATAATACAGTCCGTTCAGAATATCCTCGCAATATTCCGATCTCAATTTAAAATTTTGAGCCTTCTGAATTTAATCTTTTATAGAAGTGCGCGAGTGTTACAATTTGTGAACACCATAATTATGATATGTCCGGTAGAAAAGTTTCTAAATTTTTGATTTAGGTTAGATATGTTTAAATTATAAATGCTCAAATAATTCATAGAGTTTTTTTACCACAAAAAGACACTTAACATGTAAAAATATTTATCTAAATAAATCCTAACAATTTTCAGCATGACATAATATAATGAATTAATCAAAGTAATATTTTTTAAAAATAATATATGTCATTTTCCATTAATCTCTTAGGAGTTGCGAATGAAGTTCTGGAAGCAGTCTAGACATGCTGTAGAGAGAAAGGTCGCAGTCTAAATCTTAAAAGGCCCATTGGACTTCCATTGACCAGGACATGAAAAGTAAATTGTTCTAACAAAATAAAGGCTGATAAACTCAAGGTGGATAAGCAAGGCCTTGGAGAATTATATTCGAAAATAAACCTATCTGTAAAGCCACTTTAAGAAGCGTTATCTCTAAAGCAAGCACTTATGTTTGGCAGTTTACATTTAATACGTAAAACTGGCGTTTCAGTCCCAGTAAGCCCCTATGGCTCTGTCAGACTGTGGTAGAACCATAAATTATTTACGGAACATTGATATGGGACAAGTTATAACTTAAAGGAAATATAAATTGTCTCCACAGCCTAGCCTGTCGCTTTTAAACGCTTTCTGTAATGGAAACTTCACTTCGTTTAAAATGTACGTAAACTCTGAATGGAATATAGTATTGTCTTAAAAAAGGTAAACGTAAAGGTTAGTGTAATTTTATAAAGCTTCGTGATGAAATAAACCTGATTCAGAGGGACGTATTTTCTAATCTTCTACGCGCTAATATTTTATCGACTGACAATCAGTTTGCACGCATGCATGAAATATGAAGGATTATAGTTTGCACGCAGTTGACTGTGTCTATGATATTTTCACTTAGAATTTAATGCTTAAAAGTAAGACTAAAGCTCAAATGCTCATTTGTTTACGCGTACGTTATTTTTCCCCATAGCAAATTCTAAAGTTTTCTTTAAGTACTAGGTCCATAGCAGTTTCCTTCCTGACATCGGTTATGCCTTATATTGTTTTCTTTGTGAACCTAGTGGAGGGTGTTTCTATCGCTGGCCGGGGACATAAGTTCTCTTGAATTCTGGACTGCTGAAATTAATGCAGGAGTGTGGGTTTCCGCCAGTTTAGGAGTGTAACGAGGTTTTCATTTCCTGGTTCGTCTTGGGCATTAAGATCACATAAGTGCTATTCTTACCAATGGTTTCAGATTGACTAGTTATGTTCATGGCCACCCTATTGGGATCATATTCAGCTTTCCCGTTTGGTGCTTTATGTTTCTTTTGAATTGAAATTTTTAAGTGTGACATGCCAAAATGTAGTCCATTTTATAAATAGGCCGGTATCGCAACTAAGGTGTTTACTATACCAATGCAGAACCTGCGCCTGTTACCTGATTTGCTTTATATGGAAGGTATTCTGGCGTTTCTTATTCGATAAAGCTGAATATAAATAGATATAGAATATGAATAGATGGATAGCATTGAACTTTATTCCAGCCAATGAAGAATGTGGTAACTTTCTGGTGCTTTTGTAATATGAGAAACACGATTCTGCCGCTGTTTGAATTAGTATAGCCTTACAAGGAATTATAATTTTGAAGCTGTTCTAAAATTCATGGGTTGTCTACAATATTAATATGCTTTACTGTACTACGTTATTTTGGATTTTCAGTGCAGAGTTTACGGTTATACTGGTTAGCAATTAATTCTGAAGAACATATAGGCTGTTAAGAAATATTGAGTGATTTATATGTATTAATATGAAGCATTAAAATGAAATCAGTTTATTATTGCTGACAGACGTTAAAGTTCTCTTTCAAAATAATATCAAAATTAAGGGCATACAAAGCAGCCCTAAATAACATGAGAGAGAATCAATCATATCATTCATTATCAATCGTATAATTATCGTGATCAATCATCGAGAGTTTCAACTAATGCGTTGTATTCTTTACAAGAACGGTTTATATTGTTTTTTTTTTTTTCCTTTGTAATTTACGTCCTCCAACGTTAAGTTATATTGGACTAATGAAATGGATAAAATGATGCTCAAATTTGTCCGGGTCCATGAAGCTTAGAGTTACCCGACATTCGTCTTACAGGATAAGGGGAAACCCCCGGAAAAAGCCCTATCCAGGTAACTCACCCTGACCGAGATTCGAACTCGGGACCTCTTGTACGTGAGGCAGACACACTGTCATCTACACTACCAAGGCGGGCTATGTTTATATTGTTCCTGCCGCCATTTTGCAGCCAAACAAAATTTCAGATATCATCATGTTTGTTTAAAAGGTATTTATATGAAATTTTATGAGCCTGAATTTCTCATAGCAGCGCATGCGGTGCCGTATGTAGTAAAACCTGTCGTTAAACACTACGCATTCATTCCAGTTCACATTGCACAATGGTGATGTAACAGGGAAACATGAATAAGAAAGCGGTAATAATATCCATTAATTCGCTGGATGTAGGCTATCAATACGAGATTTCATGGACAAATAAAGGGAAGAAATAATTAATAAATAGTAATATTGGTGCAAAAATTTGTATAATCAGAAGACATTGAAGGCCGTTGCTGAAGTTCACCAGTTCGGAGAAACATCTAATGGTTACGTTTGTCACTGCTCATCGGTACCCTTCATTTATAGGGAAACGCCTTGAAGAGTTCCATCTGAAGCTCATTTTAACGGCAGTTTGGCCATTATGAAAGCAGAAAATCAAGCTTTCGTCTACCACGTTTGGGTTTAGACTGCTTACCTTTTTGTTAATTGGGCATTTTATTCTCTTGAAAACAAATCATACTCAAGCCGAGCATGGAATCAATTGTTTGCCCGTTTTTCTCATCAGATTGCTGCCCGCCTCTTTGATTCTGGTCTTTGGCGATCGTAAGTTGACCTTCCAAATGCGGCTACATCAGGAGAACTATTGTCACTGGAATGACGCCTGGATTCGTTCGCAGTCCATCAAAGGCAGACACTACGCCGCCGTTCAGACACATCTATTCAAGACCCCTTGGTTCTCCAGCTTCAGGATTGCACGTCGACATCTCACCTCCATCATTAGAATGCGACTTGGACATGGATGTTACCCTGCGCATCTACACCGACTACGTCTCATCGATTCCCCTGTATGTCCTGCTGACCCAGGCGAAACCGCTGACCTCTATCATCTCCTGTTCAGTTGCTCTCGCTACCGAAACCACCGTTCTTCCTTCCTCCCGCCGCCTACTTCAACAGTCTGTTCCTTTTCCCGCTAGCGTCAGCACCATATTACAGTTATGCCACAAACCTGTATACCAAGCTCTTCTGCAATTTCTTAAAGAAAGTGATCTACAGATCTAGTCTCCTCCCATCCTCTTAATTTTCCTTTCATTATTTTTCTTGTTTTTCCCTTCGATGGCCATATGGGACTTTACCGAAGGCCAAAAAATAAAAAAAAAAATAAAAAATACATCAGGAGAACTTCTGCACCTGTATGAGGGCTTCTTTAACGATCGCTATTGCCCAGCTCTAAGGGCAGCAGGGACCTAAACAACACGCCTACAGCAGAATACAGTTAATTCTCTTTTTGATTGTGTTTCCTTTTATAGAAATCTGGGAAACCGTTGCAGATTCATTAGCTGCCCATGGTGGAAACGTCAGAACCATAGTAGAGGAAGGTCTCCATAAACGTTACTTTAATATATGTTAACGGTTTTGAAAGCTATCTCAATGAGGAAGTACCCAACTGAGAGGAAAGGAGCCTTTGAACTAGTATGTAAATGTTGTTGCTCTCTTCATATTCCACCGCAACGTTTTCGCCTCATATTTTAGATTCTGGCACAACGGCGCCGCTTTTATGATCTTTTAATTGACAGTATGTAAATATCATGATTCGCGAAAATAAAAACCTGTCAAGAACAGAGTAAAGGCCTTTAATTTCGCACGTGACTTTCAGAGGGATCTTAATCAAGGGTATTACCAGCTTCTTGAATGTACTTCTGGAAACTGTGGGAATTCTAAATGAGTTTAATGGTAAATAGCACAATCAGAAGATCTCTAAGAACCAGTTCATTGCTAACGCAAATTATTTTAAAACTGAAAGAACATAAACCTCACCAAATATAAACAATTATAAATATCTTCATAAAATATTATAGGTTTTCACGAGCACTGCATTCTACACCCTGCAAAACGTAGAAATAATTGTTCCCAGAATGACAGAAGGCATGAGCTATAATTAAAAATGGCATAATTTTCCTTTCCTAATTATAATGTGGAACTTCCTTACAGAATATGTGCTGGTTCTATCTGTCTGTCTGCTACCTGTCTATCTTCCTTTTGAATTGAGAAAGAGGACGGAACGAATAACTTGGCAACATACGAGACTGAGATAAAAGTTAGGTTAGTTAGCATGCACCGAGAAAGTGTGTGACCACAGACAAAACTATCCCTGTCATAATTGCAATTCATCGTTATATTTCTGAAGTGTTTGTGTGTTATCCAAATGAGCACAAATGGTCAGTATGGACGACCTGACAGAGTTTAATTATGATTTATGTCCAACCTTCGCCCACGTACCTAGTATGATAAATGATGTTGCTGAATATGTATAGGGGTTGAAGCTGGTGCAACTGACCGTTCTGTATGGATTGTTTTAAAAGCAATCTCTTTTGTGATTAGTCATCACTTAACAAAGACTGCATAATCTTTTTCAAACTATATATAATTTGGCCTTATTTGAAATCAAAATGTTTACACCATTCATAAAACACTTTGGGTAACTATTCTTTCCGAACGCGAAAGTTAATGAGAAAATACATCATCAAGTTTAGTTCCATTTTATGATAAAAACGTACTTCCATTTATGGAATGTATTTGAAAATACATGGCAAGAGTTAACGTGACGACAATATACATAAATTTGTAGAGGATGGCTTAAATTTTTAGGTGAGGGTTGGTTCATGACTTTTCTATTTATTCTATTTATACCCCCCCCCCCTTAACTGCAATGGTCAATCGGCTGCCGTTCTCCTTTGGAACATATCGAAGGTGTTAACTCGTATACGTTGGTTTTAATTATTAGATAACTGAGAGGAAAGGAAGCCTTTGAACTAGTTATGTAAATGTTGTTGCTCTCTTCATATTCCACCGCAACGTTTTCGCCTCATATTTTAGAATCTGGCACAACGGCACCGCTTTTATGATCCTTTTAATTGACAGCATGTAAATATCATGATTCGCGAAAATAAAAACCTGTCAAGAACAGAGTAAAGAGCCTTTAATTTCGCACATGACTTTCAGAGGGATTCTCAACCAAGGGGTATACAATACCAAAACTGCGATTCCTCTTAATAAAGACAGCAATGAGAATCTTCAAAGCAAAGATATGCCCAATAATCTGGGAAAAGTTTACAAAAAACAATCTTAGAAATATTGAACAAGTAAAAGCTAAGTACCTCAAAATAATTCTAGGACTCCCGAAAAACACATCTTCAAGATTAGCAAATGAGTTGAGCGAAAACTTTTCTTTTTAGAGGAAATCAGAGTAAATCGCTCCTACACAGTCAACTCCCAACAGGTAATTGAAGAAAGAAGAAATACAAAGGAAAGAATCAGGCAAGATATCTATGCGACAGATGCAATGCTATATAGATACTGGACAAAGCAAATAAAGAATTACGACATCTGGCTATGAGGTTGGCATGTATTCCACCACAAGATTTGTAAGAACACCAAATATCACGAACCAGGCGAGAACTGCGTGTGTAGCCTATGTGATCAGAGATGTGATAGATATCACATTCAAATGTGCAAGAATAGAACAGAACCCATAAGACATTATTGTACATTGTAAAGAAACGTAGATGTACACATATGTGTGCATTTCCTCTTTTATTTATAATAATACTCTTTAGCGATATTTGCGTTTTTGGTGTACCATTTTTGTAAGTTATTGACAACCAAAATTACTGCGGTGAAATTTGTTCCTTTAATATTTGAAAGGTAGAAAAGTGTGTGTGTGAGAGAGAGAGAGAGAGAGAGAGAGAGAGAGAGAGAGAGAGGAGAGAGAGAGAGAGAGAGAGAGAGAGAGAGAGAGAGAGAGAGAGAGAGAGAGAGAGAGAGAGAGAGAGAGAGAGAGAGAGAGAGAGAGAGAGAGAGAGAGAGAGAATCTTGGCAGGCTGGAGAACAGCCCGAAGGGGATCATGTAGTGTACCTGTTCCGGAAAGAGCTTAACTACGTTGTGACGGGATGTGGATGTTGCAGGATGTCGGGTGAAAATTATGTAGGTGGGAAAGGTAGAATAATTAGCTTCAATCTCTTGAATGTATTACACCGGCCACCGTTCTAACCCGATGGAGAACAATTTATATTTTGGGGTGTATATGGTCCGTATTATGCCTTCTTTTGAAAATAAAATGAAACAACTGAGAGGTTTATTTGCATTTGACATAAACCAATATCTTAAACTATAAAGACCTAAGTGTGTGTTTGGTCATTTCTTCACACAGGAACCTGATTCTCCCATTTCGCCATATGTCAGCTGGGCTAAGAGATAGCTTGCGCTGCTTGTGGCACAGTCGGTAACTAGACTTTAAGTAATACAGGAGCCTATGCTATCAGTATTATTGACAAATTAATTGTTTGCACATTCAGAAATTATCTCTTTACTGCCCATTAGGTTATATTTAGCTGCGAGCAATTTATTAATTAATGAATGTAGCTACATTCGGTTTAAAACCAAGATTATCCTTGGGGTTATTTCTTCATATATCTATGAATGTAAAAGTATTTGTGTGCAAAGAGTAGTAAATGAGAATGTTTACAAAGAAAACGTTTTTAATTCATTTATTGATCAGCGCATGTGCTCTCTACAGATCATTGATCATAGACGTTATTTACATACATGATACAATGAATAACAATGAAATGAGGAAAGCCCCATTGCCCCTTCCCCAATAAGTAGGCACATTATTGTTTTAAGTAACACAGAAGATCTTGTTGTGGTAGACGACTCCTAATGCGGATTGGGAAGCTGGATTTTCTGCAGGAGTGCTCTTAAATTGAAAGAAGATCTTTTGTTGAGAAGGGGGTAGCGCTTAGCGAGTCTTGCTCGAGCTAGTTTTAGTTTGTTACTTATAGTATTTTCCATGTGAGTCGTCGATCCATGAGTACCCCGAGGTACTTAACTGTTTCAGTCTCAGTTTTCCAGGGTATAGGTTTCACTGGGACTGTTACTGGTAGAGGATAGTCCGGTCTGCATAGTGTAATGATCATTGCTTCACATTTTTGCTGGTTGAGCGAAACACGCCAGTTATCAAGCCAGTGTATAATTAAGAACAATGTCTTTTGAAGATGACTTCTGGCGGTGTGGATATAGCGATGTGTTGCAAAAATTGCTCTATCATCCGCATACATATCAATTTGAGTTGTAGGCATTGCAGGAATATCATAGGTGAACAAGTTGAATAGAACTGGTCTCAGGATAGATCCTTGAGGAACGCCTGCTGTTTTAGGTTTGGTAGAAGAGTGGCTACTACCTATATGGACTGAGAATGCACGCTGTGACAGAAAAGAGGATACTATTTTATAGAGGTAGTCTGGGATGCCATTGATAAACAGTTTGTATAGAAGACCCTGATGCCAAACTTTGTCAAATGCCTGAGTGAAGTCAAGGAATGCTGCAGCTGTGTGTTTTTTTTTTCTTCTCAAAGCCTTGTGCCACTCGCTCTGTAATCCGACAATTTGATGGGTGGTTGAATGTTTGCGACGAAAACCGAATGGAAAGGAAGGGAATACTGTTACTTCATTTAGAAGTTTTTCCAAACGCTTCAGTATAATTTTTTCATAGACTTTGGATAGAGTTGGTAGCAGACTTATAGGACGATAATTATTTGGGTCTGAGGGGCATTTTCATGGCTTATGGATAACAGTAATTATGGTGAAGAACGGTTTGAAAGAGAATTATGTATTCAGAAAAGAGTTAAAATTTGAGAGGGCTTTGCTTTATTTGGTTTTGGGATCTGAAATTTTATCGATGCAGTATCTTTTGTAGATAATGTTTTTGTAATACCTGGAAACCCTGACTGGAGGAAAACTTTGGTCTAATGGGAATGGCTAGAAACTCTGCAGAAAAATGTTTATAGATGAGCAGCTTAGGAAATCAGGCACAGTGTTTTAGGGACTAAAGTGCGCCAGATATATTAAAAATGTACAGTATAACAGGGTGAAGCAGGGAGATTACAGGAATGTTAGTTAAACAGTCGTTAGATATTGCATATGAGGTCCTATACTTTTCTGAATTTTTATAATAGGTAAACCGATAAAGATACAAACAGCTTCCTTCTAAAAATATGTCATCTAACTACGTAAAACACACACATACACACACATACACACATTAGCAGTTTCCACACTTTTCTTTAGCAATGGCTTGTATTTTCAAATGCATTCTACTTTTCTTTTGTAATTTTAGGTTAATTTTATACATTTACCTTCTCCAGTATTAGAGGTGGCTCAACTATACCGTCTCTGAGATAAGGGGTTATTCCTTCGTGCGTTAGAACAGCTGTATAACGTGACTGCGTAAATCCAGTTTATCGGACGGCAGTGGCGTAACCGAATTTTATTTTGCAGTGAGCGACCATAGGCAGTTGCCAGGCTTTAACTAGCGCGTGCAGTACGTGATAATGGACATGAAAAGTGCAAAGAACTGAAGAGGTCTTAGAATGTCTTCCATTTATGTTACAGAGTATTTTTGAGAGAATAAACACACTTTTTAGATTATCAAATAGATGAAGAATTTGTATTGGACTTGTCCGTGGATAATCATAGCTATTCTTAGTTTTCTTACTACCTAATTATAACAAGTGGGGAAAGTATTGCATTAACCCAAAAATCCCATACCGAGATTTCACTGTAAATACAATCTTTTTGGTCTCCTGAATGCAAAAAAAAAAAAGTAGTTTTAGAAACAGATCCAGGCTCGCGAGTGTGTGTGTGTGTGTGTGTGTGTGTGTGTGTGTGTGTGTGTGTGTGTGCGCGCGCGCGCGCGTTTGTGTCTAGTATATTAAATACTAAACTTGGTAGTTTAGTTCAGCATCTTTCAAGTATGTGACAAGTAGACTTTCAAGGAGCACCCCCAACACCAGATTACCGCTTACATGTGCTATTTATTGAAAATTCTGATTTTCTGAAAGATCAGTGACAATTTTATTTAAATTTTAAAAGTTAAAAATATTTTCATGACAAATTAAATTTAGGCCTTGAATTTCCTGGGAATGTCCTCAGTAGTCTTCTATATTCTGGTTAACTTTTGCATAACACCGAAACCTTAAGAGATTATTAAAATCTTACTACCCAAAACGAAGACCTGGTTAAAACACACAAACCATGTCCGTTTTTTCTTATTTACTTAGTGAACAATTTTGAAGATATTCCATACTACGACTATCTGCCTGAAGTGTCCAATACTTACAATTTTGTTCAAATGGGAAACCAATACTCATATTTAATGCTTGTCCATGCAAATACCTCTCAAGCGACCAGCTGTTTAAAGAGTTGACCATCGTTTAAATCTTTCATATTCCATTATTCCCATATTAACCTTCCACCTACAAGTATATTAGCAATAAGGTAGCTCTTATCTGTATTGACACGAAGTTGATAGAGCAGTAAGCATTCGTAAGTGTAGTTTTACAACAATAGAGAAAGTCATATGAATGCTGCACTTTTTACCTTACATATTCTGTTTGCATTGCGAAATATACGCATTGGAAGGAGCAATAAAGAAAACCATCCAAACATTGAGGGCACGGATTTCATTGGCACTTGCTCGCTTTCTATTATTGCTATTATTATCTTATTATATTATTACTTTTATTCTTATTATAGCCATTGTTATATTATTAGAGTCGTTATTGTAGCTACTATTGTTATCTCAGTATAATATTTGTAGAATAAATCTAAACATTAGAGCAACAGATCTGGGGCTTTAGCTCAAGATAAAAAGAATATTAAACAATCTAGTGCCTTTGTAAATCGTTGCCTCTGTATGCAAATACGATTATCGATTTTTTTTTTTAACTTTGCTGTTTTGTTTCATTCCGTGCGATTTGAAGGTCCTTATTACACTAGTAAGTTAAGTATGTGTCTGCGTTTATTTCATAACGGAGGAGTTATTATTTTGTGTACCATCTCTTGTGTCCCTTAGCGACATTTGACGTTTTAGCAGCATAGTGCCGAGAGGTACATAGCACTGCATAATTTTCCCGATGAGTAACCACGTCTCTCTCAACGTGTTCACCCAACATGTAAGAGGTTTGAATTCAAGCGAAGGAAAAGAATCACCCATTCATTGCTTATCTAATCCTAGCAATACACTTACATCACAGGAGAGTACACACACATCGTTCCACTATGTATCCATTGAAATCTCAGAACTGAATTTTTGGGTGGAATGCTATACTTTCCCTATATGCTGTAAGTACGTAGTAAAAAATGTAAAAGTAGCTGTGGGTAATTACCGACAAGTGAAATAAAAGTTCCACAGTAAATTGACAATATAAAGAGTTAGTTTATTCTATAAAAAATAAAAAGTCTTTAGCATAAAAGAAAAATATTAGAAGCACTTTTTGATTGTTCACGCTGTTCTTGTCTGTTATCACGTAGTACAAATGCTAGTTCAAGCTGGGTAAATGCCAATGGTTGCTCGCTACAAAACATATTCCTCCATGTCACTCCCATTCGTTTAACTGGATTTACGCCATAGTGGTCTTCAACTGTTGTAACGCAAGAAGTGATATACTTCCTTACCTCAAAGACGGGGCAGTTGGGCCACCTGGTGTATAAGCTGTAACTTGTGAAGAAATCATAGTTTACTGCCGATTTAAACAGTCATGACCATGAAATTATAACCTCTCCATTATACAACATGGTTTAATAATAGTTTCCACTCTTTAAAAAAATAATGTTGTTGTATCCTTTTAAGAATTAATACCTTCACACTTCACTTTATCCTCATGAAAACTTGTATCAAAAACTACTATTCGTTGATTCATATGGCTTTCCATTAATCAATTCAAAAGCAGCGTTTAATATAAAGGTGCGTCTTCAAAAGGTGCAAACGAAGACTAAAAGGAGTTATTACCTACACGTATTCTGCCTGGTTACAAGGCAGAGAAAGAGAGAGAGAGAGAGAGAGAGAGAGAGAGAGAGAGAGAGAGAGAGAGAGAGAGAGAGAGAGAGAGAGAGAGTAAGTCTGAAAAAACTTACCCGGATCCCTTGTTTCCTAAGTGACGTTAGTTGTTATTCAGTGCACGTGAATATTTCACTGAATGAGGGCCGTAACATGGCACATGTCGCTTTGTTATTCTCCTTCCATTGGCCTTTCCCACAAAAAAGTAACGCTTCGCGGTAGTTTTCTTTCTGTTTCTGTCCCCCATACGCAGGGGACTAAATAATTGTGTATTCCTAGCAGTAACTGAATTTTCTGCTTAGAGGTAAATATAGCTTTGAGCAGCGAGAATATTTGATCAGCATATGATTAGAAAGGGGAATTTATGAGCATGCATTTATAAGGCAGTGGTAGGCTCTGGACTTGGAAAATATTGACGATGTTCTGTACTTATAAATAACTGCACCTGTCCAATGCGACGGTGCAAGATACTCCGAGGCTGTTCAATTTTTACTTAAACTACTAAAAATTTCAAAAAGAGAGGGACATTTTAGTTTAAAATAATTATAATTTATATCACATTTAAAATTAGTTTATTTATTAATTAAAATATCTGATTTTATCTTATAAATATCTAGTTACGTTTGTGTACGTTTCATGGACATGAAGGTCTTTTATTAAGACCATGAAACGAGATTCTGAAATGATTTTGTATACAACGTCTTAATTTTTTAAAGAGTGAAATTATGTTAGTAAAATGCATGAATGTAGCGTAAGTCTTTACATATCGTCCATGACATAGGTTTTATCTGCTCCGTCACTGGTAGTAAAGAATAATGTAACAAGCACTCACTAAAGCTATAATTTATCTTCCACGTGGGCAATAGTGAACAAAGTCATCGTATTGATGGACAAAGAGAGGAGTTAATACCAAAATGATGGACTTCTCAGTCTTAGCACTTTGTAGTTTAGCATTTTGCGCACCCCTTATTATGATAAATAGCCACCATTTTATTACTACACGAAACAATGCAACAGCTAATATTAATAAAGGAAGGCCGGTAATAGGAGCTTACACAGTGCGTTGTTAACAATGGCAAAATGCCAAGGTTAACATAATATTATTGATAAATGACAGTCAATAACTAACCCTAGATAGTCATTCCCGTGAGAAAATATGTCGAAATAGACACTTAAGCTAAGAAAAGACGCACTATGTAAAACGGCAATACATTGAATTTAAATGGTGTATATTTTACTCTAGTAAGCGTAAAATTTGCTTCTCTATAAAAACATTATATCCTAAATAAAGAAAAAAAAACAGGAAAATATCAAGATCTCTTTATTAGTCTTACACAGTGAAAATACATTATATTTTAATGATGACCAGAAGCTTTCCGACATGTCGAGCCGAGTCCTGAAGCTCCAAGATTACAATCAAGCTAATTATTTCCTTCCGCACACATTTTGCAGCTGATAATACTTTATACTTATATATAAAATTCAATGCATTTCTTTTACATCCATTCTAATGATCCCCTGCAGAAACTCTATATCTGATATCTTATTTTAAAGCCTAAGAAATACATGCCCTGCACATGTCTCAGGAGTAATTATTAATACATTAAGCCTTTATTAAATCCCTTAACATAAGCATTCCAGGATGACTTAAGTGAATATCGTCCTTGAATTCTGAGTCAGCTAGTATTATTAGACAATTAACTTTACACTAGCAAATATAATTTCATAACAAAAATTCATTAAAACGTATGTATAGGTTGCAGAAAAGTCAGAATAAAATACAGATTAACTTAAAAAAAGGAATGGCTTATGTGAGGAGTCGCTATAGTGTTGCATACTAAAATCCCTGTCCCATTTGAAACGAAAGTTTAACATATGGCCAATCATTGCGGGAATGGCATTTTGTACGTTATTGGTTGGCGCCATGGTTAATCCTAAGTGGCTTCCTCTTAATGTAACAGGGAGCATACCTTCGTCTGTCTTTTCGGCTATGGCTTCTCTCTTAGCATCTAGCTTTCACTCATAAAATATATATTTACAAAACGTCCTTTATAAATCTATAGTGAAACTTCAGTCTCTCTTATATATTGCTGTAACGAAATATTTGGAGTGCCACAACAGGGGATTTCAGATAATATTAGATTATTATATTCCCATTCATCCGAGATGCAATAATTTTAATACTAATATTGTGATGATGATGATTGCAACACAACCTTAGTTTACATTCCAACTGCGAATAACAGACGAGAGAACTCTGTAGCTACCTGTGAGAAATCGGCCTGTATGTAGTACCTATAGTCTGTAGACCAAATGTCTTCTGTGCGAGGAGTCCCGGTTCAATTACCCTTTGGGAAAGCGGAATTTTACTCTGACCAGCTGCAGCTGTGCGACGGGATATGACCAGCACTTACTTGCAGTTTGTGCCTTCGTTTACTGTGTTTGAAAAGTAATTTGTGCAGTTAAGCAGCGTCAAACATAGGACAACACTTATGTCCTCACCCATCTCTGTTTCTTATATCCACTATAACTGAGATATGTTGTTTTTCCCTTTTATTTCACATGCATTTAAGTGAACGTTTAGATTATTATTCTTAGTGAACTCAAATACTGTTTAATAGTCATCTCAGCATTAAACTACAAAAAATAAATATAGAGACGAGAAAAGCTCACGGTTCTAAACGTTGTAAGAGAAGCCGTTGACAACAATGCGCATTACAGCTGTAGATATGTTGCACATGAATAGGACGAGTTAAACAAAAAATAAATCATTTTCGAGTCCAAAGTACAGCGAACCGCTGCAATGACCAAGCTGTAGGCCATTTCTGCCTGATACCTCTTTGAGCTATTATAGTTACGCCAGAAGTACCACGAGTGTTAAGTCTAAGCAATGACAACATCGTGGAAATTGAACGCTAGAAACCTCTCTCCCTATGGAATATACTTCATATATACTGAAAAGTAATTAAAAGTTAACAGTTTTACTGGCAATTCCAACCACTTTTACCCTTGAAGTCTCCAGCAAATGTTAGAGTTCACTTTGCAGAATAGATGTTATTTTGTGGCACGAATTGCAATTTCGTTGGAATTTGTTGCTAATATAAGCATTGCTGGACATTATGAGGTGATACTCTCAACAGAATAAGTGTGTGCTTGGTTACCCCACTATATGTGTGTGATTGCATTGGAAGAATACTAACCATTCTTACGTTTTGTGCTTAATAGGTTGTCATAATAATGATGGACTATTAAACAGTTCCTGTACCAAACGTTTGTCACAAATGCTAGGTAACTACGTTCGCATATTAACACATCAGATTTTATCGCGCTTTGGCTGCTGATGCATGTCAGATTCAATTTCCGGCCATGCATGCTTGCGTCCAAACAGATGTACTACCTGACCGTGCTGACTGAAGCCAGTAACCAGAGGTTTAATGATGGGTATGTGCTGCTTTGAATTTGATTAGCTGATTAGAATGACCCAGCCTATTTTAAAAACCAACAAACCAAAGGTTGAACTCCTTTAAGAACAATGATACTAAGCTGATTATTAATTTATAGTAATGTTGTTAAACCGAAACTAAAGAAAATCGCAAATAGCAAGCAGTAGTATCAGTCTAATAGGTATAATTTTTTTTCCTTACTCATTAATTTAACATGGGTCTCAATAATTTATATCACAACTAGAGGGAGACAAAACATGAAATTTCATATTCTATACTATGCTTGTTCACATTATAGGAGCACATGCTTTTCCGTATAGAATGCAAGCAAGGGAAAATTTTTCTAAAATTCCCAATATTTTCATTAAATATTCATATTTGTTTGTGTATGTATGATTTACACTATTTACCTGTTACTTCCCTTCAGCAATGAAGCCTGTTTTCCAACTATTTTATTCCGGCAGTTTTTCGTAAAATCAATTAAAATATCAGAACCACACTTTCAAACGAGTGTGAAAAGGCTTCTAACACCTTTTCCAACAGGGCACTATAGCTGAGAAATTGTAAACCACTCTATGTACAGCAGTGTAAAATTAATGACGCAAGGACGAAGCAACCACAAAGTTTATTTTCTTTCTTGTTTTTCTAAGTTTAATGGATTTTTAATAAGTAACGTAAATGAAATCCTAAAATTCGTTGTATTTCATTTGATATTTTATAGTCAAATATGTACAAACGCCAAGAAAGTATATTCTGAGTCATTAGAGGGTAAGATATAACGGATTTAAATGCATATTCCATAGTGTTGTAAACATTTTTGGAACATTTTGCAAATTTTTGGTCTATATTGCCTATCTGTAACCATACCTCGAAGTTAATCACCAAAGAACAGTTATAAATTACAAATAAAGCGTGGTCACGCCATGGCTGAGTAGTTAAACCATTCAGCTCTCACCTAGGTGGCCCGAGTTCGATCCCAGGCGGTCGCAGAGATTTGTGCTTGACAACACGTGCTGGGGCGGGTTTTCTCCGGGATTTCCAATTTATCCCTTCATCTAGTTCCAACAGTCATCTTTATCTCGTGTACCAGCAGTGTCACCGCCTGCGGTGCCGCATGTAGCAAAAGCGGACGTTAAACACTACGCATTACATTATTACAAATAAAGTAGAGGGCATAATGATATACATATATGTACCCACAATATCAAAATAAAATGATCAAAAGTGTAAAGAAACTTACAACTCTGCAGATGAGGTTTACTTGTTTCCAGTTACACTTAAAGGGAACGAGAATGCTATTGTGACATTAAAACCACCTGTTCGTTAACACACCGCATCTTGTGCATGAAGGAACCTACTAATAACCTCCACGATATTGTGGAATTATAAAATGGCTGTTAAACCAGTATCCGTCCGAAAACCAGAATCGCTAACACACATTATTATGAATTTATGAACGTGTGATGTAAATAATCGAAAGAATCGTATACTTTTGGAAGAATTTACATACAAGCACCCTTAATGCAAACAATATGAAAAATTTATTTCTAGATCCTGTATATTAATTTTTGCTTTCGAATCTGCCGTAGACTACCAAAAATATTGACGGTGCCGTGTGAACCTTGCTTTATTCTACATCGATTTCAACTTAAATTTAAATCTATACACATTTATTCAGACTCCTATCTCAGGTGTTTCAAATTCGTCCTCGCGGCGTTATTTTTAAACACCATACTCTTATTAAACACTCTCAAATATGTTGTGAGTATGAACTCGACATATAATGTTATATCTTAACTTAGAGAATCAAGTTCATATTCATTATACTTTACAAAGAAGTGATAAAAAAGGGGGCATGACATTCCTATAAAATTCATCTCAACCAACAAATTTGTTTCAATGTTTTTGCCTTCTAGGTTTCATTATTATAGTAAACGTTAGGCAAATACTTAGCACATCCTCGATTTACTCGAGAAAGTTCTCTGGAGTTGAGATTGCTACTTTAGTAACTATGCCGTTGTGAATAATCATAAAATACACTGCTGGACCTATCAAAAACCTCACTGGGTTCGACATCCTCGCATGCTAACCCGTTGGGGTTAACCCGTAAACTATTTCTGTGGTATTCTTAGACACCACGTTAACATACCATTCTTTCTCCAATCCAGATTTATTCAGAATTTTTGCAAACTTAGCTGTGGTTTTTATTCATGAAGTTCCAATACAAGTGGCAAAACAGTCGTTCGAACACGAAAATTCTCCAGCTCAGTATTGCGAATCTTCCGGGATCTACTTAAATCATGAGTACCCTAGAATCCACTTCGAAGTGGCAACTTGTCTCAACCACCAAAACTTAGCCGATTTAGTTTTACCTTTTGAGGCCACATTAAGAACCTGTGTTTCAAAACGATCTCCTCAATATTGAGGTT
>CM060948.1:130235962-130290962 GCA_030765055.1 Mantis religiosa | reverse complement strand
TCCTAAACCATCCCGAAAAGAAAATCCTTTATGTGGTTAAACCCTATCCTGGGTGGGCACACAGCAACAATCTTCGGGCTAACACAGCCTGCCAGTACCTGCGATGCGATAACGCACCAGTTCCCCTCCGACCGGTGTCGACTTCGAACTGCCTCGTTGAGTTCTGCCAGGAGGGATGTCTGCACTCAGAAAAACCGGCGCTGCTTTGCCAGCTGCATATCATACTGCACAGTGACATCTGTAGCCTTCTACCTCAAGCTTTGAATATGTGCAGTTATATTTCAATGATGTTGACATAATGAATGAGTTAGATGAACTACGCTAGTGTATGAATCCTCTGATTTAACATAGCGCAATGACCCCAAATACCGGAAATTTCTCATTAATATTTGGTTGAGCAATACTATAGATTTGGGAATCAGGAGCTGATATACTGTAGCGACATGCCACAAGAAAGCCTTCAGTTTTCCTAGTTCAAATTGTTACATGGAATTGGCTCAGTAAGATTCTAGACGGTGTAAAATCTTAGAGTAGCAAGAACGTCTCACACTACAAAGTTTGCTTGAGAGAAATAAAGGATTCTCCGTGGCCTAGAATTCTAAAAATTGACAATTTTTGACTCTTTGCGTTTTTGATTACGAACTAGGAAGGAAGAGGGATAACTGATTTTATGTGTTACATTCAGATGATTCTGTTCAAAAGCATTCTTTTTACACCTATTCTAAAAACTGCTAATATCAGAATTTATTTTCATATTCACTTCATGGTAATCGAGATAAACTCTGCACTAATAAACTTCATTATACATTTCGTTGAATGTGCTAGGAAGCAAAACGAATCAATAGTCAAATGTTTAAACGCAAATGCCGCTTTTAGTGAACTGCTGCAATGTAAATCACTTAATGTTAACCAGTTATGCGGATTCATAGAAAATTTCTTTCTAATGAAAAGAGAATCAAAGTTATTCCTGGAAATAAATGAAACATATGCAGTGAAAGGATTTCCTTGAAAGTTTTTGTGTCAGAACTCTGAAAAATACTATCTAAATAGAAATTTTGATGTGTATCCCTTTTCATTCTATATCTACGCATGCGGTTCGTAGAAAACACACACACAGACATCGTTATCATTTTCGTATTCTTATGAGGTCTAAGACGTGTATTTCAAATGATAAATTGATACAAATGTTTTTTATTAGAATGTAATACTTAACTTGCCTACCTAATAAACCCGTGGAAGATAAATAAAAAACTGAGGATAATATCAAATGTAATATGACGGTATGCATTTTGCAACAGAGAACACAAGCAGTCAAGTTTGCAGGTAATTCAAAATGTTTCCTAAGAAGGGGGACTGAAGTTGTATTTCACCAGTTTATTCCCCGGATGCCAAACAGTCACTACATGTATAGCTTTCACTTCTTCTCCAGTATTGAAAAAGCAATTGTGTACACTGTTTCAAAATGTCATAAAACTGCAAAATTGAACAATTCCTCGAAAAGAGGTTATACATTTGGTTTGAATAATGAATAAATTATTAAAATAGCTTCCAATGACGTATTTCGGAAATTACAAAGAAAATTTCAGTGAAATAAAGTCAGTGTCTGTCACCATGACTGTGATTCGTTGACCCTTCGTATTCCATTCCTTTATGCGAATATTATTTTAAAATATTTCCCACAGAATAGAGAAAGCACAGAAGAGCATACAGTCAAATGGCTACTAAAGTTTTGCCCAGGGGTGACATGGGAAATCTGGATACTGGATGGGCGAGAAAAAAGAAAATAAACGCACAAACCGTAAGAAAAGAAATGAATTGGAGACCGAGATTGCACAGCGTATAAAAGGAGTTCTGATTCACAGAGCGAGTGGGGGAATAATAAGGAAAAAGAAAAAGTGATGGTCAAAGCGGGTCATAGCACTCAGGGGTATTCTGGAGATGAATCGATATGCACTTCAAAACAAAAATCCGGCGAGCATTGTTCACCTCTCTCAATATGCAGATGAATCGGTGTTTCCAAATACACCAACATCTTAATATTCCTCAATTTTGTATAATAAAAGAGAGGGACTGAAGCTTGAGAAAGAAACAAAACTTGTTCTATAATACAGCAGTTCAAATAGGCTTATATTAATCTTTTTCTCCTGTGTGGCGTTTACATGACCTTTCTTACCGATTCCGCGACAGACTATTCTAAGAAAGCTTTATTGACCTTTACTATTTTTAAACATAAACTTGAATAATCTGTTTACTCATTCGTAGCAGCTAAAGAAGGATAACACAAGCTAAAGTGGTAGAAAGCTTTTTAAAGCATCAGATCACTATCAGATAGCTTTGAAGTTCCATTCCCTTTTCACGACTAAGGGGAAAAAGACAAAGAATCAAACAAACGAACAAAAACAAATAGCGGCTTATTGGCCGAAAAAAAATTGTATGATACAATCGCATCACCAGCTCTACCTACTACACTTTGCAGGAACAGTTCATTGCATATATCGTTGAACCTACAAGGACGATTGAGGAAACTGAATCAACGGTTAGATGTTTAAAAGGATTGCTATATGTTGTTCCCATTACACGGTATTCATTTTTATCTGTAATTTTACCGCGCAAAATTTGACGTCATCAATAGCATAGCTGATGGAGCGAGTTTATATACGTTTCTCCTATCGGCTTGCGATTGTATTTGATGTGCTGACAGCAGTTTTGAGGTCTCCCTCTACCGGCAAACAAATATACTGTTTGAGAGGTGGGTCTGCCCGCGTAATATAAATGTGCTTAACTTCACTCGGTGCGTAGATACGATAACTGTAATAGTTCGCTTTAATGAATATGAACACTATAAATGGCGGATAAATACAACAATATCTTGAAATTCGCCGCTTTTTTGTGAAGATATATAACTTAATATAATTGAATAAAGGAATGCCAATTTAATAACACTATTAGTTTCAAAACATTTTAGTAAAGAAACAGGGTATTTTTGTCCTTTCAATAGTGCACGTCATATCGAACGATAAATGAATAAATGAATGAATAAGTGAATGAATGAGTAAATTAATGAATGTAACGTGTGATATTATGCTCAAATGAGTCCAGGATCCCTAGAGCTCAGAGATATCCGACATTCTTCTTCGTAGGATAAGGGAAAACCCTGAGTAAAACCTTATCCAGGTAAATCATCCATAGCGCGATTCGAACTCGCGAACTCTTGAGTGTCAGGCACACACGCTACCTCATATCACGGAGGCGGGCAAGAAACAAATGTAAATTAACCGAATATGAGCTGCTTCAATACATTTATCAAGACAATTAAACCAATAATTGTTAAACATTAACTTCTGTGAACAACTTTACGGAAACTAAATAGCAAGAAATATATGAACACATATCAGTAAATAAATAAGTTAAGCTGAGGCAGTGTGGGAAATTAAATATCAGCGCTTCTTTAAACAAACAGTTCAACGTGACCGCCTTTGAGAGCAAGACACTTCCTTACTCTTTTCACCATATGTTAATATGCAGCTTGCGGCCTCGCAGTTGTAAGTGTGGTCATCTCATATATGATTAGCTGCTACAGTTGCTCTAAAGTCTCGGGTCACCTGGAATAAACCCAATCTTTGAGATAACCCCACAGGAGAAAATCCAACGGGGTAAGATCTTGGTGGCTACACAGAATTACCAATGAAACTGTTGAGGAGAAAGCACAATAATTCAGGTTATTCATACTGAGCACATTCCAAAAAATATGATTTGGAAATGTGGCGTCTTACCTCCTAGGAAAATGTCTTTCAAGGAAAGCAATTGTATCGGCATTAAAATTGGTGCAGCATATAAATATAATTTAAACCACTGCATAGAGGAGTTTATGCAACGCTATCCGGCATTCAGGTAAGTTTCTCGGAGCGTAATGCTGTCAAAAGTGTTCAGGTACCATCACGATTTCCATAAAAGTGGTGAAAGGAGAGGCCGGTTATGAGCTCAACCACACTCAGAGCGCTGTAATTTGCTTACTGTTCCGCAAAAATTGCTTCTTCTGCGTAGAGGGCACTATAATTTCAAGATAGACTCACTAGTCAACTATGACGTCATTCCTCAATCGGAGGGCGGTGAATAACAAATAAAATGAACACCGTGTATATTTCCATGACATTGCGACAAATACTTTATAGAGACAAACACCTTTATAAATCTAAATAAGTAACCACCTTTGTTTTGGATATGTTTATTGGCTTATAATTATATTTAAGTTAAATTGTGAGTTTTAAAGAGATTTGCTAGTTTCAGTTGTGCGTTTTAATCTGTTATGTTCTATTCCTTACATGAAAGCAGATAAACTTCTATTGAAATGAGGACTTCTTAACAAGATATTCTCAGATTATTCAGATGCACATATTATTTACTATATCAATGCGTTAAGCACATGATATACTAATGAAAGTCCTCAATCTTTTGAGAAAACGAAAAAGATGGAATGCTTTACATAAAAATTTATCTTTTGAAGGGAGGATGTTCTTAAAAATGTTTGTACTGAATCTTTGGTATTACTGATACTATATATCAAGTTTTATATTTACTTATCCAATTTTAGTTTTAGGGTTATGTCGCTCACATGCACACCCTCACGTTCACACATAAACACCGTAGACAGAGGCACACACATTTTCCAAGTACAATAATTTTATTGAGGGAGTCTCAAACATATTTATCTAGTGAAATCTCGGAATGAAATTTGTTTGGCTGGAATGCAGTACTTATCCTTTTATAAAGTTATTGGAAGGTGTACTTCACTAGAATGAATAATGGCTAAAATACAACATATATTTACACTAAATGAGAGACAAACTTCGGTCCTATGCAACAAGAAGTCAAGTAGGAAGCGCACGCGCCGTAAGTAGTGAGCTCAGAATGACGTAAATATAGTCAAATTTACTATTAGACTGCCATCGCAAAAAGGGTATTCACAACAGTAAATCGGAACAAGCTCTTATCACATGATGTAATCCACGTGGTGAATATACTCTGTCTCCGATAGATTGCTGTGCCGTGGAGTTTTAGCTTAGTTGTGTTTCTTTGAGTACATAATCAAACTATCTTATGAATATATATATATATATATATATATATATATATATATATATATATATATATATATATATATATATATATATATATATATATATACGAGGTGAGTAATAAGTTGTTATACCTTTGTGAAGCGATATCTCTTAGATAAGCTCTGAGATATCAATATTTTTTCATATTACTATAATTGTGATTAGCGTGTGCCTTTTTTTAATGAAAACATTCTTTTTTTTTTTCTGAGATCTCGAAAAGTACAGGTATATGCTTTTTTGAACTGTAATTTAAATTTATTAGGACGTATAACAGCATATGAAATTTAAAACAAAATTAGTGTTGCTGTGTTGTAACATATGATGAATTCACTTCAAATGGTGCTTAAAATGGCCTCCATTTACGGCCAAACAATGCTAAAGTCTGCTTTTGAAATTAATTAATGTTTCCAGCAACACTGTTCGCCTGATAAGCTGCATTTCTTGCCCATTTCCTCGTTTTAACCCTTTAAGATCTCTTGGTTGGTCCTTGTAAACCCTCCACTTCAAACATCCCCAAAAGAAAAACTTTAAGATGTTCAGATCATGAGATCTTGGCGGCCATTCAATACTTCCTTTTCTGCCAATCCATCTTCCTGGAAATTCATGATTTAGGTATTTCACACCTGCCTTCCGTAATGTGCAGGGGCACCATTTTGCTGAAATAATATATAATTATGAATTCCTCCTCCTTCTCCGGGAAAGTAGGAATTATTTCATTTTGTAAAAGGCGTAAATACACTTCAGAATTTAGGTTGCCATCAATCAATGTAAAATAGACCATAACCGATCAACATTGGTATTGCAATTTACTGTCCTTCTGTAAGTTGTGTCATGAATAATTACTTTCAGGAATATTTTGCAATGAAGTAAACATTGTTGTCCTTATTAGCTTAGCTTTTGTCTGTACTTTTTAAATGCAACCCCACATATTGGTGTTGCCTACTGTATTGTTTAATTCAAATCCTAGTCAATTTGAAGTAATGATGCGTTTTGCTTTGCTCAGAACACATGCAGCAAGGTCCTAATAAATTTAAATTGCTGTTTGAAATGGTATTTGTTTATACGTTCTGAGAGTTGAGATGCAGGAAAAGAAATGTTGCCATTTAACAGAAAATAAAAAGAAAAGGAAAGAAAAGTAACTTACGCCTTTTATTTGTAATCATTGTAATGTGAGGGCATGTTGACAGCTTTTCTCAAAAATATCACTTCATAGAACTGCAACAGCGGAGATACGGGCACTGTTCCGTATTTTTTACTCACCCGGTACATAAGCAATATTAGATCTACAGTTGAATCTAACTTAGATCATTTAAAACACACTCAATAGCACTAAAGAATACAAAGTAGACATGAAAAATAAATTCACATCAACGCATAGTGTGAGGAGCTAGACGACGAGGGCGAAAGGAAATGGGTAGCCGAAATAGAGTGAGTACTAAATTAAAAATATAAAATAATGAAAAATAAATATACTAGGAACGTCGGGATTTTCCTATAAGTCTATTGTAAATATCTTTATAAAATTTTTAACACTAGACTGATATATCCCGTAAGAGGGTAAGTTCAATCAGACTTGAATACCGATGTTACTCCAAACAACTTTTCTTGATTAGAATGAGAAAGTTTGATTGGCGTACAGCCAAATTAGCATGACTTTTCAAATACTGAGAGCATCGTTATGGAAATCAAAGTTCCGCGGACAGAATTTCAGACGTGGTGTTTGATATTTCAGATACGAATAGCATTTTGTTTGTCATTACCCCACACCATCAAACGTTGTTTGCTCTTTCTAATACAGGATAGTCCAAATGTACATACATATTCACATGATAGTTATGTTTCAAAGCTCTATTTATTTGCATATGTGTATATGAACGGTGCATTTTTTAGTTATGCTTGTATTCTGAAGCCATATATGGTGCTCTGAAGTCACGCAAGATGTTAAAAACACCACACTCCTCCCATGGATCGAAATATTGCATTTTCGGTATTCATATAGACCTTCCTTTAGGAACATCATAAACTTTCCTGGATAGTTTTTAACCTTTTATTTATTTTATTTTACTCTTATCGCTTAGATATTGGTGTATGAATTGCCACCATTTTCAATTTAGAGACACCTTAATACTAATTGCTAATGAAACGAAAAATAAACCTTTGTGATTCATTATTGCCTTTAAGGACAATTCAGAAACTCGAGTTTAAGAATCGAGTATTTAAAAGTCAAAACAGCGGGTGCACTTCAAAGGAGATGCTGTTTTTAATAAACCTTTTAGTTGTGTGCCACTTTTTTGATCGTGATTTGTTTAATAAACAATCTGGAATTAATCCACGGCATAACAGCCCGAAGCGGGCTTGGACTTGCCAACCTACTGCTGGCCTCACGCTCCCATACGCAAGTCAGAAGTGAGGGATCATCCAACCGATTACGGGGAAGAGATGTACTGAGCACATCCACATCCCCAGCCTGAAAGTTTGCATTCTTTGACCGAGATTTGCTACCTATTGGAGCCCCTCAAGTTCCCGGAACTTAAAATCCGCACTCCCACAGGTGGGATCGAACCCGGGTGCTTTTCGTGGCAGGGAACCAGAGGACAACCTCCAGCCCAGTACGGCATCGTGCACGATGATCAAGATTTACCGCTAAGTACGCTTTGTGAGTTGCCAAATATGGTAAACGTTTATCGAAGACGCGGTTAAAGTTTTCCTGATGTACACGGTCGGTTTCATTTGATTACTTCCCACTCCTCTGGCAACGTAATATTTAAGTGGCGGAACATCATTGGCTATAATCTTCAATTTAATAAACAAAAAACTGGCATTAATGAAAGCATTCTGATAAAGTAAATCTCTCTGATACTTTGTAGTTTTAATACGTTATAGTTTTTAAGCGACTTCTGAAGGCCTAACATACGTTGACACACAAAGTTATAATTGTAGAGGCATAATTAAAAAAACAGCGAGAAATAATCTGTGAAATAATGGACTTATTACAATTAGTAGATTTTCAGGGACGCTAGGATACATTTCCTGCAGCTATGTGAGAATCCGGGGAACTAACGAGGTCGGTGCTGAAGTTTAAAGTCATCAGGTGTGTACCCGGTAGTTGCAATTCGATTAACATAAATAGAACGCTAATAAGTATAAAAGAAATGAAAGGGGAAAAGGGTCATGATTATTCAGAACAATTGTCTACACAATTGCAAGGCCAGTATTTCCAAGTGTATATCTTAATTTTATTGTATCTGTCAATTTACATTCTGTCTTCCTTATAATGACATTTAAATGTTTGTGCCCACCTTGGGAGCGTAGATGGTAGCGTATCTGCCTCTCGTTCAAAAGGTCCCGAGCTCAAATCTCGGTCAGGTTGAGGATAAGGATAAGGTTTTTCCGGGGTTTCCCTTTATCCTGAAAGATGAATGTTGGGTAACTCTAAGCACTACGGACCCTGGACTTATTGAGCATCATGTCACCCATTTCATTCATCATCATATGACTTAATGTTGGAGGATCTAAATTAAAACAAAAAATGTTAAATGTAATAACTGATTTAGGAAAAGCTGAGGTTAATTTTACCTTCCTTCATTGTAGACTGAAAAAGTACATGCATGTGCTTCAGCGCAGAGGTAGAAACAGTGAGAAAGAGACTACGCGATGTATTTCCGGGTGCGTTCAGTAGAATTTACTGCAATGAGCAACAAAAGCGAGCGCTTACCAGTTAACCACAGCTAAACTGCGGTGAACATGAATGCACCGCTTTGTGGTGATTGTCCTGATCAATGCTTAACACGCGCGGCCACGATACGATAAAAGTTCTTGAAGTGTTTAATATGAATGGTGCACATGGTGATCTGAAGGCGAGAAGCTTGTGCCGTTTATATGTCTATATTTCAGAGGTTAACTTTAACATGAATGTACTTAAAATCTTTCTAAAACTAGCCTATTTGCTCAATCCCGTAAATGTAGAGGGAAAAAGTTTTTGTGTGAGTAGTGCGTAGGGTCCCTTATTTAACTTATCAGAGGTTATAAGTCCTTTAGCACGTGCTTTTTTATACACAACATTTAATGTACCATCAAATTCTATAATCTTTCTACTGAATAAACGCAACATGAGTAATGAGACCAGGACAAATGTGCTGCAGTCCTTTAGGATATTGAGCTTATTGAACAGGACTGAAGGAATAAACGGATCTTAAACAGGTAACTTGTCTCAATTGGTAATCAATGAATGGCACCACTTTCGCCATGAGGTGGAAGGTCCCTTCCACGGAAGCAATACCGACCAATAGAAATGTGAGATCGATAACGGCCTTTGGAATCTTGAAATGCAACAGTGGTGAACTCTGGTCCATCAATTGATGCTCTACTGAGAGCGTATCTTTAACGAGGACCAAAAATAAATCGCTACAATTTGTGTAACACGTAACACCGAGGTCCTTCTGTGTCATGGGAAGAGCTCAACCCTCTCACTGTAGTCTACACTTTAACAATGAATGTGTTTATGGATGTGCAACATGGTAATGCCGAGGCCTTAGAGCCAATAGATATGTATACAGGCTGTTACCAAATAATGTAACTTTATAAGGGAAATAGTGCTGCAATAATGACTCTAAGGTATCCGGAGGCATATTATCAGGAGACATGACTATGTCTATCCGTGGTTTCCTAGTTTCGGTAGAAGAATGCTGTGATGGTTCCTCTTATATCACGACATATGCCTACGTCCGCTTTTATCCAGATTTTGTCACTCTTCGGGTCTCTCTGCTAATCCCTCTCTAGTCACTATAGGAGCAGCAAATACATGAGAATCTCTGTCCCGGTTGCGGTGAACCTTCGACCGTACCTATACATTTTGCAGGCGCAGACAGACCACAGAGATACACATAAGCCGCTACTCTTTGCTTGGAAATAATGCCTGTCTGACGCTGTCCCACACAGAGAAACCTGAAAGTGCGCCTGAAAATGAGATGAAAAGAAAATGAAGGAAAGGAAGAGCAACCATCAACTTAACGGCCAGAAGAATCTGCAAAAACCCAAAGCAAGAGGGGCTAGTGGACGAGAACTGAATAAGAGACCTCCCAAATGCAAGCCACAAATATTATATCAGAACCATCGCGCTTGGTATATTTCCAGTTTCATTTTTGATTCTTTAAGTCCTTAAACAGGATCAAAGTTTTGTCAAATTCAATGCAGTACAAGTTTTTCCAAGAGTGTGGGACAGCTTAAGAGCTCTTATTTCTAAATTGTTGCTAATATCTTTAGTCTTTGACAGCCCAAAACCAAATAATGACATGTACACCATCAGAGATTTTACAATAATTTGGTAGTTTTCCCCAATGAAATGAAAGTATTTAGAACAGGTCACATCTACAACAAGGATGAAAGCGAAATATACACAGAATGGCTACCTGGACAAAGGATGTTTATGCGGGTTGATGAGGTTATACACAATCTGGCCATATCTATACGTTGATACCTCCATGTATTACAACAAGTTGAAGAGGTGTGCATGTAAACAAACTTCAAGTCACTTTTCCAAGGTAATGCGTTATGCAGTAATTTATTGTTATATGGACAGTGTAGCTAATCTATCAATTCATGTTATTTCCATTGTGTTCCTGAATCATGCTCTGATTTCATGAAGAAAGAGATCTATTAATATCTAATGAGCAATATTTCACTAAAGTTGCTACACGGTTACGGTGTAATTACCTTACATGTGAGAAATTATCAATGTC
Organism: Mantis religiosa; assembly: GCA_030765055.1. Classification (NCBI taxonomy): domain Eukaryota; kingdom Metazoa; phylum Arthropoda; class Insecta; order Mantodea; family Mantidae; genus Mantis; species Mantis religiosa. The sequence goes on along the minus strand of CM060948.1, from coordinate 130,280,107 downwards.
TGAAGGGGTCACTTCGAACAAAAGACAGCGAGTAGATGATATATTTGTGAGGTCAAGTTTTAACAGGTCCTCCCCACTTCTGTGCAATGTTTTCAGATATTTTTAATATCTAACAACCTTTCATGAAAACTCTAGAACTAAAGAGAGAGTTGATAATGTACAAGGAAATTAGTTATGCTAATATTTCTCATTTTATATGAGTTATTTTTTCTTACCAAAATTCATTTGTTGGATTGCTCGAAAAGGAACACTCAATTTACGTGACATGGTATTTCATTTATTATTTTAAACTCATGACATCCTTTTGATATGACTTTATATATGAACATATATCCCTAATCTACACCACGAAATATAATTTCTTCTACTTCACATGACCTTAGGAAATGTCAGATCTTGGTTATACGAGTTGTGTTGAAGTTATAACATCTCCTATATGTTTATTCAGAACTGGAACCAGGTCCAGTTGAGTGAGGCATGTGGTGATGGTACCAAAGATGTGTCTAATATGCGTTCCTGGGTGCGACAGTTCAATGAAGGCAGAACATCGTGTGACAACAAACCAAGATAGCCACGGTCTCCCACCTGCTTGTCTGACAACATGATCCAGCAAATGGAGAACGTCGCTTCGGAGGATCGCCGATTGAGCATTGCAGACATCGCCTCCAAAATGGGTATTTCCCTGAGTTCTGTGCACACAATCCTGGATGAAGTTCTCAAAATGTTAAAAGTGTCTGTGTCTTCCAGCCACAAATACTGACGGATGATCACAAGGCTGCGCGCGTGGCAAATTATAAGGGAATGTTGACGCGTGATGATTACACGCTGTTCTTGCAATGAAAACGTCGCCATTTTAAGTATCAAAAACTGTCCTAACTCTCGTCGCTGCCAGTAGAGTTCTATACATTGTACAGTGCTCACATCTCTGTCACGCATTCACAAACAATTCATGTGCATTTTTAAAAATACCAGAAGTTCCTATCTGGCCCCAGTCCCGAAAATATAGGTGTTATAACTTGAGCGCACCTCGTATTGTAAAGGATCAGAATTCTTCAAAACAATAACGTCAGTTCACTCACACTCATGTTTTATTACTGTAAGTCTTTAGAGGGTGCAAGGCAATTGCGTGGTACTGCCCACATTATCCGTTTTATTAGATGCAATAATCATTGTATGACCTTCATTCTGGCGACTCTTCATAATCCGGAAATTAGTTTAAATAGCATGCTTGCTTCTCACAGAACTATAGTTGCAACCAGACACACAATATTCCGGCAATTCTCACAGACACTTTTAAGAAATAACTTAACATTTGTATCAGAACAAGAAAATCATTCAAATTGTAGAAGTTTTGACACAAGACTCTACCCTAAGCTCTCGGATCAGGACACCGAAGGACACTTTATTCCTCAATTTTAAGCTTTTGATTATCTTTTAAGTATCATTTTCCATTGATTTTACGCTGGACTGCTGTTTTAAGTCCCTGGATTATAATAAAGCTTAATAATAGAAATAATAATAAATACTATAAACAAAGATAAGGCTCCAGAAAACAAATAAAACAATGAAAAGTAATAAAGTATAATAAAAATAAATAAACAACAGAAGTATATGAAACATTTGGTTGGAACACAATATTTTCCCTAACAACTCAGGTAGTTGGGAAAGGAGAGCCGGATGATAATTGACAAAGGGTAATCTAATTGTTAGATGCTAAGGATATGTTAATAAGCCAAGCATGATGCACCAAATTTCAGCAAAGCTAAGAAAAAACATATATGTTTGAAAATGTATAAAACTCCAAACAAGAGAAACGAAAAGTGCAATAATGCTTATACACGAAAAAACACAATTTTACTATAAATAACCTTGCTTTGTCCATTTCTTTTGAGAATGAAGCCCTCCTTATGATTATACAGCAAATTTATTCAGTGATTCGCTGTGCATTTTCAATGAAGACATGCTACCTGTATGTTTTGTGAAATGTATAGCACTGATTTCAGTTTAAGGGGAGGCATCGGTGAAATTTCGTCAAAAATGACAAAAACGACATTTTCCGTTTTTTGCATTACAATTATATTTAAACATTTTAGTTTCAGAATATGCCGTCAGTTAGGCCCTAGCGCCATTTAAAGAGCAGCTACGTCATTATTTAAACGCCCATGTTAGGGTGGGCGTGGCCATTTATATTGCTTTTTCTAGTGTGTTGCAAAGAAATTGATGGAATTCTCATGTTTAAACTACGTGGTTTGATTCTGTAACTTTGGTAATGTACAGGAGACATCTTCTGGATGTTTGTGGAAGCTACTGAACCGTTCTGCTACCATTTTTATCTATTATTTGCCACTTTCTTCTTTTGAAAGTAAACAAACATTTCCACTGACATGTAGTGTTTGTGAAATATGGTTTACATGCAAGTAAAAGCTGTGGATAGCAGCTTATATTAAATTATTATTGTTTAGAATAGGAATAAAGCCTGATTTAGCATTGTATTGCTTTCTTGTTGCAACAGTAGGTATGATTCATACCAGGTTAGGTTAGGAGTACAGTGGCTATTTCAAAGCAAAATATAATGAAACTTTAAGGTGTTCTAGCCATACTAGTAAGTACTGATACTAGAATGCTATGCTTGAGGTAAATGTTAAGTGAAAACATATTATAGCCCAAGAGTTAACAGTGATTCTAGTGGGTCACCTTTTGATGTAAATAGAAGAATGGTTGATGTATTTCTGGGCATTGGTAAGGGTCATATTTCTATGCAGAAGTTTTGTATGACCATGGGTATGAATTGCATGAACTATTCTACTTATAATTTCCATCTCATAGACAAAAATAAAGAGATTAGTCAGTACTATTATATGGGAAAGTTGCATTAAACGAGAAGCACAGAATGCTACTGAAAGTTTCTATGGAGTAAATGTCACAAAGAAGTTTTTGTATTAAGAAAGAAATTGCAAATTGCAGTGATTTAGTATGGGTTATAAAGATAGACTTAAAGTTAAGGCAAAAGTTGCAGCAAGCAAAGTAAGTCTTGTTAGCAAGAAAATTAGCAGTATTAGGGATAGGTGAAAGCTAAAACAAAGTGATCAAAGTTCATTGAGCAAATATAAACCTGCCAAGCAACAGTTAAAGCTGACTGAATTAAAAGAGGAAGAGGATAGTAAACTAGCTGAGTGGTCTTCATATAGTGCAGGATGGCTTTGAAACATAGAAAATAATGTTGTTTATATTTAGAGCTTCTAACTAGATTTTTCTTCATGTCCAACTTTTAGCATTTTTAATACTCCTTGTAGTCCAGACACTAAAGTTTTCAAAGAATTTCTTTAAGCTTTGCATATATGTATATTCCTAGATAAGTTTTCAATAAAAATTGGTATCATTATGGCTGTATATGAAAAAATTAATAATGATTGGTATTGAAAAAAGAAAATTGAAAAAAATTCAAGAAAATTCTATCATATTCCTCAAATTTTCTCTTCCAGAACCATTAGACTTGGGAAAAAGAGTATATACATATATAGTTTTGTAACTATTATCTAAAGGAACCAGAATCCAAAGTTCCAATCATTTATAACAAAAATTGTAGAGAATGTAATGTTTCCCAATGTAAAGAAATCATTGCAAAAAATTAAATTATTATTTTTTTGGTAAAAACTGTTGTAGATAGAAAAATTATAAAAAAGGGTCAAAGGTAACCAAATTAATGAGAAAGAAGGTAATAAGATAGCTGTAGGGCCTACATATAATGCATGGAGTTTTCAAAGTAAAGAAAGTAGTGTAATTTCAATCTAAATCTTTAAATTCATTTTTCTCCACTTTCAATTTTTGAACATTTTTGTATTTTCAAAGTGCTCCAACTTCTGCAATTCTCAACGAATTTGTATTAAACTTTGCAAACATATTCCTAAATAAATGTTTAATAAAAGTTGGTATTTTTGTTTATTTAAATTAAATAGTTTATTTATTATTGATTTTTAAATCTCAAAATTGCAAAAAAAATTAAGAACAATTTAATATATTCACACATAAAATTTTTTGTCCAAAAATACTTGATACACACTTTAAAAGTATAGCAACTTGTATAACTGATGTACAGAGAAACCTGAATATAAAATTTAAAGTTTCTAAAAGAAAAACTGTATGACCTGGGACTTTTTATATAACATACAAAAATTATACCATAAAAAGCACTAAATAATTTTTTTTTGAAAAAACTATTTAAGTTATAGAGATGAAGTTTAAAAGCTTAACCAGATTCCCTATACCCCACCTAATGACAAAATTTCAAGAAGTTCTGATGTAAACTCTGGATTTTAGCATTTTTCACAGATGCCTCCCCTTAAGCATAGTAATGCAGATTCTAGCCATTTAAGTTGCATAAGCTTTTATTTTCACATTATCCTTGATAAAGTATATTTTCCCACGCTATAATATACTGAATTGCGCCCGAAAATTAAATAATTTTTGTTCTAAAATTTATTGGAAATTAATTTATATCGATCTGTTGTTGACCTTTCCTAAAATCCACAAGTTTATATATATAAAACTCGTACATGCACTTTATAACTTCTTAATAACCGAAATAATCATATACTCTATAATATTATATATGTGAAAAGGCTTAGGAATACAAATATTGAATTGTTACTAAGCATTGACATAAAGTTGACAAACAAAAGTTATTAAATGTTACAGTAGGCAAACAGCTACATACAGCCTATTTTAGCATACTACTGTGCATTTTTCTCTCAGTCTTTGTGAAGCACACCTATAATCCAAGGTTTCTGAACAAAGAAATTAAAATTTGTCCGCAGTATTGCGTAAATAAGAGCATACTCCATGTTAGATATAGTGTAACGTCAGGATTTTTCATCGAATTTGAGAGCTAAGATGTTATAGTTTCAAACTTTGCGATTGTGCTAGTCACTAGACAGTAAGTACCATGAGAAACTGCAGCACTACTTAACATCCCCATGTTGTGACTTTGTCTATTTTTCTGTCAGTTTAGTAAGCCGTTACTGTACATCGCATGGGATCTTGTTCAAACTTTCACTCTCACTTCACTAACTTTTCACTATTTGTTCCCCTCAACCCTGCTTTCTTTACAAAACCGCGGTGTGGTGAAATACGCACAAGTAGCTTCTTCCTTCGGATAGCTCACCCGCTGGACAGTTGAACACAAGAATTCTCTAGTCACGTGAAACAGCAGAACTCAGTGCAAAATAGATGACGCAAACTCACTCGGAGAAGAGTATCTTTCTACATAGAGGCGCACTTAATAGCTCACTTGCAAACATGCTGGCTTACATAACAGCAGAAACTTTCATATGTGAACATATTCTGGAGTCCGAATATAGGAAACATCCAGAAAATTCTGGTTACTCTCGATAGTACCTCTCCTCTTTACGCTTAGTGAGAGTCTTACATATCTGTACATACAGGATGTAATGAACTACACCGGAATATTTTCATAATAAGTGGAGATATGTTAAACAAGTAGTTTGAGATAGCAGACTTATGATCTGTTGGTTAAAATATGTAAAGTTATGGCAATAACATTCTAATGTGTCAGTGCGCCACTGCTATTAATGGTACTGAGTACACAACACAGGAATCTGGAGAGACGTCTCGGAGCACTCCCTCTGGTTGAGTGGCTATGATATTAGCTTTCAAGTGAAATGTGAACGAGTTCGAGTTTCCTTCCAATTTTGTTGTGCTCTTTTAGTTTATTTTTGCTTTGTTTGCTGAATTGGCTACCTTTCTTAATATTTTTTCCAAACCTTTAATTTTCTATAAATGTATGCATTTTAAGGAGTGTCAGTGCAAATAATTAAAATTCTTTTTAACAAAGATTAAATCCTGCTTAATGTTTTCAAAGTCTGAACTTCTAAACGGGAGTTACATAAAATAAAAAGCAAATGTAACCCTTTACGTCAGGTTTATAGGAACTGCTCGAAATGGCCACCTGCGTTCTCAATTCAAAGTTGACATCGGAGAAGGAACCACTGACGTACTCTGTCCAAAATTCTTAGTGTGTGTTAAATCACTTCAGGTTCTGCTATTATTGGGGCAGTTAGGTCCTCTTCTGAAGGAGTAAGTGTTTCATACATCAGAAACTTGAGATGACCAGAAAAAGGAATTAATTGGGTTGAGATCGAGGAAATCATAGTAATGTTATTGCACTGGCTCATCAAATTCACGTTCTTAGTTACGAATCACGCCATTCCTTCATATTATAATTTATGTATTATAAAGACAAAAAGTAACTACATAATAAGAACCAAACCAGTGACCCATTGCACACCAGTTTTTGGCGTTACGGATTGGGATATAGTTACAGATTGGGCTACATTATCCGTATCACGTGTGGTCAGCGGCGCCTTCATTTTGCAGATACATCATCAAATGTGTATCCTTTGCGAGTAAAATTCTAGAGGTAATACCGTTCAAATCGGTTTTGAGGGCCAATTCCGTTAAGATTTCGGGACCCTAAATACCGAGTGGAATAGTTCTCTGTCATCTGAACGGAGGGCTCAAACACTGATATAGAATTGGAGAAAGTATACCAGAAATTGTTCCATTGATGTATAATATTCACTTACCAACTATAATAATATTTTTTCCCTGCTGATGTTACACGTATCTTTTTTAAATCAAGTTAAGTTTATTAAACATCACTTGCGTCATATAGTTTTGTTTATGCGTATCTTCTCTCAGTACTCCATAAGGTTGACTAACATAAATTTGATTATATTCATGTTGTCATTTGTAAACTGTGCTCCTAATATACCTTTGGGCAAAGTATAAATCGCGAAATCGGATAACTAATAATATAAATAACACCATAATATTTCGTTTATTTAATGCTACAGCTTTTGGTTACAGGAACAACGGGCTTCAAAACATTATCGCCGGAAACGCCAACAAGTACTATAACATCCGTCCACACATACGTTTTTAAAGAACTAATGAAAACAGCATGTTAAAGGAATCAATTTTAAAATGGATCCTGAAATATATGCTTTTGTAATTTAAGTTCAGTGTGTGCATATAGATATTAATTTCTCAACAAGTAAAATCAAATGATCAAATGTTCGTGGAATTTCATTCCAATTGAAGGTTATAAGGAAATTATTTGTCTCGTTCATGTAAAATAATTATTTCTTCCTTCTTTGCACATTACTCTAACATGACATTCTTCTGAGATGATGTTCGGTAACTGTTCATTTGATAATCGTGGTATACTTTGCGGCATGTATGCGTATCATTTAGTGTTTTGGTGATACTGTTCGCTAAGTGGGCAGCATTTGTCTGTATGTGGTGCAGCGTGGGCGAAGAGGAAGGCACTAGTGTTTTTAATTTGTGTGTGACACTCGTTAATTTCAATACTTAACTGGACTTGTTCTCTAAGTAGGATGTGAGCTACAGGCGGTTGGATATTCATTAGCTCCAGCAACCTAAGACATGCCAGCGTGCAAAGAAATCCTACCATGTGAAGTTAATTATTGTATGGTAACTGTTGATGGCTTTTGGTTTCTTTGGTTTCCCTTCTACCTAACTATATTTTCTCTTCTTTGAATACAATGGTTGAGTTTATTCCTGCTCCAAAGCCAATTTATAATGTGAACTGCTGTTTCCAACTCTTTCTGGTCAGTTTTATATCCCTTTCTCTTTATGCAGTATCACTTCCTGATTTCGTCTCTCCAGATAGTGTGTCACCTTTTCCACTAAATATTTTCCTATCCCAAGTTGTTCCTTAAGGCTCACAACTATAAATCAATTCAAATATCTCATTTTGCCAGACTTGATGCCTCTTTTATAACTGATTCTTAAAGTTCACGTATAGCTCCCATTCAGACGCAACAGTTTTGATGCGATGTTCTGTCTGACATGAATTTCATCATTAATTGTACATACTCGTAAATCAAATAATATTATATTTTATGTAGATTACTTTCGAAGTCTCCATTTGTTTCATTTATTGACATTTCATATTCCAAATATCCGAAAGATCTTACTCACTTGCGCTATTATTGTAACTATTTGAGCGTTGATGTTATAATCCCTTCTAACAGCCATCAGTTTTGACGTTTAGACATTTCTACATTATATTTATGTGTGGTGTAATTTAATTTTATCGCACTGACTTAAACACAATGTTAAGATTCTGCTACTAGTACCCGATCATTTTCAAAAATAATATTATTAATCATACTGTTGTTTCGATATATTCCTGTGTGACATGGTTTTTTCCTCTTGCAAGAATATTCATGTCTAAATAAAAAGTATTGAAGAAAGATCACACCATTATTTTATTCCTTTATGTATTTTAATTTTCGTTTTCTTTTTATATAGCAGCGTTACCATAGATAGGTTTATTACATTTACAGAACTTTATAGCATGTTAAATTTTCTCAGGATTTTCCATAATATCTGCCTCAATACGGAGGTTAGAATAGTAACCTGAATCTTTAGCATGCTCTCTTTGTTTCTTTAATATCAAATATTTAATATTACATCTGTACAAGCCCGTCGATTTCTAAGCCGGCATACCTACACTTTAAGGGTGATTCTTACTATTCGTCGAAGTGTCATTTTAATTATAACAGAGGAAACTTTGCATTTCTTCGTAGAGTAGAAAATAACTCTCCAGTTACAGTCTCCTTTATTATATTTATAATTATAAAAGTCCCTCCTTCCAGTTTTAACTTGCGTATTTTGTGAATTCATTGATAATATTGGTAACTTCGGAAGTACCTCTGTTCTAAACATTTTTAGGGATCTTCTAAATCTAGCATAATGATTGTATTCATTAATGCTTGCGTTTCTTTGTCTTTATGTTCATGTTCATTGACACACATAATTTGTAATCTGAGATCCGTTATGTGTTTGATACTAAATGTAATTTTGGACAATCTCTATCTTTATTGCTTAAATTTTTAAACTTTTTAACCCAAATCTTTGTCTTCCTATAGGACCATATCCCATAAGCTTAACCAAACCCTTCCAACAACTTTTTTATTTGTGTGACTTAACAACTTTTAAAAATGCTGTCCTCCTATTCATATTCACTATATTTTATGTTTTGGACGAGTTTAATCATGATACGTATGGTTATATCTTATGCTCATTTGCTCTTTTTAGTTCTTCACTTCACTATACCAGATCACACAGCCACATAGTGTACTGATAAGAAATATAAAGATAACTGTATACTAACTTGGGACTAAGTTCCGTCTTCCTTCATTATCATTTTTTTTTTAATTTACGTCCTTTAACTCTTTTAAGTCATCGGAGGACTCATTATTTTATTTGTATCCCGTTGTTTTGTTTTTAGTGTTAAACTAAATAATTTACTTACTTATTACAGGTGGCTAGTAAAATTCGGAAGCATTAAATATGAGCAGAATTAGGTCTAGGTCTTCCTTTGTAGCCAATAGGATAGGTTGTACGGAATATAAGCTGTAAAAGGACATATACCAGATTATACCCAATTACATAACATTGAAAAAGGATATGGGATAATTAAAAAAACTGTTTAAATCCATTTATATGTAAGTTACAGTAATTGAATATGAAACGATATAGAAATGTCCTGCAAACGCCCAGATGATACTGTTAAATATATGGAAGTTTGATCGACATCTAACCTACCCTAACTAAACTCTATCCACTGATTAAGGAAGTCGTCCATTAGAAGTGATAGCGCTATTTTACCCTACAGGCCACTCATCCAATATATCTTGGCCTTCAATTATTGTTGGAGCTGCCGGTGTAACCTGCAGGCTCCATGAAGTTCTGGCGTATAGTCTTAACGTTCTATCAATCTTGTGCAATCGGGGAATTGGTGGGCACACCACTAACGAACCCATCCTTCACCAAGTGCAGATATTACTCTCCAAGTTACTTTCATTTACCAGTACGATCTTATTTTCTCTTGGTCGTGGATTACCACTCCCTCCAAAATCCGCATTTGCCTACCGTAAGACCTATTCTTGCCTGCTGACATTAACCCAATGGTAGTTCAACTTCGATCATTCCGTCACGGAGGGGCCCGACTGGGTATGGGTTCATATTCCTATCGATTTTATCTATGTTATGCTGCATGGTTTCCAAACCGGAAACTGCTGGTGTTTATAATAGATATAAGAAAAAACGAAAAAATATCTTTAGAAAAACGCTTTGTTTTTATATGTTTTATTTATTTAGTAACATTCCATTAAACACCCAAATTATGCCTTTTTGTACAGAAAGTATCACCGTACATCATCTATCCTCCATTTATCTGTCCTTTATTTCATCCATCTGTCTGCCTGATAATCTAATCTCTCTCTCTCGCTCTCTCTCGCTCTCTCTCTCTCTCTCTTCCTTGCTCTCTTACGCACCTCCACCTCATTCCTCCATCTGCCCCCTTCAGTTTTCTTGGGAGTAAAGCATACGCAGTTGCAAATTGCCGATTTCAAAATCGCAGAGGATACCGAATAACACTAATGTCTCTAGGAAACTTATGAAAATGTTACATATGTTCCAAGGAAAAAAAGAGTTGGAATCTAACGTCACCGAGTGCACTGGAACGTAGGTATATAAACGACAGCAATTATTGGAATGTTTCCTTAGAGCATTGCAATTCCAGATATGCCGCACAAAGATACGCGTTTTATGACGACATACCAAAAAGTAATATGGCTTTTATAGCCAACAAAGTATTCTCGTGGAGCATAGCCAGAGAATAGTTGTTCATTTTGTTTTCAGTAATATTCTACCAGTTTTCTTACTTATTTTGTTTCCACCGTTCACAAAAATAATTTCCGGTTCTTGAAGATTTGTTTTAGGAGAAGGCATACAATGACTACCTAATTGTAACAGTAGTTAAAATAATTCTTCCAGCACCCGTTATGAATTTATCCCATTATTAATTATTTTAAAACCACCCAAAAATAAATTATAAATATTTGTCAATTACAAATTTACTTCTGTATAATTGCTATTCATATTGAGGCTCTCCGAAATAACTTGTAAATAATCAGATTTGGAGAGTATAAAAACTGTTTGAACATATTAGGTACATTTCTAACAAGATTAAGATATCTAACAGCAAATGTTTTGACAAAAAGATTGAATGCTTTATTTGTTTTCTCTTTTTATTGTGTTTTTGCTTCTCAATCCGTTATTCCTAAATTTTCATAGTATGGCACTTAAGTACTTTTAGTACATCTCTTCCTGATTCTTGCAAGTTTCCTAAAATTTCTCTGTGCAGTGAGTGACTGAATTAAATTTGGAAGTTTTACTCGTCTTGCGCTTTCTATTCATATGCCAGTCGCATGCAGCCGGAAATAACATTTAAAATTATACAGTAGAGTGCATGGAATGGTGGCCATTTTAAGGTGTTTTCCTTTATTTAATACTGGTATAGGCGGCTGATCATTCGTGTTCTATAATAGCCCTGGGTAAGCCAATCTGTTATTGATTTGAATTAGAAGTCTAACACACACGTATTAAACCCATGAAGCAGCTTAAGTATGGTTGAGTAGCGAAATGGTAGAAGCGCGGAAACGTTTCGCCTTAGTGGTTGGGAGGCATGCTTTGCAAAGAGCTTCCACACTAGCTCCTGGTGAGCCCTTCCCGCTGGTTTGATGTCAGATATATGGCACTGTAATATTAACATATGAACATCAGTTGGCTTTAAGCGCAGGAGCAATGGAGTAAAGGGAGTCAGAGAAACAATAATTGATGTGATAGAACCAAATGAGGAATTGGAAGTTGGCATTAGAGATATGGTTTGGAATTTCCTTACCAGTATATAAAATTTACATTACATTGACACGATTTCATTCTTCACCGTATTATGCTCCAGTTTTTATTATATAGGCCAACTCAACATACTTCGGCTGAGCGTTGAACGTTCACCCGCAAGTTAACACAAATGCGAAGAATAAAATTAGAAGTTACGTTAAATGCACTCGTTCACTCTAAAGCTATACCTAGTTTACCCAACCACAGAAGCGCTCTTTTCAGGTCCTTGGGAGATTATGACCCCACTAGACGCCGTTCTAGACAGCACCAGTTACCCCGCATGGCTTGCGGGCATCCGAGATAACCCAGGAGCTAGTCCGAACAGTAGCTAAAGCTAAGCTCCACATAATTCTTCCAAGCTGCTTGGCATCAAAATTCTTCCCCGAATTAAAAATTAAAATACACCAGGGTGCAATGCATTACATCCTGTCCTTCAATCCCTAGGTACAAATCTGTAACCTGATAACAAGCATAAATCTAAAAACCCACATATCACCCTACAACATCCCGAAATCTATACCATACCTGCGGCAAAACCCTTAACGGGTGTGCACGCAGCAAAAACCTTCTGGCTGAATACAGCCAGCCAGCACCACATGACATGGCAAAGCTATACCTATTGTCGAGTGCATGGAATGGTGCTGATGCAATCCGCAGCGAATTGTGTTGGTAAGGAAATAATAAACTTTCTCTGGCAGATTCCACACTTACACCTGTTCTTGCTCCCACCATATGCTTCTGTTACTCTTTTCTAAGCGCCCCTCTTGAGCCTGAAACCAACCCATTTTCAAAGGTTTGAGTAGGAGCTTCTGATATCAAGCCAGTACAATATGGGTCAATGCAAGTAAGTGCTGGTACTGCAGGAATTGTCGTAGGAAAGAGAGTGAGTATTACTGTAATTGTGGGAGAGCCCTAAATTGTTTAGTATCTATTCCGATACTGTGATTCGCATATTAATCTTGTTGATACTGAAAAGAAGTAATGCAAAACTAATGGATTAGAGTGCACAAGGTAATTTCTTACTTTAAAGTGTCACGTGTAGACTTAAATATTCAGAATTACAACATTTAATCTTACTCTATCTGGCTTCATATCCAAGTTAAAGTTACACCAATATAAATTTTGAATAGGTTAGCGAAAGTGAAGTATGCTCACGCGTTCCTTATTTAATACAGCTGATTCTTCTTCCGCAAAGTGTGTGAACACGTTTTAACAGGATTATGATGAAGTTTCACAATTACTGCTGCAGGTGCACAACAAAGGATAGGGCTGCTCGTCATACTAAACAATATTTATTAATCTTATTTGTTTTATGGAATTTCGGCATAGAGAATTTCATTTCAGTCACCTAGTAAGCGTATTACTCCTCCGCCTCAGTAGACCCGCATTATTTCACTTGGTGGGAAAAGTTTGTGATATAATAGCATCTTACAAAGATATGTCTACTTTACGCTTTATATTTACTTTATGCTTCAGAAACTTTGCAGGCTTTACTTTTAATGCCCTCTATTCAGTTTTAAAATTTAGTAATAACTGGAATAAATATATTCCTTAGTTGACCAAATTAATGTTTCAGGTAATATAATGAGACCTGTATAACTTGCAACACACATAAAGTATAACCCAACTAGTATATGGATATTATATTAACGAGATTGAACTTGCACCAGTGCATCGCACATCAGTATTATGTCAATCCATTTATCCAATTTGGTTCTAACATCTTACAGGTGTATTCATATGCTAGTTCTGTATGGGAGAGGTTCTGAACCTGTCAGCTGTCAGCTGCCGTAGTGCGGGCAGCATCACTCGTTTTAGTTGTGTCTATCCGGCCAAAAAACTGAGCGGCTGCCGTTGGGATGTTATGCAAATTGGGTTGGTCTCGACGGAGCAGTAGTTTCCGAATTCCATGGGAGAATGGATATGCCATGATTGGCGAGCGTGAATGGCCACTTTCATGGCCGACGTGGTGCAAACACTTCAATCCGTGCTAAAGTGGGAGTTTTAAGGATATATGTTGACACTTCCTCTGGTTCCAGAAAGGAGTATGCATCGCCGGGAACTCCCTCGCCCGGGAAATCTCTCGACCGGGAAATCTCTCTCAGAATCAATATGGTAGCCAAATTTTGCTGTCAATCCTACATCCATTGTATCCACCACATATTGTATTAGTTGTCCTCATAAATAAAGTCGGTTTTTTATTTTGCTGTTCTGGAAAATTTATTGGGTTTCTTTGGTTTAGCAATAATGTTTACAGGATGCCATACCTAGTGTTGCGTACATTGTGAGCAAGCATCGACCTCCATTTGTTAATAAACAATAAAAAAAAAATGGAGATAACAAGGTTTTAACTTAGAGTCCTTCTAAAACATTACTGAAAACAAAATTATAAAGCCGCTGCCGCGACTCGAAGAATATGTAAAGTACAAGGAGAAAGTGTCGTTAGTGAGTGTGAGCACAACGATGGTTCCAACTTTATAGATTTACCACGATCTGAAAGAAGCAAGGTATGGAATATTAAGGAAACACGCCAAGTTTTGCGAGAATATCCGCAAGAAAGTGCCCGTAGGCCTTCAGAAGAACTTGAAGCATCAAAAGGCACCATACATCGTCACATTAAAATACTTTGAAAATAGTACAAAAGCTGTAGATCTGCACCTCAAGACTGACACCTCAACAGGATGAACGGGGAGTGGATATCTCTAGTCAGCTTATGTGTAATCTCATGTATGATAGATTTTGTCAGGAGAATTGGCACTTGTGATAAAAAATTGATGTATTACCGAAACCCTGATGTCTCTAAACAGTGGCTTCATCCCCGCCAACCTGCCAAAGTCATCGTTAAAAAAATCAATTCGGTTCCAAAGTAATGTTGTGTATGTGGTAAATTTTGAAGGTGTGATTCACCGGAAGTTTGTTCCAAACGGGCGAGCGATTATTGCGGATCTTCATTCTCAACAACTGCAACGAGTTCATGATGTTTTGAGATGGAGGTACCCAGTATTAGTTAACCGAAATAGAGTTCTAATGCAACAGGGCAATTCAACACCCCACACTGTAAGAACAACCATTGAAAACATTCAGGAATTGGGAGGAATCGAACTGCTACCATACCCAGCACACAGCCCTGATCTCGCATCATCAGATTATCATCTTTTACGATTCATGACCCACTTTCTACGTGGAAAATATGTTGAAAACTTAAAAGCAGTGCAACTGGGTTCACCGAATTCCTCGCATCAAAAGCCAGACACTAATACCATCGTGGGATAGTAAACCTTGCTCATGTATGGCTCAACACCATAGAATCTAATGTCTATAATTTGAAAATTAGTTAATTGCTAGCCATAACACATTTCAAATAAGTGATTTTCTTAAAAAAAAACGACATTATTTATGAGAGAGTATCTATATATATATATACTTGCAACCCCTGTAAATACTCGTACATGAAGATCATTTCTAAACTCGGGTGAATAAACATGATGAAAAATGCAGCTAATAAGGAGAATAGTTGAAATGATCTTTTTTAAGTGAGCTGAAGCTTATCATTATTCAGTCTTTGTATCGCATAAAATAAGATACATCGTTACCATATACTTTTAGCTTTATTTTTACACAGAAGTAGTGTTTGACTCACCTGCTGTGGCAGCAGCAGCATATTATATATCTGCACTCACCTGTAAAGAAAGAAAAAAGTTAATTTGCCTTAGTGAAAATAAATACAGTATTATTAAGTTGCTGCAGAGTGTATGCCTGAAGCAAGTGTGTGGAAATACTTTATTCCCATAAGATATAGCAAACAAAAGAAAGAAATTTGACATTTTAAATAAAAAGTTAAGTGGTCAATATTGTTCACGAAACATACAATCGATCAGGGCACTATATAACCATTAAACTTTTAAATGAAGGCGTAGTAGAAGTAAATTGCAGATATGCCGAAGGTATCAATGCAGGAAAGTACTGGGTACACCCAGGAAAAGGCAGAAAGTTAAACACACAATGAGTACATTTGTTTCGAAAGGATAATGCAATAAGATCCGACATGAACTTGGAAGCGTAGAAAACAGATAATATACCATTCAAAATACTATGATTTAAACACAGAATCCGAAGGATTCTTTGCCAAAGAGTGCGAACATGTGTCTAAGTATATTTAAATGGAGGAGGGCATCAATACCTTTTGAAACTGCATTCTTCAAATGTTGAAATACGCCCTTAACAAAGTAACTGCTGGAACTGATGGCTTTGTTTGTTGATGCACAGCCAGCATGCTGCTGAACAGAAATTCTGACTCGGTATAATATAGTGTGAAAAATCTCCACGCATAAACCTATTGTTTCAAGAAACCCCAGAGAAAGAAGTCCAGTGGCGTTAGATCAGATGATCTGATTATTCTGGAAAATAGTCCTTATCCAATCCAATGACCTGGATGTGCCATATTCTGATCATCGACCTATGCTCTGGACCAGCATCGTGTTGAGTTCGCAACTTTAATTGCTCTTACGGAGGTAAATTTTCTAGCAGCAAGAGGAGCTCATTACAAAGTTTCACCTAACTTGCTCATGTTAAGGGGGAAAAAGTTGTCCAACAAAATGGCCGCGCAGAATTCCGCACCAGACATTAAAATTCACCAGTGTAATTTCACTTGCCCACCTCAATGATTGATAGATCTTCTTCGTTAGGACTCTTGCCCGCCAGAAGTCTCAGAGCTGCCACTTTTAAGAGTTTTAATTATTTGTTAGACATCTGCTGCGATTATTAAAATTGTGTGGGATATTTTGTGTACTATTGTTAAGATGTGCATGTTGCAGTTTGTGCCAAAGTTGACATAAAACTTAATTTAATAATATTTGTGCTTTGACTGTACAGTATCCATTTAGGATATAGATGTGCATCTGATTTATCTTTGCCTATCCGGTCACTAATTATTAAATTGTACAATTTTGTTTTAACAGTTTTGATACTAAACACATATTAATGATCAATTATATCAGCGTTTCAATCAGTTCAGTACCTACGTACAAAAAATCACGAAATTTTATAAAATATGTTGAAAGCCTGGAATCTGCTGTCTGCCGTGTGCATTCCATTTTGATTTAAGACATGTCAGAAAATATCCATCAATGATCCTAATGAACATATATTTATATTATTATCATTAATTTTATTATTTATATTAGATTACATTTTGTCTTGACCTAAACCCGAGGTACTTTCAATCTCTTATCTGACGGTTTTGGAGCCAGCGTTTTACTTCTCACTAATATTGCAATTATATATATATATATATATATATATATATATATATATATATATATATATATAAAATCTTACTACGAAAAGATTTCTAATCTGCTTTTATTACATTTTATTTCAGTTATGATAGAAATGTGTTGCCACCTAATACCCTGGAACCAGATTTAAGCAATCAATTTCATAAGTTCGAATATATGCAAAGTATTGCAGTGATGAGACCACATACTTACGCATAATATTTATTTAATACCTTAATCATTGAGGTGGTCCTTGCCCGTTAAGTACCTCGTTGAGCCCTCCCGGCACTCAACACCTCATAAGATATGATGTGTGATAGGTGAGGACTATGGATGGGAGGTTTCCAACAGGTCGGGGTTTTTCTCAGGGTAGGTTTGCATGAGTACTCGCTTTTTTGAGTACCAGGGAGTGGGTGCGTTCTGACAGGGTGTGGGTATTATCACAGATAAGACACCACGACCTTTGAATACCAAGTTTATTGTTATAATTAGTCCTCTCCACTCGCCACTATTGACGATGTTATTCGCACATTAGGCGCGAGATTTGAAACTTTCACGTTGCTGCGCGCATGACACAACTTATATGTTTCGGTGTACGCGTTGTTCTTAAACGTCGGTAGTGAATTACTTCGCGTAACGTAGTATTTCCGGAGGATCATTGAACAAAAGAACAGAGTTTGGTAATATCTTAATGACGTTGTAACGAGTGCAGTTTCTCTCATTCGCAAGCACAGTGTTCGATAACCACTTAATGTGAGTTACTCCGTCTATCCACGAACGCGGACTCTGATGAAATTTCTGTACTTGTTGCCTTCATCACACGCCGAAACAGAGTGATTTTCCTAGCAAACATCGACTGTCGCCATTACACGAATTTCCCCTTCCTTCCGCCGAATTTTGGACACTTTAGAGGTCATGTGACCGGTTGCTTGTCCCTTATAGGTTGTGTTTTATCCCTACTCTTGAATAAATAACAATTTCTAGTGTATGAGGCATGTATTCCTGGCGAATTTCTCTTTCCCACGGTCTAGCTAATTAATGCATAAGCATGTTTGGAACTGTGTGCCTTAGATTCCAGAGTCTATTCTCTCGTCACATTATTTTCAGGTCAATACTCATGCTGGCGCCGAGGGTCTACCCTTGGAGAATCCTACCTTTGTCGGCAAGAAATGCCCAAAGAACCTGTCTGTGCGGAACAATGTTCATTTTGACCTCTCCCTTAAAACGTTGGGTTCATGCTTTTAATAATATATATATTGGGATTGCCTGTTTGGTACCTGCACTTGTATGCTTAATCATTATACTATATTTATTATAACTTTAATTCCTATTGTGGCATCTATCCGCCCTTAATTATGCATGTAATCAGACTTTCGGGGTTATTATGATGATATAGCCTAACAGGGACGGTATCATATGCCCTTCTGATAATTTAGAACAGGGCTTTTATATTAAAAGTCACTTTCGAAATTCTCAGAATATCCCATCATTGTGCGAGCTGGTTGGTGTATGCGTGTATGTATACTATGATATGCGTCGTCGCTAGTGAACGAGTGGAGATTAATTACATATTAACTTATACAAAACATTACATGATGTACACAAACAATATTTCTTAAAACTATTATAATGGATCCTTACACAGTGGTTCAGGCTTTGTCCCTGACAAACCAGGTATTTGACCATTGTCTGTCTGTCCTGCCGCTCTTCTCTTTTCCGGCCATTATCTCTACGTGTCCTTTATAGTTCACAAACAGGTTTTTCGAGCTTGGCAACAGCTCAGCAAAGATATTTGTGTCACTAATTACATTGGAATTCCATTCATTCTTTCATTACCCATACACAATATAACACTCATATGAAACAATTATTCCCTTGGTTAACTATACAGATCACATAGTTTTTTTTTTTTTTTTAATTTTTTTTTTTTTTTATTTTTATTCCTCCATTTGTTACCTCATTACACATACCTTGTTTTATACAAATTGTTTTCTTTTATACATATTATACGTGTACTTTCTGACCTAGCTACCAATTTCACATTCATTTGGGAGATTAAGGGGTCCTTTCCCAATTTTACGCTTTACGTGGGACTTACTTAATGCTTTCTCGTCGCAACAACAAAGAAGGAGGGAACGAAAGAAAAGAAAGAAAGCATACTCAAAGGGACATACTTATTCATTTGATAAAACTGCGTTCTCTTCCCATTAGATTATCTGTTACAGCCATATTCTCTCTCACTAATTTAATCTGAATAATTCTATCTCAATGCCATTCCCTCGCGATAATGCCTGACGGTCTGTGAGTCACGATTGTGTCGATTTACGCGCCTCCTTGAATGGGCGTATCGAGTCAAGATGGTATTTCCCTACTTCTCGTCCAGTTCTAATGTCACCTAGTCTAAATGTTCTGTCACCCACGCAGCTGATTATCTCCAGAGGTCCTTTCCATAACAGGTTCAACGTCTTATACTGTTTCTTCAGCAGTGAGGACTTGTCATAATTCCTAACCAAAACTTTGTCTCCTGCCTGCGGTTTCCAAGTATGTGCGTGTCTCGTGGCTTTGCTCTTTCGTTTGTTAATTCTGTCTGTTATTTTTTTAAAGGCTCGCTTAATTCTTTCTGCTTCCGTTTCTTCAATAATGGGTAAGGATTTTGGGACGCCCTTTATTATTGGGTCTGGTGACTGTCCGGTCATGAGCTGCACCGGTGGGCATCCATGGCTGGGGTGTACAGAATTATTCATAATCCATTGAACGTAATGTAGATACTCAGGCCATCTAGCGTGCTTTACATGGCATAATATTCTCAGGTACGTATTCAAGTCACGCATTGTGCGCTCGGAGGGATTACTTTGTGGGTGATAAGAGCTTATATAGTATAGTTTGACATTTGCTTCTTTGAGCGTGTTAACAAACTTATGTCCATGGTGTACAGTTGCATTGTCCAGCAAAATTGCATCCATCTTGCCATACCTAGGGATGTATTCCTTGACTATCTTTTCTGCGCATTTGGCGCTGGTTAACCTCTTTAGTGGGTACAGGGTTACAAACTTCGTCATTACGTCAACCCTGACGAATATGTACTTCAGGCCAGTTCTACCTGTGGGCAATGGGCCATGTTCGTCCAGAGCGATCATTTTCAGAGGTGAATCTCTAGATATGGCCAACGGTGCTCTATCGAATTTAATATTAAGGGGCTTTGCCTTCTGGCAGATCTCACAAGTGGATATAATTTTTCGGGCTTTTCTTCCTAATTTTGGCAAGTAGAGGTGTTCCGATATGGTTAAGCACGTTCTGTCTACGCCTGCGTGAATTAATGCAACATGGTATGCCTCAATTACCAACTCCTCCAATTCGGCGGGTATATATATTTTCCAGGCAGGTACGTGTCTTCCATGTAATTTGTATATCACATTTTCAAATAACCCTAACTTTCCTTTGTTTTCTGGTCCAATTGGGGGCAGAGTTTCCCGAATTTTGGCCAATTTACTGTCGTTTCGCTGGTATTCCTCTAATCGTTTCAATTTTGTAGCCACTCTGTCATTCAATTTTAAGTCTAATTTCATTATTTTGACTTCTCGTTGCGCACTCGGTACAGTCTCGGGAAGGTTCTCACCGATGCTTATCCTCGAAAGAAGGTCACTAAAAATATTACAGCTTCCGGGGATGTGCCTTATATCTACACGGTATGACATTATCTCGTGGATATACCTTGATATTTTTCCACTGGTCATCTTACAATTCTTTATAAATGCTAGGCTCACGTGGTCGGTGTATATGATGACTGGTTTGTTATAAATATAATGTTTGAACTTTTGTATTCCGTAAAATATAGCACCAATCTCTTGCTCAGTAACACATGCGATTCTTTCAGCAGCGTTGAGCGACCTTGACGCTGTCGCAATGACGTGGAGCTCCCCTTCGGGGTATTCCTGGGTTAGAATGCACCCGTATGCAACCATTGAAGCATCGGTATACATAATGAAAGGCAAGTCCACTCTGGGGCGTGTTAATAATATTGAGTTGGCAAACAACTGTTTCAATTTATTGAACGTATTCTCCTCTAGGTCCGACCAACTCCATTTAGTGTTCTTTAACAGCAGTGCCCTCAAAGGAGCCGTTTCCTTGGCATAATTTATTAAAAATCGGCTCTGGTATCCTAACACACCTAAAAACTTCTTCACTTGTTTCGCATTCCGTGGTCGCGGTATTTTCAAAATGGATGCTATGCGTTCCTTATCCGGTGATATAGTTTCACCTGAAATTACATATCCTAAAAATGTTACAGTCTGTGCGAAAAACTTGCACTTGTCCCAGTTTAAGGTTAGGCCACACTCTCCAACTCGGTCTAGTATCGTTTCCAGATGGTCCAGGTGTAAGTCGGTGTCTAGGTCATGCACTAATATGTCGTCCACGTATTGGGAAATGTAATTTCCAGTATTTGTTCCAAATACAGCGTGCATGGCTCGCAAGAAACCACTCCCTGAGACGCACAAGCCGAACGGGCATCGTCGAAAGCAGTACACTCTTCCTTGATGGATGAATCCTAGGTATTTCCGCAATTTTGGCTCTACTTCAATTTGTAAGTATGAGTTAGTTAGATCGAGAGATGTAAACCATTTCTGTCTCCCGATTCCGGCTAATATTTCTTCTATGTTTTGCGTCCTGGCATTATCAGGCTTGATAAATTGGTTCAAATGTCGCGCGTCGATAGTTATTCTGACTGTACCGTTCTTTTTCTTAACAATACACAGTGGTTGTACGTACGGTGTGTCCGAAACTTCTATTATTCCGTCCTGCAACATTTCGGTTATCTTTTCAGATACTGCCTCCCTTATTTCCTGGGGTATAATCCTACATTTGTAGTGGTTGATTGGTACTTCAGCAACTTCAAATGAATATGTAAACATATTGCATCTGCCAGTTCTAGCGGAAAAAATATTTCGGTTCTTTAACAAAATGTTTTGCAGTCTCTGTCGTTGTTTCATGGAAAGTTGGGTCAGCTGTCCGATTCGTGTTTCTACCTGCTCCGCGAAGGTCTCTTTTGTCTCCTCCGTCTGTTTACGTCTGCCCCTTTCTTCTGCGTGCATTATGCCATCAGCTGTCTTGCTCTCTAGGTCACTGCACTCCCGTCTATTTTGTAAACATTGCAGACTTCTATCGTTTACTCCATCGTCATTCCCAATATGAATGGCTTCTACGTAAAATTCTTCGTCCTGTAATCTGCTCTCCCCCTCGGACAGGTGAACATGACTTTCCTGAGGTCCAGAGATAAATGGAATTTCTACCTTAGTCCCTGATATATTAAATGTGATTTGGGATTCTTTGTAATCAATGTTTGATTTCAACATGTGTAGTAGGTCGCTTCCTAAAATAATATCAGTTGCGAGTCCTCTCACGACAAAACATACAAACTGCATTTCGTTGTTTTGCACCCTGGTGTTAAGCAAGATTTGTTTAGTTATACGTTGCTTTGTCCGTCCAATCGCGCCACTGCATACTGCATTCTTTACCGGCAATGTTTGCATTTTTATTTTCAGATTAACCAACTGGTCGTAAAGGTTTTCGCTGCATACGGTTACAGATGACCCAGTATCAACTACCATATTAAAAGTCATTCCTGCTATCTCACCACGTATTCTCGGTGCCTCCATAACTTCTTGCGTTGCAGTGTTCCTTTCTAATGACGTAATTTTGCTACCGCTTGCTCCAAAACTGTTATTTTCTTTAATTCGCGGCACTACTGGTTCCAACTGTTTTTGTATTCTTGTACTGCTTAATTCTACGTCCCCAAGGTTTTGTGCGACTCGGAGTGTCTTCTTATCGGATGCGTGCGGGGAATCCACCCATCCGGACCTTAGTTTTCCGTCGGGGTTGGAGTCCTGAGTTGACTCGTACTGGCTGCATTTGCATTGTAAAAGGTGTGCGTGCTCGTCAGCGGCGAAGGTGGGCGTGGCAATGTTGCCTGCGTCTGGCTCTCAACTATGGGGCGGTCGTTAGTGGTCGTAGTTCGGTAATTCTCTTCACGGCTTCTAGGTCTATTGTTTCCCCGAAGTGTATTGTTATTACTTGCGTGTCCACGCCGGGCGAAGGACATGTACCTCAGAGGGTACGTTTGTGGAGGCCTGTTATTGCTATTTTGATGGCTGCTGTGTCGCCATTCTTCCCTCAGCCGTGTATCATATGGTCGCGGGTTCCTATCCCTGTTGCCTGGGTTATAGTTATGGTATCCGTTTCTAGGCTGTTGTGCCCTCATCCCATCATTGAAATGTCGTCTGGGTTGTGGCCTAAAGTCTAAGTTTTCTTCAGTCCAACCTGTTTGTGTTCCATGTCCCTGTAATGCGGTCAGCAAGTCTATCGCTTCTCCCATTGTCCGTGGTCGTGCCACTACGATATGATTCCTGATTACATCGGGATAGTGATTTCCCATAAGCGCTATGAATTGGTCTTCCGGCATGGCTGGTTCCAAGAGTTTACTCAATTGTCCTAGTCTCAAAAAGTAGTCCGTCATCGATTCGTGAGAGCCTCTGGGGTACCTACCATTATTAATTTGGTTCCTGACGTTGTATTGTGCGGCGTCACTCCAATATTTCTGTATGAAGGCCGCCCGAAAGTGATTGTACCGTGCCGATTCTCCTACCGTCAGCCGAAACCAATTTAAAGCATGTCCTTTCAGGCCCCTCTGAACTATTATCATCTTGTATTCTTCTGGGATTCCTCTTAAGTTAAAATATGCCTCTAAATCGTTGATGAATTGTTTGGCGTTATCGCGCGTGCTATCAAATTGTGGAACAGGCAATTCGCTTAGAAATTGCATTGACATAGGTATTGTATGGCGAGTCCCGGGCGCGTTATGAAATCGGTAACTACTGTCAGAATGTGACAATGGGTCATCTACACTAATATTGGTTCTTTCTTCACTCTGTCTTCCATTGTCTGATGTGACAGGAAGTATATTGTCTGAGGTGACGGGAAGTGTGGAAGCGGGACTTTGTAAAGGGTTTTCTCCGCGTTTCCATAATTCCCTTACCTCTCTAACAGCTATTTCTTTCATCTTCTCTCGTACCTTATCACATTGTGAGGTGACTACCTGTGTCAATTCATCCCGTACTTTAACTATCTCGTTGGCACATGATTTTTGACTTTCCCCTATTAAAGCTCTTACACTTTCCAATTCGGATGCAACCCCAACCTCTAATTCGTTACACTTGTCTGAAATATTGACACATGTAGTCATGGTCTCATTCCTTAACTCATCTATCTTATTATTCATTGTTACACTGATGTTATTATTCATGCTGCCAGCTTCCTTATAATCTGCCCTAATTTGTCGCACCTCTTCCTGAGTGGATCTGAGTTCACTCCTCACTACACATATTTCACCCTGGAGGTTATTTCTTACTCCAATTACTTCACTCATGACCTCACTAAACTGCCTATTTATCTGGTTACTCATTTCTCCCTGTGCCGTTGTAAATTTACTTTCTTGCTCCTTGAGTTGTTTACTAATATCTGCCAATTCACTACTGTGTGCGGCAATTTTACTGCTTAACTCGCTACCTTGAGCGGTAATCTTACGGTTCAGCTCCCCTAATTCATTGCCTAGCTCATTACCTTGGGCAGTAATTTTGTGGTTTAGCTCACCTAACTCATTACCTTGAGAGGTAATTTTGTTGTTTAGCTCCCCTAACTCATTGCCTTGAGAGGTAATTTTGTTGTTTAGCTCCCCTAATTCATTGCCTAACTCATTACCTTGAGAGGTAATTTTGTTGTTTAGCTCCCCTAATTCATTGCCTAACTCATTACCTTGGGCAGTAATTTTGTGGTTTAGCTCACCTAACTCATTACCTTGAGAGGTAATTTTGTTGTTTAGCTCCCCTAATTCATTCCCTATCAAGTTCATCTTCTCTAGCAACATTTGCATCATGCTATCCATACTTGCTGTATTCCTGTTCGGTACCGGAGTAGTTACCTCGGCCTGCCTAATATTACATTCTCTGTTTCCCTCAACGCCTACATCCATTCCCTCAGATTCCTGGTACACTTCTAAAATGTTATTGTCTGCCATGTTGCTACCTATCTCAATTACTTTCTTATTTCGGAGTATCATCCGCTTATTCCTTTTTACTCACTTTTCCGGGTTCTCAAAATTTCGTTAATTTTTTTTTTATGCACGCTTTTCTAAGTCCTATTCCTACTGGCAGCATCTATCTACTCATGCAAATACAACAATTAATTTATAAAACAAAAAATACATTTACATCCAATTATCTCCACTTACGTACTGTTGATGTCCGTGCCTGGTGTTGCTGTCTTCCTGAGTCATGGATTTATCACTTTCACATGGGGGGGGGGGGGGTTTGAAGCTGTGTTGCACTACGAAGTATTGTTGCGTCTACGTTGTTGTCTTGTCGACATTGGCTGTCCTGCGTGAAGTCGTACTCCGTTGCGTTGTTCACTGGTGCATCGTCCTAGGTGTTCTGGGCTCCGTTGGTTCCAAGGTCTAGTTGGCGGTACTTACGACGGTGAATACATCAGTCGAGACTCCGAAGAATGCTCCAAATGTTGTATGTCACTGGTACAGTCAGGACTGCGTTAACCACGTTGGGTTGATGGTACCGTCAGGACTACGTTAACCACGTTGTGGCGCCAATTTATGAGGTGGTCCTTGCCCGTTAAGTACCTCGTTGAGCCCTCCCGGCACTCAACACCTCATAAGATATGATGTGTGATAGGTGAGGACTATGGATGGGAGGTTTCCAACAGGTCGGGGTTTTTCTCAGGGTAGGTTTGCATGAGTACTCGCTTTTTTGAGTACCAGGGAGTGGGTGCGTTCTGACAGGGTGTGGGTATTATCACAGATAAGACACCACGACCTTTGAATACCAAGTTTATTGTTATAATTAGTCCTCTCCACTCGCCACTATTGACGATGTTATTCGCACATTAGGCGCGAGATTTGAAACTTTCACGTTGCTGCGCGCATGACACAACTTATATGTTTCGGTGTACGCGTTGTTCTTAAACGTCGGTAGTGAATTACTTCGCGTAACGTAGTATTTCCGGAGGATCATTGAACAAAAGAACAGAGTTTGGTAATATCTTAATGACGTTGTAACGAGTGCAGTTTCTCTCATTCGCAAGCACAGTGTTCGATAACCACTTAATGTGAGTTACTCCGTCTATCCACGAACGCGGACTCTGATGAAATTTCTGTACTTGTTGCCTTCATCACACGCCGAAACAGAGTGATTTTCCTAGCAAACATCGACTGTCGCCATTACACGAATTTCCCCTTCCTTCCGCCGAATTTTGGACACTTTAGAGGTCATGTGACCGGTTGCTTGTCCCTTATAGGTTGTGTTTTATCCCTACTCTTGAATAAATAACAATTTCTAGTGTATGAGGCATGTATTCCTGGCGAATTTCTCTTTCCCACGGTCTAGCTAATTAATGCATAAGCATGTTTGGAACTGTGTGCCTTAGATTCCAGAGTCTATTCTCTCGTCACATTATTTTCAGGTCAATACTCATGCTGGCGCCGAGGGTCTACCCTTGGAGAATCCTACCTTTGTCGGCAAGAAATGCCCAAAGAACCTGTCTGTGCGGAACAATGTTCATTTTGACCTCTCCCTTAAAACGTTGGGTTCATGCTTTTAATAATATATATATTGGGATTGCCTGTTTGGTACCTGCACTTGTATGCTTAATCATTATACTATATTTATTATAACTTTAATTCCTATTGTGGCATCTATCCGCCCTTAATTATGCATGTAATCAGACTTTCGGGGTTATTATGATGATATAGCCTAACAGGGACGGTATCATCATTAATATGAATTTATACAAAAAATGTACAGCAGTAGCATTTTTATTGTCAGTCTTATACTACATCTGCAAAATATAGCAATATTATGGATCTCGTAGCCGTACATATCAGTATTTAAAAGGCTTTCAGTATATCCTCTATTAAACAGATATAGCAGCGGGAAGAATTATTTCGACTTTGTCAAATACAAATGTTTAACTTCATATATTTGTTATTTCTTTAATCCGTTTACGTGCTGCGGGATACAGAATGGTTATACATTTAGACCCCAGATGCGTTTCTAAATGCATTATAGACTTAAGAAGGTAACGAGAAAACTGAGAGCATGTGAATATTATGGAAAAATTGATTGTGAAACAATTCTGGTCATAAAAGTATATGTTGCCTGTACTAGAAGGGAATCTGAGTAGTTGAGGAATTGTTTTACGAATATCAAGAGATAAACTGGAATAAAATAGTGCGAATTTTAACGGTATGGTAGAGAGGAGAAGGAACCACAGCGTTTTAAGAGGAGGTTTCAACACAAAGGTGTAGGAAACACAGAACATTTATTGAGAGAAACCGTCGTTGAAATTAGGCAGTGAAGTCAGTATTTCTTTGGCACAAAGAGAGGCTAAATAATTTAACCCTGATGAAATATATGAGGTACACTTTGAGAAAAAAAAAATAGAACCAGCCCATTGTTTGTTCTTTTTCATTCTTTACAGTTATGTTTGGCCAAATAATTTTTTCTAATTCTGCTGAAAGCAACGTATGGAAAAGAAACTAAAAAACGTGCATATTGCAGCTAAGAATAAGTCTTTCTACTCTCGACTTTTGTTCTGCTGTAACATTTCCATTACACTATCAGATTAAAATGTGTACGTCCAAATTATTTAATGAGTATCGGTCTGGAAAGCTTAAGAAGCCACACAAAAATTACATTTACGTATTCGTTTTGTAAAGAAATAGAAACGTGTTTTTCATATTAGCAGGCATCGGAATTTAGAGACACAGTCATAAAGAAAGAAGTCAAGATAAAAGCGTTAATGGAGTGTGAATATAGAAATTGCGGGTTACCAACCAAATCTTTTAGCGTCCCCAAGGAGCACCCAAACCGGTTTTTATCTCTCCAACCTGAGCCATCGCTTCTATAGACAGCGTTCTTTTATTTGAAAATAGTTTTAGTATTGATAACTTGAAGATAACTGCCTGAAAATTCTAATGGCCGTCGACAGCTAGGTCATTAATTGGCCCCGCTCAATACCTTTTTATTAACATTAACAGCAGAGAGAAACTGACATCGTAAGCAACACGTACAACTGTCAAACCTATTACAGATCGAACATCATAAACATTAAATCACCTCTTTTTGATTTCCCTTAAAAAAATAAAAAATAGAAAACTAGTGCACGAAGGAGAAAACGTCGACCCAGTTGCGCGTATGTGTTCCTTTTTCAGTTTTTTATTTATTTTTTTTCTTTCTGAGCCTGCAGCGCTATTAGCGGCGCGGTGTATTATTGTTAGGGAGTGGAAACTGTGGAATAGAGCCAAAGTTAATTGCAAAATGGGTCATAAACGTAGCTTGAATTGCTGTATGCTGCTCACCACCCTCCCCTATTACAACGAAGACGGTAAGAACGTAACACTGTATCATGCACAACTTAAAGAGAAGTACAGAAATATAAGCTGATGGCTAATCTAACAAATTGCAAATAGCCAATAAATGTATGTATATAAACTGCCAAATATGACAGAAAAAATCTCAAGCGAAATGTTTCTGATATTTTACCGATTAGGAAGGTAGTTATTAATGTCGCAGATCTCTCCGATGTCCCTTTTCTCATAGGGAAAATGCTATATTTGTCCAAAGGAGGCCATTTACGCTTGTTTTCTATATTTCTTTCAAAATCTTGATACATAGGCCTAAAATAGCAGAGTTTAGTAAACTTGAAAATCACGACAGCCTGAACATTAGGAAGTCAGTTATTTCTGAAGTCATCTATAGCTATAGTTTAACCATTTAATAATATCAGTCGGTTTACGATGGACTGCGTCACTAACGAGGAGAGATAAATCTCAATATCATGTTTTACAGATTATGCAAAGTATATGTCAGATATTTTTACGTCCAATTTGTAAATCCCATAAAGTTTAGAATACGTATAATGCAGTGAACCTTGTTTAAACGTTTGCATCCTCTTCAACAATAAAGTGTAAGGCATGCATGCGTCATGCTGCTTTATAACTTATAATACATTGCTTGATATTTGAAACACAGGAATACAAAAATACACATTTTGATCTAAAACCCTTAATATATCAGCCTGCTAAACCATCCTATATAAAGAGAATATCCACAGAAATCTGTACCTCTATCAATTTATCAAAAGGCAATTATTTTCTACTTCTTGGAAAATGATATAGGAATTACAAGCTACTCATTTATGAATGATAGCAGATAAAAAATTTAAATATGTATTATGTATCGAAACATTTATCGGACCTAAGATTTTGCAGAGGCATTGCATTCCAACTAAATTTCGAAACTATAGTCCCTCCAGGCTTAAAGTGAGGACGCACATAAATATTGCGTTTTGCATCAGTCCACCAGCAAACGCCTCCAGGTGCCTACTGCGGTAGGTACGGGAATTGGCGATACCGGGGTCCCGAGCCAACAGTCACCCTCGTGTGGGCTCCTCCTCGTAGTTGGGGGAGAGAGTCAATACGCCCAACCACGTGTAGGCCATGCGTGGAGACCCGTGTCGGTGGAAAGGTTTGTCCTGGTGGTTGAGGGATGCGCATCTGAGCTCGTACCAGTGCTCTTCTGAATTCCGGAGGGTGCGCATTTCTAATACACTACTTTGGTATCTGCTTCGCCTAAACGGGAGGTTAGGCACTAACCCATCCCTAATCAATCAGCCAGGACTAGGTATTTTAGCGAACTCCAGAGTGAGTGGGACGGCGAGCCCGCTATATCCCGTGTGTAGCCCTGTCATTCCAGTGGGATGACCCCTTGCTGCTTGTTGGACTCCGTGGTGAGTGGGGAGCAGTGCGGGATGAACCTTGTCCATATATTATGGTAAACCCCAATATTAATAAAATTATTAGCAAAAGTGGAAAGCAAATAGCCGAGTGTAGTGGTCCTCGCTATTTAGTTCTTTATAGAACTGAGGAAGTTCAGAAGTTTAGTACCGTGAACCCGTTCGTTATTCAGAAGTGCTTAGATAGTATTGCTGGTTCTGTGAAGGCATGTACTAGATCTCGCAATGGCACACTCCTGATCGAAGCAGTTTCTTCGACACAGGCTGCTAAAATCTTGAAAGCCAATATGCTTGCGAGCTATCCGGTGCACGTTGAATTGCATAGGACTCTTAAATCCTCGGATGGTATTGTAAACAACAGCCCATTGGATGGTATGTCCAATGAGGAGATTCAGCAAAACTTGGCGGAACAAGGTGTGACTAATGTATATCGAGTTCACCGCAAAGAACGAGGTGAACAAGTGCCCACTCGTACCCTGTTTCTTACCCTTCCGTAAAGGATTAAGACAGGGTATGAAGCTATTGAGGTGAGGCAGTATATACCAAATCCACTGAGGTGTTATAAATGCCATCGCTTTGGCCACACAAGTGATTCATGTAATGGAGTTGCCACTTGCTTTGACTGCGGGGAAGTCAAGCATGACAATGCATGCACTTCACCCGCAAGGTGTATTAACTGCAGTGGTAACCACTCAGCAAACTCCAGAGAATATCCCTGTTTTATGGAGCAGAAGGCGATCCAACAGATCCGGGTAAGAGAGAGGGTGTCCTTCGTGGAAGCTCGGAAACTCTTGCGTATTCGCCAGTCTTCCGTTCCTAGGACCGTTACTTATAGTGCAGTTGCAGATAAGCCGGTACCTAGACGTGAAATCACAACACAAACCTGCGAAATAAGTGGGGAAGTAGTATCCGAAAGATCAATGACACCAAGATCAGAGCCAAAGCAACAAACACCAACATGAACAGTGAGCGCGCCGACCAAGTCCAGTCCTAAG
Source organism: Mantis religiosa (assembly GCA_030765055.1). Lineage (NCBI taxonomy): Eukaryota > Metazoa > Arthropoda > Insecta > Mantodea > Mantidae > Mantis > Mantis religiosa. Next base: position 130,249,188 of record CM060948.1, on the reverse strand, counting down.
AAGAAGGTTTCAGCCAAGTCACCGCCGAAAGCATCTACTTCAAGAACAAGTGAGCCGGTAGTATATAATGTAACGCCAAGGAAATTTAAGACCACTTATCACAGAACGGACTTCCTCAAGGTAAATAGTAAGACCAGTGAAAGGAAAGCTTGCCGGTACAAAAGTCCGCGAACATCTCCGTCAACATCTGAGGTATCATCTGGAGAGGACGCCGATCGGTGACTTCCATCTTAGCCGGCCGCAGTTTCCGATCCTGTCGAGATACCGTATTCGAAGTTACCAGTGCGTAAGCCATCTATTTCCATTGACGATGTGGAGCGGGTGGATCCTGTCCTCACTGCCCAAACGACAGTGAGGAAAAACCTGCTGAAAGCCCTAGCCCTGCCCCAAAGAAAAGGAACAAATTGGTTCGACCACCTCTGGGCAGGTAAATTTTGTCATGGCAAGTTGATATTGAAAGTAGTAATTTTTATGCATTTTGGTATTCATTTGGTACTTATAGATTTTAATTGTTTTTTATCCATTTGGGCTTATTTATTTTATTGTCATTTTGTTTTGAGTGTTTTTAAATTTTTGAATACTTTATATCTGGCTATTGCCATGAATTAGTTTTTTGTAAGGGCGCTGATGGCCGCTGTAGTTGAGCGCCCTTATACACATATTATCATAGCAACAAACACGTCTGCTGTCGGCTGATTGCATCTGACACTTATCGCAACCGTCATATCCTTCACTGCAGCAGTGTAGGGTTATAAAAGCACTCGGCTCATATTTAGTAAATGAACTAAATCAAGTAATTAAAGAAAGTTCTAAAAATTACAAATTATAATTTTACGAGTGAAAATTTACGTTAATCCCAGTTAATAAGCCTTGATCAATAAACCCTTTATCTAGGCCATTATGCATTATGATGAGGCGCTTACCTTTGCCAGTTGGATTTTTTAAACCTTTCTTCAGTCCATAAAACTTTACCAGTCTTTGACTCTACAGTTGATCCATGTTAGTCATTCACATGCTTGAAGTGCGTCCTCTCATTTTTCCTCAAGTCATTTTGCGCCGGATGGCACTGAAGCATATGCGCCAATGATCAATGATCAGGAAGTCATCCACTTAGATCTCATCGTCTCCATCCCCGGCAGTTTCGCAATATGGAGTATATGATTGAGATGAACTGTTGTGAACTTACCTCGGGAATGACACCGAACGTGGTATATCAGATGGTTAATACGGGTTACTACCTAGCCATTCCAGACATTGCAACGTCGGTAGTTCCTATTAAGCCGTCATGGAATTTAAAGGTACTGGTCATCAGATGGTGAACTGTGCCTTCATGATGGCCGTTCATGACATTCAGGTGTTTTCTGACGAGGTAAGACGAGTATATCTTAGCAGGCTCGTAATCACTCCAACTTTATGCCGTTATGTTCAGCCGCGAGTGCGTGACTGAACTCACGGATTGCAGCCAGCATATCTCATTGTTCAGACCAGTTCTCCACGTCGCTTAACAGATGCAATTATTCAGTGACTCATGACATAATTTCTGCTAGGTATTATTTTCACCAAGAGGCTTCCCATGGTACTTATATTCGCGGCATTGTTCTCCACGAGAACTTCTCTGACCTAGCCATTCTGGAGATTAATTATTCTACCTTAGTTTTCCTTCTGTGTATTCTCACAGTCTCTTATAAGTCCAGACGCAGGCCACTACCCAGACGTCTTATCCATCTGGATTGACCCTAGACTCCATCCTTCTCTATTCCATCCTTAATGTAACACATGTTAGGTTAAGTTTAGGGGTAAAGCCATTGCATACACCTCGGTATTCACATAAAAGCACCAATGGCAGCTTTCTGGGCAGGGTTTTCGAGAGACGTCGCGTGCGCTTGAGTGGTGCTGTCATCTGCACCAAGATGAACATGATGACTGCGCAGATCTGGGCCACTTAGATTAGGCCTTTAGTAGTTTACCTGTGTACTTGCACATAGATCTCCAGCCAACATTTCAACGATGGTCAAGTTATTGCTTTACGTTGGTTGTCGTCATTCCAACCATTAATGGCGTTGCTCTTCTTGCGATCATAATTACAACTTCAAACAGGATGCAGCAGAGGGCGTCAGTGATCTTATAGTGTTCCGCTTTCACCTTCCGATTCCTCACATCACGAATGAATGCATCTCGAAATTTAATATCTAATTAGATAAACTTGTCAAAGTTTGGTTAGCCATTTACTTTACTTCTGTGACGAATTACTGTAAGTCTCGATAAGTTGTTCCACTCTTGCTTTCTTAGTCCCTATACGCGACTGGCATTCGTAGTGAAGTTCAGCATAGCACCCCACCAAAGGACAAATTAAGAAATCGGGCTAGCCTCCGGAGGTGAAAATACTGCAAGCTTTGGCTGATTGCCCTACCTGACAGCCCGAAACTACACTGCCTTTTCGGCATGAACCCATCTACTGTAGGCCTCAACTGGTTCCTCAGCTTTGCCGAATTGGTGAGTCTTTGCTGTTTTCATCATCTGTAATTTCGGCGACCTCTTAAGTCATAAAGCATCATCTCTAGAGAGATGTCCACCATTTCCATGCTGTCTTTCGCCAACTGGGTCAGGTGTTTTTTCCTGTTCATTTAGAAGCGTTATAGAATATTAATATTTCTTTCCATGTTGGAATTCATGTCTTCCAACTTCATAGGAATATCACGTTTCAAGGCTTTCACGTAAAATGTATCTCAGAATTTTCAGAATCGATGTGAAACATGATTTCGAGTTTATTTTTTCCATTTCTTTGACGTTCCGTCTCTGTCTGGCATTTCTGAATTTACACCCTTCATTTCTATTTCCTCTCCATTTTCTCTTTTTCAGAGTTCGTGGTCTTCATTTCAGTCAACAATTTCCGGAAGCATTTTCTCTTCCAACATGGTCTTTCATGAAGGATCTTGACATATTTTTTATTGAATTCTTGTGTAACTTCCCATTCTTGTATTTTAATTGTGAGTAACAGTGAAATTAATCACGCACGAAGCAGCCTTCTCTATGTCTACTACGCTCGCTCTCTCTCTCTCTCTCTCTCTCTCTCTCTCTCTCTCTCTCTCTCTCTCTCTCTCTCTCTCTCTCTCTCTCTCTCTCTCTCTCTCTCGTGATCACTCAGTAAAGTGCTGAGTACAGGACCTCTTGTATCTCTTACGGTTGTTCGCTAACAGCTATAACAGGATTGATGCTCTCTCTTCCGATTAATCTCTTTCTGCTGAAAATAGGATCAAGAACACTGCCGCTCGCAGAATGGCACTCAGTCACTCACTCGCTCTCTCTCTCTCTCTTTCATCAGAAAGAATAAACTCATAAAAATATTAAACAATTACAACGAACATCTCCATAACGTCTGATGAAATTTTATTTGTCATTAGCCATTTTAAACATAATACACGTTAACCTAATTGAAAGCGCCATTTTTGTGAAATTATAAAATTTTGGAATTTTTTTATGTGAAGCTAGTTGGAAGTGGCAGAATTTCCTTGAAGATCTTCGTGTTGCACCTTTGGAAGATGTTGAATTTTAATACCAAGCTTGGTATTTATTGAATCTTCTATTTCAAAAGGTGAAGAATACATATTTGGAAACATTCTCTGGAACTGCTGTTTACAGACACATGGCACAAAGGAACTTTTTTTGTAAAAACGTTTTCAAAATGAAATACCCACTTTAAACTTTTGGGTTAAATAAAACAATTACATCCTCTTACCTCTCACAGTTAAGTGACAGAGAAAGTGAAAATGGAGAGGTTTCCTCTATCTTGTTATCTTATAGATTGATTGGATTTATTAATTTACTATCTAACAATGTGTATGCAGTAGTTCATGAAGAAACAAACAAATATACACAAACCGGTTAACGGTAAATGAATCTATAAATACTTCACACGAAGGCCTTCAACAATATGGTCAACGCAACCATCAGCTGTTCTGCACAGTATTATAAGGGTGTAATGGTTCTTCTGCCAAAGAACAAAGAAAACATATAACTTCATCTCCAACTGAGAAGCACTTACAGGAAAACTGCCACAGAGGATAAGAGTAAATGGAACCTCCAACATGACAGTTTTCTTGCCTGCTGGGAGACATAAAATTACATCAGCAAGGTCTGCTACTCCCCATATACTGCATTTAACTCTTAAAAGACAGAGGTTTGCTTTATGGAAGGAAATGAAATATTTGCGTTTTCACAAACGTGTATTTTTTCATCATTTCATTCCGAATTATTCCGCTTTTGTTGCAAAATAAGTGAAACGCAGGTGGATTGACTATAACTTAATGCGACGGACCTGCCTTTTCATAGCAAAAAATACCTTCTTCTGCATCTATGTACGTTGGTTGACGTATAGTTTATCATCTAAAGTGATCGACTGTTACGAATGCAAACCAACCGCAGAATACATAAAATTTAGACGTACATCTGAAAGCGCAATGATAAAAATGTATTTGGTGTAATAGGTATAGCATTTCAACAAAGGTTTCTTGTAGTAGAGCAGACATATACTCTAAAAGTAATGATACAATTGTAAAGACAAACTACTCTTCATATGTGAAAATAATCAGCGTATTTAAGTTCTCATTCCAATATACTCATAAACTTCTTTCGTAACATTCCGTTATCACTACGTAGTTCTATTTGTTGTTACATTAAGATGAAGTGAATTTTTAAGGAACGTCACTAGCCCACAAAATGTAGCCTATGTGTAACTTAACCTTAATCACATTTCTATAAAGGCATATTAAATACTACTAAGTTTTCTATATCATTAGATCACTACTTTAGTAGTACGCTATACATTATGAATCTCACATGAATACAAATCTCAGTGAAATTGGTTTATTTCAAAAATTTCGTCCGCGTGAAATAGACAGAGAAAATTTGAGATGTAGGAAGTAGTTTCCAAATTCATTCAGATAATCACATATATTTCAAACTAGAAAAAGGTAACGGTTAATGTACGGACGAACAGAGGGACCCTCGTAACCAGAGCAAAGCACCGCCCTTTGTACCGTACTTCCACCATGACCAGTGAGAAGGAGAGGTCACAGCGGAACCTCAGATGACGACCGGATCCGATTAACGACAGGCGCAAGCACGAACGGTCTAAAACCTTTCCAGAAACCGATACCGCCCCACAAGCTTGTAACACCTGGGACGCCCTCCTGGTACGGGCCCACGCGTTTGCACGTCCTGACCGACAGTACCCATCCACGCCAGGGAATAAACCACCACAAAGCGCACATACACGCAACCCACCCAACAAGGCGACTGGACAAGAGATGACAATGAGGAAAATGGTGGATACAGGAAACGGGGAACAGGAAAGTCGTTGTGCAAGAGCGTTTATCTACAAATACGCTGAAACCACGTAAACTCCATAGACCAGTTTAAGCGGTATCTCCCGAGTGCAGCACATGCGTTTCCGTGGCGCCACCATGCTCGGTTTCGAAGTAGTAACAGGCCTTCTTCTACAGAGAAAATATGTTATCTTCTTTTATGCTGAGACTGCCAAACGAAACTTAGTGCCACAAACTTAGTCAGAGTGAAGTGGAACTCGAATCATATAGAAGGAGATTTGTTCTAGTTATTCCTCAGGAAGCTCTCGGGATCGCAGTCAAAATTCTACTAAATAATTCATCATATATTAAAGCATATCACAAGGGAATGTTTTTGGAACCATAATATCTTTTCTATAGAAAAGGCTGCTTGAAAATATTAAAATATATTTATAGAGGCTTTCTGAGAAATCATAAGCTAAAAGTGTAAGTCTGTTATCTCGTAAATTCATGCAGAGCTATTTACTGCAGGGTGATTAAGTACTTCGTTCTTGAACGTCCACCTACATTCATGGGCTTCTTCCTAGAAGAACGTTCAGTGATGCGGTTGTCGATAATTTTCAAAGTGGTAGGATATACCGCGTATTTTGTACTGCTGGATTATTAAGAGAGACGTTCTAAAAATAAACTGTGGCTGAAAATAATCATATATAACTATATCATCCCAAATTAAGTGAACATTTATCATTCTCTATTACATAAATATAAATTATACAACGCTTCAAACGTATGCCACTTAAGTTCTACTTCATAGAACAATCTGAAAATATATTTGAACTCAGCACGAGAAATATGCTTGGACTGAATGAATACACTTCTTAAAACAAAATTAGTTTTAAAGTTAAACTACCCTAATTTGTAGTAATCTGTAAAAATGAAAATAACACTCATAAGATTAAAAAAGATAGAGAGAAAGGTGATTGAATGTTAAGAATGAGCATACTGTGGTTTTTGCACACCACACATACCTAATGTAGCATCAAAATTAAAAAAAAAAATAAAAATAAACGGAAGGTATTAAAAGACGCAGAGAAATTAGGAGCCCAGATAAGTCGGGGCTATGTGGCTCCTAAATTTTGGAGTATTTCATTACAAATAATGTATGGCTTCTTTAATTATTAAATATATTATATATACATATTAAATATTAAAGAGGAAAATTTCAAGAGAGCATACACTATTTGTAATGAAATACTCCCCAATTTAGGAGCCATATGTCCAGAACTGCATGCATTCGAACGTGGGATTAAACGGTTCGACCTATAGATAAAGTATTCACCTACCAAAAAAAAAGCACTAAGCCAATTCAAACATTTCCTAAAACCTAATTTGCCAAAAAAAAGTATACGCTCTCCGGCCGCGCCGTAACTGAGTGGTTAAACCAGTTGGTTCTCACCAAGGCGACCCGGGTTCGATCCCAGGCAACCGCACAGCGAAATTTGTGTTGGACAGCCCGGCGCTGGGGCGGGTTTTCTCCAGGATCTCCGATTCCCCCGCCATCCCTTTCCACCAGTGCTCCATCTTCATCTCATGTATCATCAGTGTCACCGCCTGCAGTGCCGTATGTAACAAAAGCGGGCGTTAAACTTTTGCTGCACACTATACTACGCACCGAGTTCAACAGTAGTTGGTTTTGTGCTACACATAATTTGTCGGATCTCTGGCCCAATGAAAATACCTGATTTCAAATGTGCACACTTTTCATTCATCAAAAATTCTCTGTTACTGATTTAAAGACTTCACAATGATAGTTTAATTCCCTGAAAAACTTTCCCTTTTCTTATTTATCTAAAGATGCATTAACAAAGGAAAATGAATCTAAGTATATTAAGAAAGCTGATATGGACAAGAATGAAGTTATTTAAAAATGTGAGAATGGACTTCAGAACTATAAACAGCACATTCAAATTGTGGTTGTACATTTGCTTTTGTTCGGAAGCAAAATGAATGTAGACCCATCTAATTAGCGTTAAATGAAGCAATTATACTTAATCCTTCACTAAATTTTAACCTTTGAACTTTTATTTTACCTACATCAATAGCTACCAACCGTTGGAGCAATCAAAATTAAAATAGTCCACTAATGCGTTTGACCTTTAAACTTTTATTTTACCCTTATTATTAACTAATCAACGCTGTAACATAAGCCATGAAAATATTTTTATCGAAAATAAGCTATGTTAAATCCCCTCAGTAATTTTATGTGGTTAAAGCTGTATCGCTAATGCTACAGATTGCTCCAATGAGCCGAAGAGCAATTTTAATTATAGAACACTTTAAATGTGCAAAATATTTCTTTGGGATTTTGTGCAACCCAATTCTCATTGAATCAAGTAGCCTCACTGGGACCATGATACTTTTGACGCAAATTTTGTGCAATTATACTGAAATAAAACAATATTCAATACTCTTAAGAATAATAACCGCAATACTATTCACATTTTGAAGCCTAAGCTTTGCTGTTATTACAGTTCAAGCCATAGTTTATCTGGACTTTATTTTTACGTTTCCATTTTTTCAGGTGTATATCCGATATTATGAAATTACCGCTTATCTCCTCGCAATAATGACAAAATTAGTTTCTTCAGGTTATTAGCAATCTTAATTTAAAAGAAGAAGTTGGGGAGATATGTAGAAAAAAAATCCATAAACAGATTGAGACGTTTTAGAAACCAATCAATATTTTAGTGATGCATGGATTATACTTTTCTTTAAATGATTGTAGAATTCTAAAAGTGCACAGCAGTGAGTTATAATTTTTTTTCATTATATTCCAAATCATGCTCCGAATTTATAAACGACTGTTTGGCGTAGACCTTCTTCCCGGATATTTTGGGGTATCTGCTTCAGAGTATGTGAAATTGCGTATTTTGATCATTATTGTCACCGATCGCATTGTTGTGTTGGAGCAGCGACAAGCCAGTGCCGGGCGCGTGGGCAGGAAGAAAAGAGACAGCAAGTAGCGCGCAGAGGTGGACGCTTGCCGAGAGAGAGAACGATACAGAGAGAAGTCTGGAATATTCGGCTATTCTGATGCCGTCACGATTGTTATCGAATTGTCTACTCCTTTCTAGAACAATGACTGGGAGATATAAGTTGCGGAAAAGTGTGAGTTAGTTGCAATTGTGCAGTGGAGTTGAGTTGTGTGATGTACCGCAGTGGAATCTTTTGTTTGTGACGGAGTACCGAGACGACCTTGCGGACTGCTGATTGTCAATGTCACATTTTTTGCTGCTGCAAGGATTGTACAAATCTTCAGTTTACTGCAATAAAGAGTGTTTAAAATTTCTACAAACAAGACTTTTGTTTCTACCAACCCACGAAGTCACATTATTTTCATCCGATAAAGAGTACATTCTTTGAGGGTAAAAGGAAATTCATGTTTTATTAAGGTTAGGTAAATGCAATAGTTGCCTCCAAAAGGACAGGAGTAAATTCCTATTTTATAAAATGCTAAATTACATAACCAATAAGCTATGTTCATAAAAAATGTTTTATGTATATTGCATACAGGGGATTCGTTCAACTGCCATTTAGGTTAACCAAACAGAATTGTGGAATTCTTGTCAGTTTAGATGTACAATATTTATTATAGCTTGCTCCTCCGCTTAAAGCTCACAATCAAGCGATAAAAAATGTTTTTCTAAATAGAAATTTAAGTGCAGAATGAGTATTAACGTATATGTGGCACTGAACTAGGACTTAGAATATAATAATGGGATAACTTACTGAGGTATATGCAATGTTTGCACTGTTCCTAGCGCAATGGAATTAAATATTGAAAACATATCAACAATTTGATTTACTTAACATCTGCTTGTCGCACACCATCATCCTCTTCTCCCGCACTTGCAGATTTAATCGTTCGAAAATTTTTGTATAGAACCATGCAGTGTAGAGTTTTCTAAGTAACGTGCAAGTTACCAGTGATATCAGGACGAGTTCAATTCTCTTAATATATATTAAGAGAATATATATATATATATATATATATATATATATATATATATATATATATATATATATATATATATATATACCGGTATTCCACAATATTTTAAATAATATCGAGTTTGTCTCCAAGTATTGAACGACAAGTCCTCTGTACATTGTCGTCGTTCATAATGAAATTAGTATACGTCTATGTTTGTAATGTGAAGAATGCAACATATATTTGCATTACATAAGTCACACGTTAGGCTTTGCGTGTGCGCACCCGAAGTTAAGTATTGTGCTTTAATCCATGCAAAACATCGTAATTGTAATGAATAAAGGATTTGGAAAACACGGTGTCCAACGAGGACTTACGGAAATAACAACGTGACTCTACATGTTTGCATGCAGAGCCGCTACCCAGGAGCTATCCGTGTCACACCTGGGTTAACAGTGCATTGATTCGTGTTAATTTGTTCGTATTTTGGTATTGTCTATAAAGTCCTAAACTGTAAGGAAAGCCTTTAATATCGATGATACATAGCATGTTTGCTCATTTTCATCGCAATACGCTTTAGTAATTTTAAAACCGATAATATATGTTCTTCAAAAATATTTTCATACCTCCAAGTAAACATACCTTGAAGTATATGTGTTATTGTATAAAGCTTCCTAGTAGCTTCTATAAACAGGAGGGGAAACGATAGTGTATATTTTAGTTCTCTAAAGATGAGGGTATTATGGTGTTGCACCATGCGTAGCTTATTTCGCAGAACAACTAATTGGTCAGTTATTCTGTTGTAAAGCTGAAGGATGAGGTTTACTACGGAGGGGATTCGGCACCGAAACCTTTGGTTCATTGTACCTAAGCCCCAAGTGGGGCATCCTCGGGAGGAAGGATGGGGCGAAAGAAGACAGAGGGCGGCAGACCCAAGGAGTCACGACAGCGCCGAAACACTAGCCGACAGTTCTACCCCGAAAGAGACCACCATATATAAAATGATAATTGAGATAAAATGGAGGGACAGAGAATACGGGTGATATAATTAACCTACCCAGTATTTATCTGGCGACCCGGGAAAACCCCCGAAAAATCTCATGGATCAGGTAGGTCGGCCACGGTAATCAAACCCGGGCCTGCCGTATTCGGGCCATAGACGAAACCGCCTGAGCCATCTCGCTCAGTTTGTAAAGCCGAAACGAAAGTCAAATTATTCCGAACGAAATGTATGGTAACGCTGTTACAATTGAAACTGTTAGTTAGTTAGTTACTAACACTCCCCACATGGCAACCTTGGCCTTCGGGGTAACCTCACCCCACCAAGTGATGACCGGACCCATTTCTCAGGTGGAGGCACCCAGAGGGCGGTGTCCATTACCTCCGATGATAGGGTGATAGTGAAGATGGCGGTGAGGTGAGAGGACCTACAGTTTTTACCGTGGACTCCGAACCACGTTGGGCATAGGGGATACTTCACGTGTGCTAGACAGAGGTGAAGGCGTGGATAGGGCCGACTTAAAATCGCCAACCCCAGAGCCGGGAATCGAACTCGGGACCCTTAGAACGGGGGCCGCGAACGAAACCACCGCGCTACCCCGGCGCCCACAATTGAAACTGTTATAGCAGAATTTTCGGCATCGGTATATTGTACTTCTTCATGATAAAACGTGCCAATCGAAAGCACGGCACAGGGAATGACTATCTTTCGTAGCAAATCTATTCTGTTTGTCACAGAGATTGTGGAGAAATATCAACCGTTAAGCAACCGGAGGAGTGCCGACATACTTTATGAACCTAATCATCTAGTAGTACCACATCACCTTCAATGTGCCTTTATTTTTGCGCCATTTTCACGTTTATGTTTACTGATGCTTTAGCGACAATATATTATTGCCTTCCAGGAAAATGTTATGTATATAGGTATGTTAAGGATCGGTATCTTCCTTAAAATATTTATTGAAAACACAAGAAGATATGGCTGATTCACGTAATTTGTTTCCCGTTTGTCACTTCAAACTCACGACGTGAATCTGAACCTTGTTTTCAATAGTCTATTAGCGTAAGCAGGGAATCGCTACCAGTTCAGCCGTTTATAATCCTTGGTTCCCAGAGAAGTAATCGATAGATAGATGGCTGCAGTCTCGACAACACTGACTCCAGTTTGACCTAGTGAGGCGCTCTTGTGTTCCAATTCAAAGAGTTTATGGATTTGGAGCCAATGTTAACACCCATATTAAAGCGTAATACTTACCTGGTTGCATTTACACAGTGTGTTGAAGCATATTTCATGTTAGCCTTTAATTTTAGGATTCTTTATTTCCTGTAATAATTTAGCCAATAGATGAGTGCAGGGAATATTTTCAGTTGTAGAGGAAAGGTAAACCCATAGTACCACATCAGGAGTACTCGCATTTTAATTTTTAAAGTTGTGCCCGCAGTCTCTAATTATTTTGACTAATACACTCTTCAGTTTATTTTCATACGATTGGTTTATAGTCTACTATAATTTCTAAACACTTTTTCTCGTGTGATCGGCGGCAATGCTTTAACTAATAACGAGCAGGAATATACAACATTTTAACACACCCCACAGTTTCCAACTTGCGGTTCATGGTACTTAGGGCCCACCATGTCAGGCATTATAAATTAGGCTGGGAGCCTCTGTACTCGGTAGTTCGTGTCGCAGAATATCTAAAACTGGTAATTTATGTTTTTAAGTAACTACGAAATATGAATTAAAATTCCTTTTCTTTTGTTAATTTTGTTACCTGCTAAAATTTAGGAGGCGGATCTTCGAGCTTCGATACACACTAGATTCGATTATTTGTGTTACCAGCAATATCTGCGCTTGAAAGAATATAACTGCTACTAGCGCGTATAATTCCTGCATATAACTGAAGGTATCCGGTATTTTTCATCTTGGAACAGCTACTGCTTTATAAACGAGTTCCAAAGAGATCAAAACAGTCTATTTATGATTATATTTAAGAATGTACTTTATTTATTGTGTGTACGTATATAATTATGTATTGTGTTGGTGCCTTTTTCCTCGCCTTGAGGCAGTGCGTTGTTGCAATGCAACCTGGCGTATGGCTGGCTGGTTTAAGAAAGAAGAGGGGCTTCCTCTCCAAAAATTCGGAACTCTTATTGGGGCGAGGGTAGATATTTCTATAACTCCCTTCCCAAGACACTTTGGAATTTTCTGGAAGATTCCATTTGGAAATCCATTGGCCCCGTATATATGCATAAATCATTGTGTGTATTTATGGGTACAAAAATATGCATGACTCCTCCAGTGTCATAAATTTCATTCGTGGGCATATTTCTTTCTCCACAGAAGTTATTTGCTGTCATTGAAGGACCACTAAAGCTAGGAAACCGACAATAGTAACTGAACTTTAGACAGGTAGCCCTTTCTTAGCAGAAACAATCTGGAACCAGTGTACCGCTAAACGGTGCTGCAATAGCACACATTTTTTCACTGTAGTTACTATTTATTACACGACTGAGCTTAGAACACAGTACCCTAATCCACTGGTCCTTAAAGTATCCGTGGAACAGAATCATAGACAATTTTCGGACACGATATTTTCTAGAGGACTTCTATTTAAAATGGTTTTATTATACATGATTGTTTCCATCTATTAGTCACAGTAAATGTGCAATACTGAATGGAATAGTTAAATAATGTATCCTTTCGTTACTTCCTATTTTATACGCATTTTTGTGTGCATAAAGATGTGGCTTATGTTTAGTGGCTTCTACTAATTTCTTTATACTCCTATATGTCCTTAATCAAATATAATCAAATTTTCTACAGAAAATATTTCGTTTACCGATATTCGTAACGTTACTATACGGATAAGAGAGTGAGAAAGAGGGGGAGAGAGCGAAGAGTAAGGGAAGAAACATCTTATTTAGTGAGACAA
>CM060948.1:130205962-130228462 GCA_030765055.1 Mantis religiosa | reverse complement strand
AATGCTCCATAGCCTTCATAACAATGCAAATGGACATCGTGTTCTATGTTTTTTCTCTGTACGTCTGTCTTATTTTAACAGAGATCAGTGAACGAGAATTTTCGGCTACCTAGGATTTTCCTAGCGTAGCGATTACGGCAAACACTTGCAAAAGGAGATCATTATTTCATATCTGCTTTCGCGTGGCTTGTCGTCAGAATACGTAGCATTTGCCGTCTGCTTTGAAGGGAAAGAGCCGAGTCGGGCAACTTATCCACCATCGCGAAGAAGCGGGAGCAATCACGTTTCTTATTGGCTGGCGGACTGGAAGTTGCATTCCTTCAAGGCCAGTCACGAGCTAGTCATAAGGCCGGGGCAGAACCGTGTTGCTACTACGTAAAATAACTTTTAGATGGTGTTTCAAGAAGGATCAATTTTCAGAAATATCTGCCGCGTCCGGCGGGCATACAAAAGCCGATACAAGGCTGAGAGAGTCACAGTGGTGTATAGAGTAGTACAGTGAATAATAGTGAGAACAGTGTGGTGCTTCAAGCTGACTGTAGTATATTTCAAGCTCCGCAGCCACTAGTTTGCAGGCCATGGAACGGTATAGGAAGCAGTCACGGGTCAGTAAGTGCGATTCCGTTTTAGGGTTTGCCGAGCTGCGGAACCGGCAGCGAAACAGTTTCAGGATGAATATCGGAGTTGTGTTTTCAGAATTGGTGTATAGTTCCGTGTTAGAGGTGGCACTTTGTGACCAGATTGAAAGATTATAGCAGCACAAAGGATGCGCTCTCTAGAGACATAAAGTAACATTGTAGAGAAGATTCGAAGTATTGTGTTTATGTAGAACTGAGATAACGAAAACGATTTTGGTAAAAGTAAAGAAGTTTTAAGTGGAACGTTTGTCGCCTATTGTCACATTACGTACATCTAAAGACATTTGTGGCACACATATTTAAATTGAACATAAAATACGGATCACTATTTAATTAAAACATATTAGTTTCCTAATCTTAACAAAACTATGAGTTAAAAGAAATCATAATGAAAACTTAAAAACAAGAAGAAAACCTCGACCTCTTTCTTCATCAAGGATTCTCGTCATTAAAATCATGCAATAAAGCCCCATTGTTTCTTAAATAAATTCTATTTCTATGTCATGGAATGAGCAGTTATAGGTATAGGAAAAGAGATACTATTTCAATTGATTATTCTACTACGCCTATACAATTTCATGTGTCGTGACTTTAAAGGTTGCAGTTTAGACTTGTAACTGATTTATAACATCATTTATCTTTAAGCATTTGCGCATTATACCGTAGAAATCTTTGGATTACTAATAACTACTAAAGGTCTAAAGGTACTCTTGGGAGGAATGGCAGCAACGTTTAAAATATTTCCTGAACTCAGGGCGGCAATGTAGGAGATATAACAAGAATCAACTACTTCATTTCGCTTCCGGTGAGTGCATACTAAACTGACAGAAGCTCAATGAAGGTAGTGTTGGAAAAGGGTTTTTACGCACTTTCAAGGAAATGTATAGGCATTTGGAATAAGAAATGATTTTATTTACCGCATTGTTGAATTATTTACGTAAATTGTTATGGCACATATTCCACAGGTTAAAGTTACCCTCTTCTTGGAGTGCTTCAGTTGTTTTATATATATTCATCTGAGACTAATATTTCTACACAACGTTTAATAATCACTTTTACCTTAGACAGTGATTTGTCAGAGACAGTGACAGTCTTTTCTTAGTTTCTTCTTTGTTCTTTTAGTCATAAATCAGCAAATTAATTTATCTTGAGGCGCAGTAAGAAATAGCTTGTCTTTTATAGTACCTACATGGCTTTCTATATGCAACTACCGCTCTAGATACGTTCATGGAAGCTTTCCTGCAAGACAGTGATCTATAAACGAAATAGTAAACGTGTTACTTCTGCTGAATTCGTTTCTGGTGCATTCTAAGAACCTCAGCATGACAGCGACATACAAACGGTGCCATTTTTATGTACACACATAGAGAATCTCTTGCAGTCGTGGCTCCGTTATCGGAAAAAGGATAATACTCAACATTCTGGATTTTCACTGTCAGTTTCAGATTATTCACACAACTGGGTTCCAATAAAATCTATTTTATGGTTAAAAAAACAATATGCTAATTAAAACAAATAATATTCTAAACTTTATCATTGTTACTATTATTATAGCATTAAAAGTATAAAAGTGAATCAAATAAATATTTGCAAATTCTTCTCAAGCAAAATAATTCTGCGGTGCCGTTTTCACATAATACATGTAAATTTCTATTAAGTTATCCATAAAAAACGTTCTATCATTTATTAGTAGTGTATTTATAGTACAATCATGTTTATTGTTTAAATTGAGCAGTGTCTAATGGCTTAAACTGGATGCCACTAGATAGATCTCGTGGTCTTCACACCCTTTCAAATGTCATATTTCAAATACTCAAGTATTCATATATTGAGCCAAGGGCGCACATTATTTTCAACAACTCCCGTTACCTGAGATTGTTTGTGGCGCTAAGATGAATTGGAATTTTTAAGTGCGTGGTCTGAGTTGAGCACACCATTTAAGAATTGATATTTCGTAAATTCGTTTTCGTTTTTATTAGGTCAGGCTTTTTTACCTATTTACTTCGATGCATTCCTAAGTATGAGAGCTTCTCTGAAGATGTGCGGAAGATAAACTATAAACTGAGCCTGAAGGAAGATTACTTAATAATTATGGGTAGGCTAGATTTAATCTACTTGTTGATCAAATTTTATTGGGATATTTACTGTTAATCCATTTTGTTCTGACTGTTACTCCCGAGTAAATGAACGTTTCAATATAAATTCTGTTGTGTTTCCTAATAGAAATATATAATGGGGCTTATTTGGTTCACCGATGTGGGTGCCTAAGGAACATGGCCGTTAGTGTCCCTTATTTGTACGGTTAGGCTTCTCCTCAAAGGATATGCGTGGATATGTATGGGGATAAGGTTGGTTCTAATGACACTGGAATGCAAGTTTCAGACTGGTTCAATGACTGCTTCCTTTTATCATCGCATAACCCGCGAAGTTGCCGACCAAGGGTTACCAATATATCACTGTTCAGAGTAACCGTATGTCAAATGCGTATTACGCGATAATACTTAGTTCGTTATTTACGTAGGAACCGATAGACACCTTTTCTCTTCGGTTCTGGTCTGCCTTCGACGAAGACCCAACCAGTTGTCTTTCTTAATGGGCCGCCAGCCCAGTTGTGTGTTCCTCCCGGCAGCTGCGTGTCACTTTCACCTCTCGAAGTCTGTGTTTATTCACATCAAAATTCCTTTTGTGACTATTTTGTACATTGTGATTATTAATCTCGCTCACGCCATTATTAAGGGTCTGAACAATGCATTTTCAAACGGAGTCAAGTGTTATTCCCTTAGAATGCCTGCTAAGAACCCGCTTATCCCCATCACTTTGTTCAACCCCAACTGCACCTGCACGTGTTTTAACAAATATACCATGTCTCTTTGAAATCCATTACGACTGTTTATTCATTGCATCCCTAATTTCGGTAGCAAATGCCCCCGTTATATTATTTTATTATCTCATAATAAAGAATATATACATATTACCCGAATACAACGTAAAATATGAGACCATTCGTCAGCAACTTCCGATTTTTTTTTTTTTTTTTTTTTTTTTTTTTTTTTTTTTTTTTTTTTTTTACAATTTCTTTTCACAACATTAATTTTGCATGATACATAGATGGACATTTCATAAAAATTATTTATATGGTTACATAACAATAACTTTTTTAACATGTAGCAACAATCTGAATTGCAATTTTCAACTTTTAAATGCCACTAAATGGAAAACACTTTAATCTACATCAACATCATCTCTCTCTGTCTGTCCTCTGTCTGAACTACTTAAAATTAATTCATAAAATGCTGCGATTAGAACAACTCATAAATATATACACTTCCATGTTTAAACCATTGTATATTAATAATAACTTTTTTATACAACATTTCGGAATTCTTCTTCCGGATTCTATATAAACATTTTTTGAAAAGTCTTTCAGAGTTCCGATTTTCATTTAGTTTCTTTTTTTCACTTTTTTAGTTTTAAGTTTCACTGCACTTTCACCACATTGTTTACACTTAACCTATAAGTTTTACAAGTTTGTGTTTCTTCTATTTTTACAATTTGTTATGGTAATTTGAGATACTTTAGCCTAAGTTCCCACAATTCATCATTCATCATCCCACAACGTACTTAAAAACTGCAAAGGAATTTGGCGGACTTTTCCATGTGTATGTACTTATTTATTCTACATCCCCATGATCTTTGCATATCTAGCTAAGGTATTGGACATCTATATCTTTTCCTCTCTTTCTTACTCATGTTTTGATGGAACTGTGCCCCTTGTCCGAAATTATTGAATATTTATCTTTCGTTTCTCCCTCGATTTTGAATGCTTTTCAATGATTCCTTTGTCCCCATGATCTCTATTGCTAACCCATTCACTTGATTTGTGGCTTCTTCCAAATTCCTCGTCTGTCTTCTACTATCCCATTCTGATACGTCTAATCTACTCCTAGTTTCTTCTAACTCTTTTCTAGCCATTTCTCTTTCTTTGTCTAATTTCTGTGCTATTTCCTCCCTCAGTTTTCTGTTTTAATTATCTGACCTTTAATTAACTACATTGAGAACTTCATTTTCAGCATTCTGTATCTCCTCACTAACATCTTCCTGTACATTGTCTGTTACCTGACCTGCTTCTTCTCTTACATTCTCTATTTCCTGACTATCACAGTGATGGTAGTTCCATCGTAATAAGTGAACATATAACACGATATATAGTGTAAACAACAAGCACCATTGACAATGTATTGCTACACAGAAGCTTTTAAACTAGAGATAGTTGTCTTTTTTTTCAAAGGCAGAAAATCAGTTGAGGTATATTGTTTATTATAGCAGCTTTTCTTATAACTTTTCAATCTTTACGTTTACGAGGCTCATTAGCCTCATAAGAATTTTTACAAATTCTAGAAAATCAAATGCTGATATAGCTCAAATGTTTCCAAAATTTCCGAAAGCTTCCATAATTTCCATATGATCACTGTCTAAGGGTTATGCCAATTTTTATTATAAGTCAGTTTGATATAATTATGTTAATGCATACTCATGTGTTATTGTAGTAGTTTGTGATCTGCGATCTGCAATTACAAAGCTAAAGTAAGAGAATGAACTTTAAATTCGAAATTATGGCGATATACACTAGTGCTAAGTAGATGCAAGGGTCAATTGCTGTCCCTACTGATCAAGGATTTTTCTCAATTAGAAAAGGGGGACAGGAGACGTGTGGAGAGTAGCGCGTGAATAGATTATGGAATAATGAGCACATTTGAATATATGCTTCTATAAATTCTAAGAAATTCTTTCTTAGTGAAAATGCGTCTTTCATCACTTTTATGGATATCCTTATATGCACCAAACTGTGAAGTGCTTACGTTGGTCTAGTTGGTAGTAAACCAATTGACATAAGCTTCCAGTTTACCCACTTGATGTTAAATCTATACTTTTTAGGTCTAATTTCGAATTTTGAGTTCACAATTAAAATAAAAAACATTTGATACATACGCGAGTTGGGTCCTTCCCATAGAGACGCACGTTTCATATGATGATGATGATATAAGGGCGCTCAACTACGGCGGTCATCAGCGCCCTTTTAAAAACTAGTCATTGCAAAAGCCAGATATAAAACTTTCTAAAAACTATACAAGTGTAACAAAACCTATTAAAATACACGTACATAAAAAAACATCAATCAAAATCTATTAAAAGTTTCGTTCACTGAATCCTAAACTCTAAACTAGACAAGATTCTATAAACCATTTCCACGAGTCTCCACGCACGGCCTACACGTGGGTGGGCCTCTTGACCGTCTCCCTTAACCACGAAGAGGAGCCCACACGAGGGAGACTGTTGGCTCGGGACCCCGGGTGCGCCAAACCCGTACCTACCGAAATAGGCCCCTGGGGGGGCACGTTTCATACATACAGAACCAGAGTGAGAGAGAGGCAGTCAGAGCGAGAGGATAAAATGGCGGAGGAGAAAGATGCTCTCATTCAATTATGTGAATCGTCAGGGATTGCAGCTTTAATGATACGGATTTTTTGCCGTAAATAATACATCAGAATTACAGAACTGAACTACATCCAATTGAAATATGCTATAATGGCATTCCTTTTGTTCCATTCTGTATTTGAATTGCTGGTATAACAAACAATTAGGTACGGTTTAATTGTCCTACTAACTTCAAAACTGTACATAGGAGAATAATTTTGGAATAACATTTACCGATATTATAAATTTTATTCTTGAATGTTCACTATTCTACTGAAAGTGAACATTTGAAATGGTATATGTATGCTCTTTTATCACTGTGATAAGGATTTGCACTTTTTGTATTAGTTGAATTACTTTTTTGAATAACTTAAATGGTAAAATAAGGTTTCTATCAAATTATAGAATTTTTAGCTACTCTTGAATTACTGGAAATTTTCAACAAACATAAGGTAAAGAACTAAATAAATATGTTGGTTGATCCTGTTGCTCATTCAAAGCAGATTTTTATTTAATATGAAGTCCTCACAGAGATGATCAACTGCCGTTTTGGAAGTCACAGTCTTTATTTCGCTTTCAGTTTCATATATTGCGATTGTGGTAGTAGGAAACGTTTTTCTTCCTTCTGGGACTTTAAACATACTGCTCTGGCTATCATTGGCCATTGGAGCGTTGGGCGTAGTGAATAAATGATGAATATGAAGCGGGATCCCAATGGGCCCTTTAAGTTCGTCTATATTTGCTTTCAAGGGTAGTAAGTAAACTCCAGCCAAACTTAAACTAGATAGTTACCTCCAGCCGCGGATCTAACCCTGGTCCTAAATGGATTTCACCGGATGGAGGATATCTGCCGAAGAAACATTTTTTTTTTTTTGATGTCGGTATAACAAAAAGGCGAGGACAATTGCACTGTAATTTTGAATGATTGATTTACTTTACGTTCTAAACGTATTTGGTACTGCTACAAAAACCGGTGAACAGTTAGAAAATATTAAGCATGCCCGTAAGAGTGAACGTTTAAATTAATGATCATCACCATCACAATCGGAGCAGCAGCAGTACCGTCACAAATCGACACCTTGGGGGCGTACATCGATATAAATGTATGCGTCAGCGTAGGAGTTTAGACCTGGTATTTCCAGAGCTTCATTATACATCTCTTTTACGGATAAACCAAACGAAGGAAACATAATGTGTTGAGAAACTGAGAATGGAGATCCACAGCCATACCACTATTACATAAACATGAATTCAACTCAGCGTGCTGATAGCGGAAATTTACTGAGGTTCAATGGGCATAAATGCCATCTTAGATAGAAAAAACTCCATCTGGTTCTTTTACATGAAACTATACTGTAAATCGTAGTCTTGAGCAATTACGCATAAATAGTTGGGCACATAATTTAACTATATCATTTAGTTTTAAGCAGATTATATCTCATATTTAGAGCTCGGATTTATATGGACTATAAATGAATCTTGCACTAAAATATCCTAAGTATGCTATAAAAACTTAATAATATGCATTTAAAATAAAGTACATTGTTTTAGCTTTCGCATATTTATTAAACTTTGCGAATTAATAAAATTTCTAAATTTATTCTTAAATTCAAACATTAAAAAGTTAACATTTTTTAGTCCCTCAGTTATTTTAGCATCAGTCCATTTATTACAAAAACAAATATTTTTCATCGTTTTCTAGAAGAAACTATTTTCTTCTGTCGCTTTAAGTGTTTTGATATGAAGTGGAAGATCTCTCTGTTTCACAAAATGCCGCAGGACAGTATCGAAAAGAGGCTTTGTCACACAATAAGCATTAAGTTCTTTTTCAGACTCACTTTGTAGCACCTTATTTACATCCCGAAGAAATATTAAACCTGGATTCCATGCTTTAAATTTCTCAAGTTTGTTACGAAGACACTTTCTTATTTCTCCTGGTATGCCTCCGTTGACAGCTGTATATTTGTAGGGCAGAGAATAAAGGCATTCCTTTTTATTCCAAACATGTGATTGTACAAGCGATTTTTTTATACTAGGTCTTAATAGATATAATTTATTCTAGATCCTCTTGAAACCTTTTCTTTTAGTCAGTTATATAAAATTATTAATCCTTTATTAGTATTATACACACACGGTAATAATCATGCATTTATTAATTAAAAACGGTACTCTTATAAGTGTGGTTATAGATAGGAGTAGATATATGAACATCTGGATTTCGGAAATGTGAAAATAGCCAAGCGAGAGCTTGTTGGGCTGCATTCATGGCATGCATGACATTGGCCGCAAAATATACCCTGAAACCACATTCGGGGACAGTCTGTCCGAGTCCTCTTCCTTTCATAAGAATTTAGACAAGCTCCGAACAAAACCCGACAAGATTTTGAAAGGTTCTGTTCGTACGTGCTTGCGCATAAATTAAATTCACCGCGTGAGAATATCCTCTGCACAATGCGGATATGCATTAGAAAAATAAGCAAATAAGCACGTGATGGGTGTAAAACTCAAAATTGAGCTGAAGTAGGAAAAGTTGAAATATGGCAGAGATGTGAATTTTGGGGACTCATGATACAGCACTCAACACCACAAAGGTCAGCACGCGCGTCAGAACTTAAGAAATTTGCCCGGTACGCTTAGGAAAGGTGTTACACAATTTTGTCAGATCAACGGCTACGATAGAAAGCAATCGCTTATAGGAACCTATGGTGGCGAGTGGAGTAAGGTTACAGGAATAAATAAGATATTATTCAAACAGTCGTGGTGTTTTTCTCATATATATCAAGTCAGGACGCACCCACGCCATGAATTTAAGAGCAAATACTTTATCACAAGAACAGACCCATAATTCACCCCCGCTATCATTGTTAAATTATGAGGTATAGAGTAACGGGAGAACCAGACGAGAATGGGCAACCTCACTCTTCTCATTGCAAGAACTTTTGCTGCTTAATTTTTGTCTATCAGGTCGAGCGCCTTCTTCATTGTAATATATTTATAGCCGCTTTAATCCTAGTTCCCTATCTCCCGAGGATTGGCTCTAGGGATAGACGAGTATCTTGCATCATATTAGCAAATAATTTCACACTTGATGGCGCTTGCACGAACACTTTTTTTTCATAGGGGAAATTAAGGCAGTGGAAAATTCGCTTGAATGCCCTCTGCCAACCGGTGGAGAACATGTGCTAAACAAGTCGTGTAAACTGCCTTATAGTAAAATATGAACGTGCAAAGCTTTAACAGCCTTGAGCATGTATGCTGCTGCAGCCGTGATATCATCAAGAGTTCTTCTTTACTTTTGCTTATATCGTCTATTACTTTTTGTACCACCTGAATAGAATTACGTTTTTGAAAATTAGTGAAGTTCAGACCTGTAATTTTGGATCTTATTTTTCATGCGGAACGACGGTATGAAAACTTTTGTTTATCATAAGCTAAATAAATCAAACTCAGTGGTTCTACAGATCAACAACTTTGGTCCATCTGAAAATAGTTTTGTATAATACATTTAAAAGTTTTAAATACTTTCCAAGTTCTATAAAGCTCAAAATGTCGGTATATTGATAAAGAAACTAATTTACTTAAATTACTTATTCATAAACTTGTCGAGGCACTTTTTCTTTATTTTTTATTCATCAGGAGCGTTTCGTGTGGAATATTATTCTAGGAAATTTTGAAACTCTATATTCTTTAGCTTATTCAAAGCGACGCTTGCTGAAACTAATGCTTTGCAGATACCTTCCAAAAATTACCACTGCCGCCATTTCTACCAAATCTACTCGCATTAAATGTTGCTGGTAAGGGTTTTTGGATATTGAAAACTAGCGTTTATATGAGCAGCTGGTTATAGATGTTGCGTGATCTATACCTTCTTGTTGCAGGACACCTATGACAATAGTATAAAAACAATATAGGTTTATTTTAGTTAAATAAACCAAAATCATTAACTCGAAAATCGGGTGATGCTTAAAACATTCTGAAAATACAAAAATTAAACTTACATATTTTTCACGGAGTTGGCTTACTACTATATTTCCATCAATCCGTTATCGAATAGAATTTACTTTACTGCTGTTCTCTTTCGCATTGTAATATTCTCTTTCCGACTACTCACACTTCAGAAATTACAATTAGCAGAATATTAGTACAAATTTAAGAGAAGTGAAAATGACACTTTTTAATTCTTGGAGATGTTATCATTGCGGCAATCAGCTTGCTTGCCATAATATTACAAACCATGTCAAGTTTTATGATGCAACGGCCGCGACGAACTTTGAAGATTTATCACATAATTGCTGAACGCTCTTTAGTATACATAGTTGAACAGAATATTTTTATGTTACGGGGCGCTCATTGTTGATAGCTACATTCTTATGTTTCGGCGAACTTTTATGGATTTACCTAAGTCGTACTAAAATAGAGCAATAAAGGAGACATTTTCTCGCATCCTTCTCTTTTGATAGTATTGGGGTGAAATATATATACGAATCACTGCTGTATGCATAAATATGTAAAATCAGCTAAGTATGCAGTAAAACCTTAAATATGCATTAATATGACCTACATCAGTTCCGTAATAAACTCCTTACAATGTGGAATAAATTCATTGGTTACTTGCACACGTCTATCAAGGAATAAAATATCCAAATATGCAAAACTCCGAGCTCTACCCATATTATTGTCGGGATAATTCCAAAATGTGACTATCTTCATGGTGCATAACTATTTTTAGATTAAAAGCCTATTATGGCATTTTTAAAAATGAGAAGATTTACACATATCTGTGGCTATGATAATTTCATTATTTTCGTTAATGACGGCAATTTATGAATCTGTTATTGCAATTAATATTCTGCACTCTGTACGAATGAACTACCACTAGCAATGTGCCACAGGAAGTTTTTAATAGGCATTCCTTTTCCAACATACGCCGTTTCACTTTTTTCGCGAAATAATATTGTTTACCTTATCATATTAAACCATACGGTAAATGGTGAGAAAAACTGGCTATTGACTCACGACTGTGTAAATGATCATTATAGAAATTACGCATAGTTTCGCTCATTATATGGTGACCTTCCTCGTGGGCAAAATTACAGAACCAAAAGGACTACACTTATATAATAACAAACAGAACAGTAGTTTCTTTAACGAAGCATGCGCAGTCTTAATAATAGTTACAAATAAGAGTGACTGTAATACTTATTTAACAACGAAATTAGTCACTGGCGGGACTTGTCAAAAAATGCATACAACTAGCTGATGAAAATTTAATGGGGGAATCGCCATCTATCGTATCTCCTCAAATTCCTCACGATGTTGTGTGGACACCAGTCCTATACTCCGTACTTAATATCCACACCCACTCCCACGGGTGCATTGCGTGGCAGGAAACCAAAGCCCAAGCCTTAGCCCACTACGCCAAGGCGCAAAACAGTGAAATCCGGTACACTTAATATTTACCATATATTCTTTTATATGTATATACTGTTATGTTATATGAAAATGGATGTCTAAGGGGTAAGTGACTAAATGATTATGCCTGCTCCAATGCTCCACATTACTGTGCCGGTGAAGTCCTTTGAGCCTATTGCGCCGAGCTCTTATCATCATTGCCAAGGACCCCAAATTTTACCTAGAACGCTCAATGCTTTCTTGAAAATTAGGTTCTTATGGTCTATTAAGGACGTATTTACACAGGACAGAAGAAAGCTTGTTGTATATTGTTTTACAATTAATTCAGTGGATTGATTAGAGTGTTACCTATCGATCCGTGTTATAAGCATCTGTAAAATCTGTCTATAAGTTCAGTTTTTACTTCTGTACTATAAATTGGAGGAACTATTGCATTTGATCCCAAATTTGATGTCAATATTTCACCGTAACACAGCTTTGATGTCTTCTGAACATTATAAAGCATTAAAAAATAAAAAAGAGGTTAATGTGTGTGCTCATTTTTGGAAGTATAATTTAAAAACGAAAGGCCGGTTCCATACTTAAGTTCACACTTCAGTTCTGCATTTTCCAAAGACGCGCATGAAAAATTTAAAGAAAATCTCCCAATGTAAACTATTC
The DNA here is from genome assembly GCA_030765055.1 of Mantis religiosa. Lineage (NCBI taxonomy): Eukaryota > Metazoa > Arthropoda > Insecta > Mantodea > Mantidae > Mantis > Mantis religiosa. Next base: position 130,216,277 of record CM060948.1, on the reverse strand, counting down.
TGTAATTGAACTTTTTTGATCATTTTGGTTACCTAAAATATCTGTAATAACTTTTATTAAAACATCCCAGTTTAAAATATTTTTGTGACAAACATAATGTATATCTCAAATCGATAGCAATAACCTCTAAACTCCGCCTTATTATAAATGAGAACTAAAAATTGGATTATCTTAAGAGAGAAATAAAATATGTCGGTATGAGATCTCACTAAGCACACATTTGTGTCTGATTCTTTCTTCTTTTTATGATCGTTTTTACTTCAGTATTTCTTACAGTTTGCTTGTTCCTAGTTTGACTTTTCCAATAACACTTATCGTTTTGCAACTGTAAAGCAGTTATTTGTTATTTTTCCTTTGTTTCTCACCTGGTCCTGCAAAAATGAAGGAATTTGAATTCTTAACGTAGGGACTATCGCTTTACTTATCATAACCTACAAAAAATTGTGTAAATGTGAATTGCACGTTTATCTGAACTAATAAAAATAAACAGGATGGTAATGTTTTTAAAGAATATTTTGTGGAACACTGGGTTTAGAAATTTACGTGACATTTTATTTATTTTGTTCTTTCTCCCCACTATTTACTTACCTCATTCTAACTAGAGTTCTGGATGGTACTCTGAGATATTAAGGTATTATACAAAGTTTAAAACATATTTGTTTGATAACATAAAGAGTATTATGTTTTAGAATAATTAAAACATACTAGGTTATAAAAAATGTTATTTATTTTAATTATTTACACGCTTCAATATTTTCAATATTATAGCAATAGAAAAATGGCTTTATGCTAGTGAACTATGGATGGAAGGCATGAAAAAGAGTACGAATATCCAAGGCTCTCCTGGAAAATAGCGCAAGCCCGATTAACTAACAAATAATACAGTTGCAAACATCGAGACCAATGGCAACATTATGCACGTTGAATTGCTTCCATAACATGATACAAATACAACAAACCGGAGAATATGGCATACATGGACCTAAAAAGGACAGGCATAACAATCTTAAGAAGACGCAGTTGACCGAGAAATCTTAATATGTAAATTAAAGTTAAAATTATGTTAAAATATTGTATTACTAGAACTACAAATGGAAGACGCACTTCAGTAACAGTAACCAATGATAAGCTTGGTTTTAAGGAAAGTTAGAAGTACAAAATAGCTAACAATAAATTTAATTAAAATAATGAAAACCTCAAACTTAGCCGAGTAAAGGGGCATCATAAGGAACTAATTGCCCGTGAGAGCATGATAATCTAGACACTAGGACTATATCAATTAATTAGGGGATGCAAGATATACAAGGATGAGGGACACCTCGAACACTGCAACCCACTCACATTCTAATGTGGTCAACCTCTCCTAGGAAGAAAGAATAACGTGAAGTAATTACAGGAAGCTACAGGTCCCTGGCAGAAATGCTACAAAGTAGATCAGAGGTATCTAATACGAACTGGGTTGAATATTCCAACAATCGCTGGAGCCAGCCAGAATGGGCGATTAAGGGCCCATATAACCTAGGCAGCGCCCTCCCCTTCTGCCATCTACGGCGTCCATGGAGCAAGCAACAGTGATAATTGTCTGACAATGCCCACTCGCAAAACCTGAAAACACATATTCAAATATTTACTAGAAACAGAATGAAAGGGACTAAAGAAGAGGAAGTTATTACACAGAGAAAATGCTCAACATTCGGCTACTGACTATAGAAAACTACAAATATTCCACAGTTATCCGGAAATGAACACGGAATCCCAGCTTCATGTGCTACCACTGAACCAACTTGCCTAGCAATTACTTCATTAAGTACTTGCAGCCTTAAAATAAGTTTATTGCGATGCTTTCTCAGAATTATTCACCTTCAGGGTTCACTATGTTGTCTGGATCAGATAAAAGCCATTTGTTGTCTCTTAGGTAATCTCAGAGATAGAGCATGACTATTCTGATTCCAGTAGCACCTGGAATTACATTTTCCAAATCTAACACAATTTCCGAATCTTGTCCTAACCGCAGCTATACTGAAAGAAAAATTATTGCACAAAAACTAATCCTAAATAAAAATAATAACTAGAAGATCTCAAATCAAAAGATTTTACAATATACAGTCACCATAATGGTTTAATATTTCGAAGTAACTTGGGTAGCTTATATGTTCATGGGATACATTAAAGAATACATAAAATCCAAACCAAAGGAAAACTAAAAAGAAGCAGAACAAAATAAAAAAAGGCGTACACATAATTTCTTCCTTGCAAAGGGAAACCGATGTGCTCCATGAAGTATATTACTTCTTTGTCTCCCATTTGGTGTGTTCAGTAGTACACATAATGCACAAAAATCTTAAGCGTATCTTAGAGTTTGTGTGTGTTGTGTGTGCGCAAGGTAATATATGGAAGATGTTCAATGAATACTGATATTTTAAATAGACTTCGTTGAGAATACCCTGGAGAAGGTAAACTGACTAAAGTCATTTAGTAGCTCTTCTACGCAGAGGTTTATAGAAACAAAAGGTGTTGTAAGTTATTCCAAGCAATTATATATAAAAGTGCCCCCCCAGACACACATTCACACACATCAGACATAAAGTGTGTAATACATTGCTTTATGTTCATCTAACACCTGGTACTACATTACAAGTGCAACACTGAATACAAATCCCTTTCAGTGCGAAAAGCATGAATCAGATAACGTAGTGATTTCATCATCTTTCTTGTGCTAAAAGATAAAATGAAATGGAAAGTATAGCTGAAATTCTACGCTCAATGAATTTCTGGCTTTGGAACATTATTCCAAACATGGAATTCAGTACTTCATCAAAATATTTTAAATAATTTGTTTACACTATGTAACCCCACAGACAACGTTAAAACTAGATAGATGGAATATGAACGTTTACTACACCGTTTCTTAGGGAACCTGTTTTGAAACGTTTGCGGTAACGTAATATAGCTTATCCAAAATTCTGACACTATCACAGTGAAATTGTGGTTAGGCAAGTGGGTTTAGAGATGAAACGTGTGCTGTAGCTTTTTACTGCTGCCTGTGAAACTTGAAATAACTTCTGCTCCCGTCAACAGCCATGCTGAATCAGGTAGTTTCGAGAGGGAAACATGTTGGACTCCCAAGGGCCACTTCAGACGAGACGCTGCACAATTGCTGTGCCTTCAAACGTCAGAAATCATTTGGCATTTGTAGCGGCAACAACAACAATAACAAAACGGAAGAGAGCAAAGTCTGCTAAATGTCAAAGTATCTGAAGCACACAGAACTATATCTATTTGAAGGATTATCACAACAAATGAACACTTGTAATCCATTATCATTTTATACACTAATGAGCTTAAGGAATAATGGTATACCATTATTCCTATTTCTTTTTTTAAAGGTTGGTTTTCTGTTTGCATAACAAGAGGCACTTAAAACACCATATTTGCGAATAACGACTTAATTGTGTGGAACTTACCTCAATGGAGCATTCAGTGATAGGATAAATGTCACTAAGTTCAGTATTACTATAAGTAACGCTAAGCTTTTTAAATGTAAACCGAGAATTAGGTAATTTGTATACTCTCTGCAGATCATTGTGTCATCTTCTAATACTGAGTACTTTTTTCCCTCTCTTCTCCCTCCATCTGGTCCGATTAATCAAACTTTATGGCGACACAATGCTAATACATGGCAGGATAACTGAAGAACAAACCAGAGGGATGGGTTAAATCTCGTGTACGCCTTAGGCTTAGTAATGACTAATGACTAATCTCATATTTTCAGCTCCTATAGCATAATTCCTTGAAGTAACTATTCGGTTTAGTGGCAACATTTAAGCACAATTTTAAAGCAGTCTTTACCTAAAAAAGCACGTTTTTATTTCCATATTTTCAGATAACAGTCTCACGGTTCTGGAGAGGTGTTAAGCTATAAATTATCACTTGTAGCACAAAAATCGAGCTTGTTCTACAGATATAGGATGTAAATGGAACCAAAGGCCAAATTAATATATCCGAACGGTTACACCTTATGTTTAGCCAGCTTTAGATAAAAATTTAATTTCTCAAATCAGTAGCCAGTATTCGAATTCTGTGTGCTGCCTGGTTTTAGACTTGTTTCTCCGATACGAGGTATATACTGCTAATATCCAAAGGATATAAAATATTCATTTACGCTAAACATAATTACAATATATTCATAACTTCAGCTTTGGTAATAAAATTAATTTATTTGTGGTAAATGAATCTGTATGTTATGACATTAAACCTAATAAATCTTCTTAAATATAAAAATGTAAGAATGCCTTTTAAAATACCTTATATATTCTGTTCAGAGAAATTTGTACACTAAAATAAAGATAAGCGGAAAATTTAGACAGACACGCACACACACACACACACACACAGAGAGAGAGAGAGAGAGAGAGAGAGAGAGAGAGAGAGAGAGAGAGAGAGAGAGAGAGAGAGAGAGAGAGAGTACCCTTAGAAGTGAACATCACAGTTAGGCACTCGAGCTAAGATTGTCATTTATATATATAAACATATATATAAATATATATATATTATATTTATATATATTATATTATATTTATATATATAAAAAATTATATATATATAATGAAATGTGTAGTGTTTAACGCCCGCTTTTACTGCATACGGCACCGCAGGCGGTGACACTGATGATACATGAGATGAAGATGGAGCACCGTTGGAATGAGATGGTGGGGGAAACAGGAGGTCCCGGAGAAAACCCGCCCCAACGCCGTGTTGTCCACCACAAATCTCACTTTGCGGTCGCCTGAGATCGAACCCGGGCCGCCTTGGTGAGAGCCAAGCGGTCTAACCACTGAGCCACGGCGTGGCCATGTCATTTATATATGTTTGTTTCTAAATGTTGTATAAATGCTGCGAATTTCAGTTCTCATCTTCATTATCCCTCAAACTCGGAGACGATGGGCAAATGAGACCGACTCAGCTAGAGGCTGTTGCGAACCACCTTTGCGAGGTAACACGTGTGTGCCGCACTTGAATTTATTCCAACCAATAACACACTGGCTCAACTAGGATTGGTGTGGAACACGGATGTTAAGAAAGCCACTATTGGAAACCAGCTGTCTCCAGATGTTATGTCACATTTCAGTTCAATCGCCTGAACACAGAGCAAAAGAGTACAGGAACTAACTTAAAACAGCAGTGAATTTCATGGCTGCTATAGCTTCATATATCTGTTAGAAATTTGCCTTTAGCATTACATTTCTGTTTGCCCAGGAAGATTTTATCGCCTAAGAGTTCTAAATTTAAGGGCCCTTTCCTTGTGATACCTTTTGTTGAAACTATTTTATAGCTTGAAATATCTCCATGTAGGATTTTAAACTGTAAGTGTTTAGGAGATGTCCTATAAATCACTCTTAAATTTATTTCGATTTAAACCAAATATGAACCTGAAATTCTTGTATGAAACTCCAAAAAGTATCTGCAGTGGTTCATTATTTTACACGGAGAGAGAAAGCTGCTCTGCAGTAACCTTACGATTTTAGTAAGTAAAGCAATTGAAATACTTTTCACTAGATTTGTTGTTGCACCAAAGCTGTATTATGGAAATCCTCACTGTTACCAATTCTACTTTAGCGGTCTGCATTAGGTATTGATTATGAGTAATAGCCACAGAAAATGCATTTGATACAACTCTGATGATCTGCTAAAGCTTACGAAATAGGTTTGAGACTGTATTAAAATGTGTTTGGCGAGCAAACACTGCAACACGTGTAGAAAACTGTTTCCCTTTAAACAAAAGGGAACAAATTCTAAGTTAGTCAATTAGAACGTTAACAACTCAAATAGTTTGCTATAATTATTATGAATAAAAGGTTATTTTATCGTCTATTGCATATCCTCTGGTGAAGTGTAAGTTGGTTATAAAGGTAAACCTAGCTAAAATGATACAAAAAGAATAAATAAACTTGAAACGTTCCGATTAACGAGTGAGTTAGAAATAAAAGAAGCTTGAAATAAAATACAGATACTAAAAATGTAGAGCAGCGTATGATTTTCCCAATTCTGAAGAGGATTACCTATACTGTGCTGAGATAGCTAGGCACGGGATTATGGACGTATGTTGGCGGTTTAAATCCCGCCAAAAGCGTTCTCTCTGTTTGAGGATTTATTCATGCTTCTTCTCAGCCTTCACAGATGACAACCTTAGTGAAGTACGCAAAATTTTATGCTAGGGACGTTTACTTCCCAATTTTACATTTCTAATTATCATTTCATGTATTAGTACTGTCAATTTCCTCTAGTGCCGCATGTGAATGATTGATACTAAAATGAAAATAATTCGTGAAAAATCATCACTTCATCGGAGTTCTCTTTATGCGTAATTATTAGCAACTGACTAAAGAAGCTGAATGATAAGGAAGAAATGTTCTGGAAGTGCCTGGAATGTTGTATATGAAAAGTTTAACTTTCACCATGGCAGACACTTCCTTTCAGAATAATTATAGAAATAATTACCTATATCATACTGTCTGTTAGTAATTAAAGGAATAAAGCAAAATGCTCTCCTAAAGATATTCTTACATAACTCACATTCTCTTTTAGAGACTGATCAATTCAACATTCTCACCAGAAGAGGAAATGAAGAGGAGTAAAATAGAGTATTCATTTATGGTAATACATAAATAGCTCCTTAACTGCTAAGGTACTCGTCGTTCCATTCTACACCGGTTATGAAAGACCAAGACACCATTGTGAGCTTTAAGCTACTGTTACGTGCTGTAAATCAACAACACGAGACCACCGACTTTCCTTTCCTACCGAAGGTGCTTGCGCCCGAAAAAGTACATCGCCCTTTCACAAGCTTGAACCGGCTATCCAGAATTCCATAGGCGAACACATTATTCTTAGAACTTGGAAGACGACATAAGGAGGAATGGTGGATAAGATAATCTACATTAGGGCATCCTTAAACTAAAAGCTACTTCCTACTTCTTCATTGTGTTTCATGAACTCGTTTCCATCAGCAACGTGTAAAAATCAAAGAATCCTCTTCTATTTCATTAACGGCAAAAAAGAAAATCGTACTAAATATACTTTCTGCTTTGCTTGAAAAATCTGTATGTGTAATTTCAAACACAACAATGCATACTCTACATATCGAAAAATTACAAACTACTAAAATTATGATGCCCATTCTTATGCAGAAGAGGGAAGAAGGATTTCCGTCCATCTACTGCTCAGCGAACTATGTTTCATTCATGAAACCCAAAAATAAAAGTTTCTAATGCTTGGTTACCTCAATGAATGAAAGGGAAATTATTCATTCAGAAAACGAAAGAGGTGGGATGGAGCACTACAAGGTCACGCTATTAGCTCACATGAAAAAATAATGGACCCCACTGCTTTAAAATCTCCAAAATCCCTCTGCACGTGCTGTAACAGGCAAGATATGAAATCGTTTATCTACAAGCCTGATCGTGTATTCTGACGCTATACAAGTTTATATTTCAGTGAATTGATGGAGAAACAAGGTAGATACAATTTAAAACAATCAACAGTTATCATTTAATTTAAGTTAATTGATGGAAATTAATCATTTTTCACACTAGCCGTATATAGGCTAAGGTTTTGGATAGATAGAGTCAACTTGAAAAATTCAATGCCATGGCCGGGATTTGAACCATGGATCTCCTGGTTTCCATCCAGTCGCTCCTACCCATTGAGCTACCGTGGTTCAAATCCCGGACATGGCATTGGATTTTTCAAGTTGTCTTTATTTAATTTAAGTACTTAAATCTGACTATACGGTAGCGGAAGATCTTGTAATGACGAAGTTTCAAGAAAGACGCTCATGGCCGCGCTAGGTGTTTCTTAAACCTACGTGGCTACAACTTCAGCATCACGAAGTTAAGGGCAGTCTCTTCTCGGGAGAACCAACACATTGCCCACGTGTAAAAGACTAAACAGCCAAGTTTAGTTGAGAAAAGAGAATATATGTCACTCAGATAGTGAATATGAGTGGTGCCAACCTAGAAACGTACCATTTGTCACAAAGAACGCCTAAAGATGGTTAAACGTGACCGTCTCTGTGGTTTACTGGTCAATGTTGCTGTTTGACAGTCCAGAAGTCATTCGCTAAATTTTAAAAGAAGTTTGCCAGCTCCTGTAGCTACCGCCTTTGGCTTCATTCCACGTTAGACCTAGGATCGCAGGTTCGTGTCCGCATTTGAGTCGGTTAAAATGTGTTCATTTGTATATGTATAAGGGAGACTACCACTATAAAATCCAACAAGATATGCAAGTAATTAAATAGACTAACCAGACCGAAACCGAATGGTATGGCTCAGGTGATTTCGTCTGTGGCCGACCTACTTGACCCGAGGGTTTTTGCAAGGATTTTTCCGGGTTGCCAGGCGAATGCTGGGTAGGTTAATTAGGGGTAATTTCCTGTCCCTTCACTTCATCTCCATTATCATTTCACATATAGTGGTCTCTTTCAGCCTAGAAGTGTCAGCGGGTGTCCCGGCGGTACATGGCTGGATGATATCCTTTGAGTGAACCACTTCCTCCTCCGGTAGGTCGGTTTCCGGTCTCTGAAACGGCTGCCGGGGCCGTTTTGAAAACACAGTGGGGGGATGTCCGTTGTCCTGGCCGTCTGGGGCAGGATTCTATCTAAATAAAATGTAAAGACCCTTCCCTCTACACTTTCGTGGCTTCTTGGGACGGCAGCCGTCGGTCTCATCTCGTCCCAACCTTTCTCCCGGAGGTGTCTCACTTGGGGGTAAAGGTACACAAGATTAAGACTGGTATTAGTGCCAAATTACCTCTGCAGTAATCATACTCCTAACTTGACTGAACAAGTTTAGCTTCTAAATGTTGTTGCTCAACTGGATTTCACCTACAGCGACACTTATTTATCATTCACTAACTAAAACTCGCCATATTTTTCAAATTTGAAGAAATAAGAAAAACCTATAGAATAAATGCATTTTTATAAAGAATAGAATATTAAATGATAAGGCTAACGTAGTAAAAGTACTTTTCCTATATTTCCTTCTAGTCGTATGTCTTTAAAAACTTTTAAAATTAATGTGGTCGTTTTAATATAGGTACTGACATTAAAACCGACGAGTTTTTGAACAATATGGAGTACCGATGGATTGAGATGGCGGAGGAAACCGGAGATTCCGGAGAAAACACGCCTCAGCTCCGTGTTGTGAACCACAAATCTCACTTTGCGACATGGGATCGAACTTGGTGAGAGTCGAGTGGTCTAACCACTCAGCTACGGCTCAACCAACTGTAGATTAAAGCTTCAATCAACACAAAATGCGCCTATGAGCTTTTTCGATGTCCATATACACATCGAATTCGCCGATTTGTTGAACAAATAACCTAAATTTGGTAACAGATCGTTAGGAATGTCAAAATAATTGTAAGGATATTGTGTAATGCTATGTTTTCTGTTTTTGTTGTTCCTTCTGGAGGAGTAAAGAGTGTGACCCTCAGCCGCCCGCCCCAATGTCATCGTCCTGAATGTGTGGCGGCGCAACCTAGTAGAGTCTAGCTGGGAGTTGGTTGTGTAATAGAGCATGAAGTTAGTGGGTCCCGCAAAAGCATCCCGGTTAGCCTTGCAATGTAATCTGCTGGCATGCGTTTTATGTCACTATGTTGAACGAGGAATCTTAGGCTCCAGCTATGAGGAAGTCCAGAATGCTGGCTAGAATGGCGGCATATACAACCCTACTTACGTTTATATCGCGCATAAGCTATAAAGTGTAACACAGATGTTCTAAAATTCTAGGTCCCTAACCCAGGTATGGCATAGTAATATTCTGAGTGGGAGGAGCCTTTTTCTCCGTTTTATTACCATTTTTATAAAATCGGAAATATTCGGAGAAGACCGAAATACTCCTGTACCTCCAAATATGTCGCTCTCTTTTGTTTTAATTTATAAATCAGATTATAGTGCACTCGTGATCTTTAAAAATCTGTTTGAAATGTTCAGTAGGTAATTAATCATCTTTATTTAAACTGTGGATTTACTTTATATTCAGAAGTAAGAACGGAATTAGAAGTAATAATTAAATAAAACCACTAGTTTAAAATTAAATGAGAGCTTTAGACGCCTCAGTTTAAAATGTCAATGAAATATTAAAATCATACTGCAGTTTAGATTACTGGTTTAACAAAAATATGAAATACCTTTAAAAATAGAAAAAAAAAAAAAAGGTTGGAATTCCAAGTGAAGAGGTACCGGATTGGATTGGTTTATGCTCGACACGGAGCTGCAATCTCGGTTTATTATACCTATGCCCCAAGTGGGGCATTC
>CM060948.1:130133462-130200962 GCA_030765055.1 Mantis religiosa | reverse complement strand
TCAGAAAATTCTTGGAGAAAGCGGATTCTTAGCAGGGATTGTAAGTGGATGACACTTGACTCCATTTGAAAAGGCATTGTTCGGACCCTTAATAATGTAATGACCGAGACTAATAATCACAATAGAGAAAATAGTCACAAACGGAATTTTGGTGTGAATAAAGACACGCTTCGAGATGTGATGGTCGAACGCAGCTGCAGTTCCCCACTGAGAAACACACACACAACTGGGCTGGAGGTCCATTAAGAAACACACAACTGGTTCTTTCTTCGTCGAAGGCAGACCAGATCCGAGGAGAAATGGTACGTGTCGGTTCCCACGTAAATAACGAATTAAGTGTTATCGCGTTATATGCATTTTACATACGATAACTCTGAACAGTGATATTGGTAACCCTTGGTCGGCAACTTCGCGGGTTATGTGATGATAAAAGGAAGCAGTCATTAAATCAGTCTGAAACTTGCATTCCAGTGTCATTAGAACCATCCTTATTCCCATACATATCCACGCATACCCTTTGACGGAACTCTTGCTCTACCCTGAGGATAGGCCACACTGCTTCAAAATTTACAACACAAGAATAAGCTGCATCAAACTAGCGACCAATGCGTGCAGCAACCTTTTCCAGTGTATAAGTAATCGATGTGAAAAGAACTTCGCATCAACTGTGTACGAATGTTACGCGAATTGCGAATCTCCCACTGTTCGCCAATTAACGGAAATTATGCAGAAGTAGACGGATGGAAGTGATTGTGTGTTCCCGTACAGCAAAGGTACAGTGCATAGTCTTTTATTATCTATGGGATTTGAGCATGGTGCTACGAAAAGGAAACGTGTTAGAGGTGGGGAGAATGAAATTGTTGCGTGGAGGTATAAATATTTGTTGGCTGGTTGGCTTTAAGGCTTGGATGATTGAATGGCTGTGTAGGGTTTTTTAAGGGATAATTATTGGTATTTGTAATAGCAGTACAGGAATATTTAAAGTGAATTTTATTAAATTGTACGTATTATTATGTGCAATGTTATACTTCAAAGTAATTCATTATATTTATGAATTCTGAACCTTTGGCTAAGAGCATTTGACAACAGTGTAGCAAAACTGCCAGGTCATAAATTACGGACCGGACAGGGAAAAGTCTACCCTAATTTAAAGTGTCGAGAGATTATGGGATGGGGAAGCGATGTTAAGAACCTGGACAAATTATACATATATATTTTTAAAATTAAGGACAATAATATACAATGTTAAGTCAATAGACCCTGGACGGGATATAGGACCAAAATCGTTCACTGTACATGTGTCCGTAAATGAAACTACTAATTCGTAGTGCGAACGCTTACCTCAAACAATAGATAGTAAATAGCTGTCATTATTGGTAATACAATAATGAAATAGCAGATCGTCTTAAAGACTCCTCATTGTTTTAAATCTACCTACATTCTTAGAAGATAAAACACTCTGGACTGCGGTCCTGGCGGTCGCACATTCGATTCGCTGACTAGCGGCATTTTATCGCATGCAATGCGGACCATTTCAAACCTACCGGCACTCGTTTACCAGGGAGAACCAACCGCTCCCTCTCGAGGGAAAAAAATCAATCTCCAGGCACTCCATAACGGCAGAATACACAGTGACATTCTCACGTCCTGTTGAAAACGCGCGAGATCTCTTACTTAAAGGGATGTGGTATTGTGTCGAACAACTAATAATATTATGTCTATTTTCAGGTGTTTTAAAATAGAAAATCTATGTAAATAATCCAGTTACCTTTTGGAACTTGGAAATGAAAGTGGGCGAGTTACTCACTGAAATTACAGATAGAGCTTCTCAGAAGTATCTTCAAGATATTCTAAGCTAATGCATCCAAAATTATGGATATTTTCAACACATGCTTTGATGAAATGCAAGATAAACGATAAGTTTTCTTGTTACCTCCTATTGAGATAAACAATTTGTGTGGAATAATAGAGCTATCTTCGCCATTCACTGCCTGCGGGTTTTCGTATTGTGCAAGTGCAAACTCGCATTTGCTAATTAAACGTTTGCCGCACTGCCCATTGACTGCCGGCAGGTTCACACTCTCCGAACTGTACTTACACCTCTAAACGTTTGGAAACAAAGGTTGCATACACTAATATGTACGTTGTAAACAGTTCCTTCCTTTGTTTATAAGCTGCACAAAACTCCTGCAGTAGTATTTCTATTATTTATTATACTATATTTAACATAAACAATTGAAAATTAATTGGTTTAAGAGTAATCTTCATAAATTTCTAATAATGAGGTGTTAAAACCGCGGTTGAGAAATACATTGATTTTTATCCCATTTACTTTAAATACACATACTATTTCACATCTGTTGTAACAGCCCCAGTTCAAGACTGCAGCAGAGCGCCATTTTGGAGCAAATTTCCTAAAGGTAGTAAACAAAACTTGAACATCAAAATTTTAGCAGTCTATGAGAAGGCAGAATTATTCTTTCAACTGGGACGTCGCCTATATGCTGCACCAAGTCTAAAGGCACCTTTGCCATAGGAAATTTTATTTCTATTAAGTGTTAATTCTGAAGTGCTGAAGTTATTTAAGTTATATTCCCACTAATCAGATCAGTTTGCTTCAGGACTCCAACACGAGTATCCTCTTTCCCTGTATTCTTTAATTTTACCTTTTATCAGGAGCTCCGCAATTTGTATAGCACTAACTGTGCTCATCAATTGATAAAATTAAAGGTACAAAAATCACCCACGCGATATATCGTGCCAAAATAGATCCAACGGGGGCTTAGTGGAGCTGTAGGCATGGGGATGTAGCATTCTTTATAAATACCTTGAACAAAGCATATTACCCCTTCTTAACTATACTTCAAGAAGTATGGTTGCACAAGGAACCTACGCTGTTCGTGATCAGAATTTTCGCACCTAAAGTAGTTGATAAATACGTAAAAATTCGGGAGAGTCCGGATTCTATCCCTGGTGGCCGCCACCTCTGACATTGCGTTTTTCCATGGTTTCACCCGATCGGCAAGACCAATGCTAGAATAGTGTATTTATCACGACTCTCCTCTCATTTGTTTGTTTGTAATTTACGTCCTCCAAAATTAAGTCATATCGGACGATGAATGGAATGGGTGAAATGACGCTCAAAAGAGCCCAGGTTCCATAGAGCTTAGAGATACCCGACATTCGTCTTTCAGGATAAGGGAAAACCCCGGGTATAACCACGACTCTCCCCTCTCCCGCTAACTTTATTTCATCTATCTGTTTCATGTTACACGACTTCCGGCCAGATGGCAGACAGGCCTGTGAGCTGCAACTTCTTTTCGACTCCGCCAGAGGTGGCCACCTAAGCCTCCACGGCCAAGTCTAGCTTTCCCCCAACCCCGCTGAAGGGGGTCCACTAAGCAAAGCTCAGGCAACTACAAGACACCACGAGCGCCTATCAGCCGGGTACTCAAGGCAGAAAATGTTAGGGAAGTTCTGTAATCCTACCACTTTCATTGTCCATTCCTGCAGCCCATACTTCTTCTGTGGCTCCTTCATCTCATCCGTTCCTCCCGGGAGTGTATGCACATAAGATCCAATTGCGACTCGAGGTGCTAGGTGTCCACTTCTTTTCCTAAGTAATTCTTTCTATCTGAAAGACCATGTTCTGTATTGTGTAAATGTGCTACGTGCAAGTAATGCTATATTTGTATTTAACCCTAATTCGGTTGCGCTTTATTTTCGACACGATCGCTCGCGCAGTATCTAGTAGGCGCCAATTACTTTTTAATTACTTTTATTGACTTTTGTGGATGGATTTCTTTACTGAACCAGCTCTAAACTGGTTAGCTGATCACCAAAGATTTAAATGAAGGTACGCAAATACTGCCAAACTAAAAGAACTCCGGTAGTACTATCCAGTCTAACATGTCCGTCTTTATCTATGCAACATTGCAATAAAAATTCAAAAAGATAATTAACACAAGTTCTGCTACACTCTAAATGCATATTGCTTCTCAGCAAAATTAATGCTAAACCAAAGGGCTTTAGCACTGAGGGTGAGGGGAAGTAACAGAAAAACTAATCGGAAGCAATTTGCAAAATCTAATAATTGCATTGCATATTGAGATTATCTGTGAATGCGAGGAATACAAGCCTTCAAATTTCCCTGACAAACACAATGGGAATGTACGCTTATATTTACACACTGCTGGAGTTTGTAGGTATAATGGGTGACAGGGTTTGCTTCCAACTCGGGTTTGGAATTCGTCATAGTCATAATTTAATGACATTCCACATTTGAACAATATCTGCAGCACAAGAATGTGACATGATGTATATTGGACATTGCTTCTTGCTGAAATCATTCCGTCGGCATTGCTTGCTTATGAAAACAATCTGACCATTTTACACTTTAAATCGCACTGTTTAATGTGCAAACAATTTAAGGAGAGACTAAATGACAAAAATTACTTCTTATGTCATAGTCTTATACTTTTGCATTTTCCAATAATAAGTAAATTTTAACTACATTTTTAAAATGCAACTGTCATTCTGTACTCTGAAAACTGCACTATTTCATGCACCAAAATTTGTATCTTGGATACTCCAAATAGAGGTTCATTCTTAGTAAAGGTACTCTTTTATAAATTGGTACGATTTCTAAATATAACAACGTTGCTATGTTTAAGTAGAATGATTTACTTTTTCTCAAATACATATATTCAATTATTCCCCCATTTCTACTCTGAACACTTTATTTTCCGAATGAGAGTTTCTGATATAAAATACCTATTTTAAGAGTAAATAATTAAGATAAATTGAATTGAACTTTGATATAAAACAAAATAGTTGCGTCGTTATCTACTTTGGTGCTAAAAGTTGGTTAGTAGTATTTTCCAGAATAATTGCAGTTACACTTTAATAAAAGAGTGGTAACTGTCAAAATAACTTATCTTTCGTCAGAAATCACTTGTGTAAAATAGATTGGCGAACAGACTTTCAGTCTGGTATCATAAACAGTTTCTAAGAAAATGGGTCAAAATGCAAAAATAAATGTCATAAATTTTGCTATAAATGCAAAAGTTCACTTCAAATAATTTGGTTAAACCACGAAGTATTGAATTTAACTAAAGTACCTCTATAGTACAGTTTCTTCTTGGTGACACAATAATCACATTTTACATGCATAATGTCTTTTGGGTGAAAGAGTGGTATTTTCTAAAGAAAATGGAGTGTTGTGATTACAAAATTTAATTAAACTTCGCTTTTTCTGCGTGATCCTATGTTAGAGCCAGCACTTTTTCTCCGATAGTATGTTATAAAGTAGGATCTGAAGCTTTACCGAGATGCACACACCTGAAACCTCGATGGCTGTTCATCCTTACACGTGGTTTGAAGCTCGAAAACATCTAGAACACAGCATGTTGTACGTAAAATATGAAGCTCTTAAGAGTGAAGTAAACAAATATATACAAATATAACAATTTGTAACTTAAAACTTCACTTATCTTATAAGAAATGATTATATTTTTCTTATAAATTGTCCGGGATCGCGATTTCATGTAACACTTTTACACATCCTCAGCCGGAAACAAAGTTTTCGTCATCGTCACGAATGCTATATGTTAATTTGTTAATATGTTAATATATTCTTGGTAGTACTAACAAGAACATATTAACATCTAGCGTTCGTAACGATGACGACAGCTTTGTTTCCGGCTGAGGATGTGTAAAAGTTTTTCATGAAATCGCGATCCCGGACAATTTATAAGAAAAATATAATCATTTCTTATATGATAAGTGAAGTTTTAAGTTACAAATTGTTATATTTGTATATAGTATGATGTAGTTTAGCAGTGCCTCAATAAACACGAGAGGGTTGTTCTATGGCAGGACCATCTAGAAAAGATGGATCACTTTAGATGGTTCTGCCTGTAGATACTGCGTTTCGGTGCCCGCCTCTGTAGTGTACGTAGCAGCGTGTTTGCCTCACGTTCAATAGGTCCCGAATTCGAATCTCGGTCAGTTTGAGTTATATGGATACGTTTCTTCCGCAGCTTTCCCGTATCCTGAAAGATGAATGTCAAGTAACTCTAAGCTCTATAGACCCTAGGCTTATCTGAACATGATTTTATACATTTTATTCATCGCCCGATGTGGAGGACGTAAATTTAATATATAAGTATATACAATGTTACGCTTCCTCAGTGATCGTAGAGCTTTTACAACAGCTAAGTAAGAAATTGTTTACAATTTCATCTTAGTCTAAGTATACTATATAGACTACATTAGTGTATTACGTTAACTGAATTAATGCTTTATGTGTGTAAAACATGAACAGGTGTTCCTAGAAACCTGTTTTATTGAGGTACCTACAGTGCATTTTTAGAGAAAGTATCAATATTGACTTTTTATGTGAAATAATTTTTTTTTTACTTTAACATGGGAATATGTTAGAGATTAAAAACAGCATTTAGAAAACATGGGCATGTACGTACAAAAGAAATACACTGATCCTTATCGAATTCCCGAACTCCTTAATGCATGTACTCGCGGTTGGGAGATCCGAGCTTCATGTCCTGCATGGAAGGTCCTCACTGATTTGAGAGTTTCTATTGCCCCAGGTTTTCTCCAGTCTTCAATAAGAGCCGGGTAGCATCCTAAACTTAGGCATGGAACCCTTTATTTACAAAATCCCTTTCCTAAATATCATTTAATTTTATATATCAACGCGATCAAATACTGTGGTGCGGTATCGATCTAGTGAAATCGGGCGTAAAACACTACAAAAGGTGAAGAAATTTTGCCTCAAGAACTGAATGTTTATCTGTGTATATACGGCAATACCTCTCAATCAATACTACGGGGGTAAAGTGAATATTGAAGCTTTGTGTACCTTGATCGCCAAAAATGACCACATCATTCAATTACTTTTACCTGAGAATACTAAATAAATGATAAATGCAATAATTGCCAATATTTCATACATATTTATTAAAATATCCATTAGAACAATCTTGATTATCATACCTACAGTAATTGTAAATTAATCGGAATTAATTAAAGCAATGTGCCTAAAGTTTTCCGTACAATGTGCCCTACAATGTGCCTAAAGTACGGGATGTGAACGTCGTAGGCACTTTTATGTAGTAACTACTGGTGAGATGAGACATTCTTGATACTCAGAGCGGACAAGAGATTGTAAGGGAACAAAATTCACATTTAAAGCTAATAAATGATAAATGCAATAATTGCCAATATTTCATACATATTTATTAAAATATCCATAAGAACAATCTTGATTATCATATCTACAGTAATTGTACATTAAACGAAATTAATTAAAGCAATGTGCCTAAAGTTTTCCCTACAATGTGCCTAAAGTACGGGATGTGTGCGTGGTAGGCACATTTATGTAGCAACTACTGGTGAGGTGCGCCATTCTTGATACTCAGAGCGGACAAGAGCTTGTAAGGGAACACAATTCACATTTAGGGCTAGTGGTAGAGAAAGAAACTAAGATATCGCGGAAAGCAGGAGTTATGTGGCTATGCAATTTACAAGTCAAATATTTGAACACGTGGAATGGCGGTAGGCTTGCTTGTGTTTCTGATCAGTACGCCTGCAATCACACTTGAACAGTGCTTTAAATAGCTCCATTTCTCATTTGTATATGTTTCATTTCAGCGGAGCAAGACAAAGTCTTGCGACACATCAACACACTCCTTCTGGGAGCCTGGTGAAGAAACGGATTCTTCAATACTATACAGTTCCTGAACTTTCCAGATAGCTTTTGCTCCCAGTAAACAGTGCATAAAGTGAACAAATTGTCATACATCTTATTTTCGAACATGGCACGAAGTATCTTTTTACATAAAAATATAAAACTATGAGATAATCAAGGAACTTTAGCATCGTACGTGCACTCAAAACGCAGCTAATAAACCGAAGCAGGATCACACTGTGTATCTTCAAATTCTTTCTGTGCATGAGACTAATGTCAACATCAGAGGTGAAAATGTCCTTCTTTTGTTTACTTGCTTATTAACAGAACTTGCAACTCAGTTACATTATTACGTTAAGACCGAAGAGCATTCTCTGTCCATTTCTACTTTTTGACGTTTCAACCTCTTTCCATATCTCTTTTTCTCACTCTCCTTGCGTCTTCCTCTCACCCGCTGTTACTCGTTTTTCATTTCATACAACCAGTGAAGGAGATAACAAAGCATATGACATACAAGGGTAGAAGATAATAAAGAAAATCCTTTATTTTTATATTTCATTAATTTATCTATTTATCTTGCACAAACTAATCTTACAAGGGTGTATCATTTTATCTGCTTTTTTTAGTTCAGATAAACTTTCAATTCCATTTACATAGTTCAATGTACGATTTCGTTACGATAGTATTGAGAGTTTTAATGAGCATGTTACTATGTTATGTCTCTGAAACTACATGTTCTTTGATTGACTAGGGGGGGGGGAAGGACTTTACAATTTAGAAATATACAAGTCTTTTAAAATTTAAACCAAGAACACGAAATATCTAAAAAGTGGTTAATCCTCCCTCAAAATATATATAACGTAAATTTTGTACTCTAATGGCACTACACTTCTTGTGAATAAGATCTTGTCTAGCCTTACACTTTGCCAATTATTCAAAAGTCATTCAGAGGAATTCTTAAACCTCTTACTGTCACATACTTAGAAGATACTGAAGATAAATATTAAGTATGGAATATTTTTAATTTCTGCTTTTAAGAGGCACTCTCGGTCACTCATCCACATCTCATCACACACACACACACACACACACACACACACACACACACACACACACACACACACACACACACACACACACACACACACACACACAGACACCGGCACATTTAAATAGGGACTGCATGAAATGTTCCAAAAACAAATTGGAAAATTGTCATTCTATAAGCACTTAGGTATTTACAAGGATAACACTAGCACTATTCACACTATTCAGTTGGCGTATAAATGCCAAAAAACACAAGGAATTTATTTGCAAACATAGGGAAAAAGTTGTCCACACTAAAAGAGGAAAACTGAACTATATATATTAGTCCCATTAAGTTTTCTGGGAGTTAGGCTTAAGTACAAACTAATGAAGCAACAGGCAGTTATATCCATATTGGAAAAGTGTAATTGTATTAGAAAAACGGCAATAAATGTTACGGAAGTGACAAACTGAATGCCATAATCCTAAATAATAATAGGATGCAAAATTATTTCTTGTTTAAGCTTGAAGACAAACTCAGTTCTGAACTGGCAGTAAATCACGAAGTTATTTTTCATTATTACAAATCGAATGGGAAAACAACAACACTATAATCATCTTTTAGAAGAAGAATCTTTAAAAATTTGTAAATAAAGTACATTTTTATTTGCTTTAAAAGCCTTATCCCGGCAATATTAAAACATAGGATTTCATGAGCCGTCATCTCAGACCTAATATAAGAGACTAACACTTAATACAGCATGCAAATGAATGCCATCCACGAATTCTGATCTTCTACCTAATACATTTTATTAATGACAATACAATTATTTTTAAGCAGATCATTATATGATTAGCTTATGCCTACTGATCATTATTCTCTAAAATATACAACCATTTTGCTTAACAAAGTAAACCAGAAACAAGGTTAGGTATCATTTTTGCCATTCTACATTTGATGAACTACTCTCCAAAGTTTCGCAGAAAGCGGTTCATTTACCACAAAATATTATACGCAGGTAAATCTGTTTTTGGGATACTGTGTGTGTGTAGTGTTTAACGCCCGCTTTTACTACATACGGCACCGCAGGCGATGACACTGATGATACATGAGATGAAGATGGAGCACCGGTGGAATGAGATGGCGAGGGAAACCGGAGATCCCGGAGAAAACCCGCCCCAGCGCCGTGTTGTCCACCACAAATCTCACTTTGCGGTCGCTTGGGATTGAACCCGGGCCGCCTTGGTGAGAGCCAAGCAGTCTAACCACTGAGCCACGGCGCGGCCTTGGGATACTGTAAAAAGGAAACTGGTATATATTTGTAAAGAAAAAAAAACGTATGCCTTGAGCACTCAGTTAATGGTACTAGTATATTTACCAGTAATACCATTTCATAGAGAAATTCTCCTTTAAAAGACGGAATAAAATTTAATTCTCTGCTCAAAGTATACAGAGGTATTATTTTTTCCTGTTAATTTGTACAGAAATCGCACTAAAATGAGCTTCAGTACCATCTTCAAGAATATATGTAAGGTGTAACATTGTATCCACAGAGACAAAATAGATATTAAATTGGAGAGAGGAAAAAACCTTAGTCAGGATTGATAAAACGAATAAACTTTGGCACTCTAGCAACCACAAAGTATACAATAAAAAAGATGGAAACGTAATGGCATGACTAATAACCTGCAATTAATTAATAGTATAAAGAGTTGCCACTCACTGCATAATTATTAATGTCCAGCTAATTAAACTCAGTTTATCGTATACTGGTAGTGCTAAAGAGCAACATTTATTTAATATTATAAAATTTTAATTTTTGTTAAATAAACTTCTATTATAGCATTTATACAGCTATCCTTTAAAGAAACCGTTAAATTTGAAAACAGCACTCCTCTGGATTTAGCACTTGCACTGTTTGTATTGAGACGCAAAGTTAATGTAGCAGTAGCTTAATCCGCATGCTTTTCCTACTTAGGACAGGAACATATAGGTCCTTTTCTAGTGATACAACTAATGCGGAAGAAATTCAGGCGATTGTAGGAATTCTTTACCACATCATATTGTTTAATAATGGATCACATTTTCAAGCGTTCATATATATGAAAAGCGTTCATATATATACTGTTTTAGAGAGAGCTATGTGTTCAAAACATATTTTGGCTATGCGTTTTATGTTATTTAATAGAGAACTATGTGTCCTATAAAATAGTTTATATATATTGTATGCTTATGTATTTTTTCAGGTCAATAAAAAAGCGTAAAAATTTGACAGCACAAAGCATTTTCGACACCTAATTTTTGCGATTAATTGAGGTGCCAGAGCCACAGATAAAAAGACGCCCATTGCCAACAAATTTTATTTTGCTCACAAAGCTTTCACTTAACAAAAAGGCCGAAGAACGCATGCAATTTATTTCTTCACGTTTTATTAAAACGCAGCACATCATAGGAGTATTATAAGGGTGGACACAAAAGCCGCTACGACTGAGTTATTAAGTAGTAATTATTCAAAGCTCTGTTTATTTAAAGTCATTGTAACTCTGCGCCTATGCAGCAGATAATTACGGGAGTATAAATATTCAGAATAGCAGAAAAGCTCAGAGCTTACTGCTGATTTTAAAACCGAGAGCAGCATTTACGGTCTTCTTATTTCAGCGGAAAATCGGTCTGCACCAAGATAGAAACTCTTTGCATCGGGAAATTCTAGCCAATGTGCTCAACCAGGTGCAAGAAACGGTAAAAGGTAAAAAAGGAAGGTACGGCTACACAGGGAAACTTCCAAGCTTTTTATAACGTTAACTGAAACCACGCTATGAAAAGGAAAAAGGCAGAGGAGGAGGATCTTGTGCTTCAAAACTGAACCATAAAGCATCTTTTGCATGTAAGTTCTGAAGATGTAGATCGCTTTGTGAGCAAATATCCTCTACACTATTTCAAAAACACTGTAAACTGCTGCAGACGCTCTGATATTACTTCTCATTCACAGGATTAAAATAAGGTAGATGTAATATATTGCTGTATGTAAGCATGTTAGATTCAGAATACACTGAATAGGAATTCTTGTGCCATAGACATTAAATATTGAATGTTACTTTTCCTATGTACTTATCAAACATTAAGGCTCAAACCGAAATATATGGAGGGTGATTCCTGGTGTTCCTACTATGTAAACGAATGGCCATGTTATCATAGGATGAGATCGATGAGATAGTGATTAGCTCGTTCGCAAAGTACCACATATAGTTTATATGCAATAGCAAGCAAATTCTATTGACATATATTTGTTGCGGGGAATTAAGCATTTTTTGTAAGAAATATGTAAATTAAGAGTGTAAGTGGATTTCAATAGTCAGGCTAAATTATACAGTGCCTTTTGTTTACGACAAGGCCAAGGACCGCGTGTTTGTTCTTCAGCACTGGTGCGTGCAGGGGTCAATATTTCTCAGGGCTCGTTCTCCACCCTCAGAAGGGTTACCGTCCAGCTATGTACATACATTACCATTATGACGGTTGGAGCTTAGTAGCCCACTTGCGTTGAGGGAGAAAGCTTTTTATTATATTCAATTGCAACACAGGATTAGAACGACATGAAAGCAGATTTTGTAAATAAGAGGTGTGTTGCGGTTGAAAGGGCAGTCGTTTTTATCTTCGCCCTCATGTTATCCATAAAAGACCTTTGTATTGAGGAAACAAAACACTGACGGAATGTACTGCTCATTCATTACGGTGTGGCGCCATCATGTTATCTATAAAAGACCTTTGTATTGAGTAAACAAAACACTGACGGAATGGACTGCTCATTCATTACGGTATGGATGGTGGAAAGGTGTAAAAAACACCTTCACAATTCATTTAAACGTTCCATACAATAACCATGGCTCGCGCTCACTTAAAACTTTAATTTCCATCACAGGAAAGAATAATTAAATTTCCATTTTTTGTTACTCAATATAAGATATGTTTTAAGGTCCATAGAATTATGATGTCCATGCACGTATTCCATACTTTAAGTTCTCGTGGTTAAAACTTGCTTTCTGAGCTCTTTGAAAACATGGCAGAAGTACTTAGGTTATCTGATTGATATCCTTAACATGTATGTATTTGTGGGTTAACTTCGTTGGTCGTTTGGAAATTTCTTCTGCCGCCTTTCTTTCAAGGAGCTGCGAACTAATTGAACGATATAAAATGAAGTCCATTTATGTGGTCATTATTTAAAGGCTAGAGGTGTGTGCGTTGTTCCATAGGTATACTGCACATGGACTGTACTGTTTTCGCTCGGGTATGTAAAAATCTACAGATGTGTATAACCTGACCATGAAAACCGCCACACAGCGAGAGGAAACAAAACAGTCACGTTATATTACACCTTGACCTTGCATCTGCATACAATTGCAGGCAATGCTTCACTAGTTCGCAGGGTACTACGTTACGTTGCTTCCAACGTATGCACATTTGAAGGTCGTGCTGTACATCTGACGTCATTTATACTCTGTGTCCAGCTAACCTGCATTGCATGCGAGCGCACCTCTCTCCGGCATTTATATATTATGTTTTACATCTGATTCAATATCATTTAACCCAATACACTCTGATATGATGCAGCATTTAGAGGCCTTTATGACAGTTCCTCGGTTTCACGTTGTCCTTCATGCCTCTGTGAAAATAAAACTTAAATGATCTAGTAGAAGCATTTTCTTCCGATTCCCATTTAACGTTACTTTAAATTTACACACTATCATTCGACTTAGGAAGAACTTTGAGCTTGTACGCAATTGGCTTGTAGTAAAACAGAGAATTGACGGCAATGCGTTATTGGAAGCCGCAGATGAGGTACAGAACCCACCTACACGCGTCCGTGGCTTTGCTGTAAATCGAAGGTATTGTAGTAGATATATGAATAAACGTAATGAACATTGTAGAAACAATTAAGCTCGGAACATAACCATTAGAACTTTGATTGATACCCTGGAAGTTAAAGAACACTTGACGTAACAGAATAGTTAAAGAAGGATAAGACAACTATGAATTGTATAGGTTTGTAACACTGAGCTCACCGGTGTCTCATATTCTGAGCTATGGCTATTTTAGTACATGCTGGTGAACATTTAAAATTATTTTAGAATGTGTGAATATGAAATGGAGAGGACTAAAATGTGATGTTTTTCTTTATTTCTAAATCAGAGGAATCTTGCATAAAAGCATCCATTAGGAATAAAAGCTATGGATACCAAGTATGACATATACTCTCTTTCAAAACCTCTAAAGCTCTTCTCACACTAAAAGGAATATTTTTACACCTCACTCTCTCCGATTCGTGAACAATGTAAGTCCTGGCGTAGGAGCGTCGAAGACAAAAGAGGAGAGTGTATTCATTGCTCATCAAAAACCTCCGTTTTCCTATTCAATAACGCTCTTGACAGCAGAAAGACAGATTTTCGAATATCAGTCCTCACTTTATTTTCTCACGGATGACGTTATTTCCCACCCAAAGTTAAGCATGTGTTATACAAAACATGTTTACTTTTTCTACCGCCTGTCTATAGTTGGAGGTGGGGGAAGGTAGAGACTTCAAATGTCTCTAGTAAAGGGCAATAATGAATTCCACCAATTACCTATGTGGATATTTCATCGGAAATAAATACTTTTAGAACCTCTGACTCCAAGAAAGAAAGCAATATTAAAAAAAAGAAGAACCGTGTGTATGTGTGATGCCAGAGTGTAAAAAGTATAACTCAAAATCAAAACGTCTGATAAATATCAAACTTCGTATAGTTCATTGTCCTCAGAAGTTGCCACATCTAAATTTTAGGAAGATCCCCCACTACTAACTAATATTTACGTGGCAGATTTTACAAACTGGCTTTAACGATGATTAAAATATTTGTATGACCATCGAGATTGTTGTGGAATTAACCTGTGAAGTCCTCTTCATTAAAAAATAATTTTGTGTAACATTCAATAAGTAGTAGATATTAAGCGATAGGCGATGTCGTACTGCAAAAAATGTTTAGAGTTCTTTAATACACAGAATGTATTTCATGTGATCTTTTTCGAGGTGCAAGTTACTTCCAAGATATGCGTTATGAGTGGTTCAAATTATTTTGTTATTACTTTAAACTTCTCTCGATACTCACTTGTGTCTCATAGTTGCATAGAAATAGTGAAGAATTTAAAGGTGATAATATATCGTCCAGCTCTTAAGAATTTATATATCGCTATTATTTTTGTTCATATAGAGGATATGTGTAATCTGGCTATTTCAACAGATTTATTTTGATCAAAATGAAACAAAATAATCCTTGGTAAGAATGATTTATATACCCGCAAATAAAGGATAGATGTTACAGAAATTCATGGAATATAAGAGATCAGGTTTATTATATAAACATTACGCGCGAGTGTGTGATGCAGCCGATTCGAAGTCACACTTCATTAAAAATTTATTTAAATTTAATTTCCAAAATGTTAAAATAGTTTCCATGAACAAATTTAGCTGATCACTTTAACCAATACATCGCTCAACCAAAATATGTAGTCGTGGCCAAAATGCCAGTGAGCAATCAGGAACTACAACGCCGCTAACGCCATCACCAGAAGACAGTTTAGCACAATTGACAAACACTAGCGAATGTTGCACCCGAATGTAATCAGTAAGAGTATGAGCTGCCAAGCTAGCAATATAAATCTCACTCTCTCAATCCAAACGTTAAGGTGCATGATGGCCAAATAAATTTCTGTTTGGCACATTTGGCTTAGCAAGAAACAAGGTATGACAAGGTTTAGAGGAAGGACTACTCAACACCTGGAATCATAGAAAACCTCCTGAATCTATGCTGCTAATGGAGTGCCCCTGCTAACAAGGAAGACCTTTGACCTCGAACACTCGAACTCTACGAAAACATTACAAATGTTACTACATTTATTTGTAGTGAGAGAAACTAAAAAACTGAAAGGGGCATATTTTGTTCAAGATGGCCTCGATGTGAAAGCTAGCCATAATAGAATGTTAAGCAAATAGAAAACAGAGTGAAAGTAAATACACTAAAAACCTGCTTATTCTGCTATATGAGGGACATGCGCCTATGCTAGCTTTGTTTTTCATTTAGTGTTGAATTGTTATTGTTACGATTGAGGTGAAATCGGTATAAAAATTAATCCGTTACATTTACTCAAAATTGGAAAATTGTGTGAAATTTTCGGTATCTGGGATCTTTAAATAATCCTAGGTAGGTACTTTTCCATGTACTTCCTCTGAAACTGAAATAAAACGTCATTACCAATCAGTACTAGATATATTTAGACAGAAACTTTGAGGTAAGATGAAAATGCAATTTTCTGTGTCTATCATTAACAACTGAGAACATTTCACTTTATTATTAGGTATCTTTTTCGTACTACGTCATGACCAGAATCATTAAATTGGTTATATGATAGAAAACTGCCAGTTTGTCTCCTATTCTGTGGTTAATATGCCAACTTCTCTGGTATTTATATAACCTTTATGTGATTAAATTATATCTGTGCACTAAAGAGAAAGTACAGAACTCAGAAGCTTATTTAAGTTTCTCTGTCTTTTAACCAGTTTTCTTTTTATATGTACGTCATTTTAGGGACCGTCCAAGATTACCCAGAACTCCAAATTTAATGCAGATGATAAATCATCCCTGTTGCCTGAACAACCTATGTCTATTGTTATTATAAATATGAAAGTTTTGTGCAGTTTTTCGTGAGGTTGCCTATACATAGCCATTATACAGTTGTGGGTCAGTGTCTGTTTTGTCTGCTTACGACGCCAAGCGTACAGTATGAAAAGAAGAAATGCAACACAGCGTCACGATCTAGCTTTAACCATGATAATATAAAACTATAAAGAAATATTGGTAAAATTATAAGAAGAAGCTTGCATCTATGACTCATCCATAGCTTCAGAGCCATCACAAGCCAAATTGCATTGCACTACAACAGACATTCTTAAATTATTGGAACTCAAACGTTGACATTTATCACTCAGTTTTGAACAGCGGAAAGGTTCTTTCATCATCAAAGGCTGCTAACGGTACATATTTCAAATACACTATGCTCTCGTCTGTTGATTTTCTATTCTTCAGTAAGTTACACATTGGTAAGTAACCCTTCTTTTCTGTAGAATAGTTTGCCATTTATTGTGTGTCTTGGTTTGCATGATCCTGGAGGTCCATTCTGGATTGTTTTTGACTGCTCTTCTGTTTTTATTATGCCCTTGGAACGTTGTAAACCAGATGATTCTGTTTTATACTCTCCGGTATTATTCCGTAATTTGTATGTATGAATTTTACACATTAAAACAGTTTAGAAGAAATAAGTGATTTGTCAACGTTAATTACAGATGCATTTTTATTGCCTGAAGAATCAGTAAATTTTACAACTTAAGTATAATTTACTGCGTAATATGGGACAGCCTCTAATCAGGTACCCCATATTGTGAGTACTACTTTTGGTGGAAGAGCAATACTTGGAGCAAATTCCCGAAATTGTTGTATCCGTGAAGGCGCCTTAAGAAATAATTTCTTGATTGCAGATATAAAAGTGTAAACATCACTAAACAGAGCACGGATCTCCTCAAGCAATCTGTGAAGTCCATGAGCAAGGCACGTTATGTGAATACTGTTCTTATGCCACTTTTATTCCATTTGCTGCCTTCACCATAGGGGGCAGCATCAGTAACGAACAAGAGTAGGTCTTCGTATTTAACCTCAAGAGGCCATAAAGGACATATAGCCTTATTCAAACAAGTCTTCTACAGAATTATGATTTATGTGATTATGATTTACTTTATCGGTAGACAGTAAAATGGCTTTATCTGGGAGTTCTTTGATAGTACACCTACAATCATATTTGCCACATATCTACCTGTTAAATTGGTAATTTCATTTACTGACACCCATATTTTGTTACCGTTCACAGATCCTCCAATGCAGTGCCTTATTTCTCACTGGTGGCCAGCCATCCGGCCGGCAAATGGTCAGTGCTACAGCGGCAGGTGGCTGCTGCCACCGCAGTGGGCCATCCGACCACCAGTGAAAAATAAGGCACTGTATAATCCAACATATTTTCGTAGCAATTAGCTCAATAGTCGGTATGGAGAGCTGCCTGAGTTGGAACGCACCGATTGGTATATTTTTCCAAAAATTCCCGAAAACGATGGCTATGTACTTTACTTAACGGAGTATTAGCTTTGACCATCATACTTGACAAATTCTGCTGTTGCATTAGATACTGACATTGATGTTGAGAGCATATCTACATTTAAAGCGTATGCACTGTTATGTTTATGTTCTTGTGGTGTTACAATGTCGTTCTACGTGATACTTCCTATATATTTTAATCTCATGCTCACATGCTGTACAAACAAGTGTGTTTGCTTGGTTGCACAACATGTTATTACCCCTGCATTCCCGCTACAAATTCTTTAACTTCAGCTCCTTTGTTTGCTTGCTTTCCGTCACTGTAGGTAATACATGTCACTATACTTTAGCTCACTGCTGCAGTGCATTTGATTATGAAGGTTCGGGTTTGTTTCGTGTTGTTATGATAGAACGACAGAGAGGTTAATGAATAGCGTGTGCGTTCCCAGTTGCATTTCTTTTGGCTGCACTGTCCTAGTTGTTCACCTATCTGCCTACCTACACTTGCTGTCGAGTCAACGAGTATTTCGTGCCACCTACAAAAATTTCATTTCTAGGGCTCTGAAACTAGTAGCTCGAAGAAATAAAGGAGAGTATACAGTACCTTTGGTGTAGAATTGCTACTTCATTTCTTAAATATTAGGAAGGAGGTAGCTAAAATAAAATATGTTTTCGTTATCTATTGGAAACTTTAAGTCCACTCATGGAACGCTCAGAATGCCTGTTAATTGATATAAATGAATTAGATAATAATTAATATTAATTTATATATCAAACTCCTGTTTTAACCAATTTTATTTATTTTTAAATGTGTATAATTATTTTTAAAAAGGTACATTAAATTATTTGTTATTTTTATGTTTAATCTCAATTATTCTAACGGTAGATTAACACAAACGACAGTGAAATGTTAACAAAAAGGCAGCAATTGTTAAAATATAGTATGAAAGAATAAAAAAAATTATTACATGAAAATAAAGCATATAAAATAGCTACTTATTATAACAAATGATATTTATTTGCTCCTTTCCCCCTCTCTTTTATCCACCAGGGGCCTACTGCGGTAGGCACGGGAATTGGCGGTCCCGGGGTCCCGAGCCAAACCTCTCGATTGGCTGTCTCTGAGTGGTGAGAGAGCTAATGCCAACGCCTAAACAAGGTCCACATCTGAGTTTGACCGTAACCTCCCTGAACGCATGTTTAATGGATACATAGCACAGCAAGCGGAGGGGTGACTGGGTAATGCCTAAGTCCCAGCTCTTTGTTATCATGTAGGACTGTGTTCGTATCCGCTGATAAAGGTCAGTCCCGGGTATGGGGCATTGCAAGAGCTGTTACACTCCTGAAGGCAATTGGGTCCCTTTGTCAATACATTGGGAGGTGAGACACTGAGGTGGGCAAGATCAAGGCCAAGATTCTCACCTAAGTCGGGGTGGAGCCCAAGATGTGAGCACGCCATCGGAGGCGTTTGCAATGGTGGGGGATATTTTCGCTAAGGGAACTGATAAATTCAACAAAAATTGTAAGAAAAGTGGAAAGGAAATAGCTGAGTCTTATGGTCCTGGCTATATAGTTATTTTTAGAACTGAGGAAGGTCGGAAATTTACTACCGTGAAACCGTTTATCATTCAGAGGGTTTCCTCCAGAGGGTTAGGACAAATACTGAATAAGAACTTGGATCAAATAGTGTGGTTGAAACCTAGGTAAATGCCGGCCATACTGTGTCAAACCAATGAGTAGTGTTTTTAAAAGAGATGGCCTCATGTCAATGGATTTGCTGCATGTAAAAGAACTCCCGCGGGTCAAAATTCTGGCACATCGGTGGTGTTGATGTGACCTTGGCAACCGACAGAGTCGTTAATATACTATTTAGTTTAAAAAAAAAACTTACCTAGAATATGCTAAAACACACTACTTTAATGCTTAGTGTTAAACCCCCGCTTTGACTACATGCGGCACCGCAAGCGGTGACACTGATGAAATGTAGATGGAGCACCGGTGGAATGATATGGCGGGGTAAGCTGGAGATTCCGGAGAAAACCAGACCCAGCGCCCTGTTGTACACCACAAATCTCACTTTGAGGTCGCCTCGAATCGAATTCGGACCTTGGTGAGAGTCGAGCGGTGTAACCACTCAGCCAGCGCGGCAACAATATAACGCAGTGAATGTGTATTAAGAACATCTTAATTTTGTTCTTAAAGTAGGCTAATACAGATTAAATCTGCATGTTTTCGATGAGCTAAGATAAACTCGAACGCTTGTTCATGTTTCGAGTATTGAAAAGGTAAAGAGGGGGAAAGTGCATAACTTACTATCTGCTTCTCGGCAACATTGCAGTTCCAACTTGGACACACAGATGATCTACAGGTATCATCTTTCAAAACTCAGACTGTAGTAGAAACATGGAACTCAGCATGTAATGTCTCTCTTCGGTAGTTCGGCCACATTTTGTGGAGGTAAAGCACACTGCCATTTCAACTGCCAGATTTACGTATACTCAATAAACAGGCGTGGTCACGCTGGCAGAGAGAGGCGAGATGTGTCAGTACCATAAGTAACAGCTGCGCGCTTTTATGGGTAACATTTTATTCCAGTGAGATAACGTAATAAAACAACTACACTGAAACGTTCTCAAACATTTTGCTGTTCCAGTGTAGTTTTTGAAAACAATGTATGAGTAACTAAAATTGAAAGTGTAGTACAGAATAGTACCAGTGAAAACTTTCTTACAAGAGAAGCATATAATCCTACCGCGCTAAAGTTCTACACGAATATTTTAATTTGTGTTTATCTTTCAATGACCAAATGTAAAATACAGCTAATTTTCGGTGATTTTCTCGTTATAGCTACGGATATACCCGTTGAGTAGCCATTCCTCCATCGAAACCAAAGACTCCGCCTAATGCTTGCATGCCTCCTGTGATTCTCAGGCAACCGATATCCCATATAACCTTGTAAAGTTGACCTTGTAAATGTTGACGAATACCGACACAGACCAGATAACCTGCCGTTCAATTCTCACGTGGTAATTGCCTGATAATCTATTGCCAATCCAATTTATGAAATGTAGAATCAAATTTTGGAAGCAAGGTAAATATTGATCCGGATTGGATTGCTCGCAGGGAACTCGGCACCTCGATCAGAATGTTCTTTAGTACCTATGCACCAGGAGGGACACCCCGGGAGGGAGGATGAGGTCAGAGGGTGATCCACCCAAGGAATCACTGCAGTACAGATGCCGCGATCCCTACACTTTACTAGATAGAAAATCCCCGGCGGTGGGTTCACGACAATCGTCAACCCACCTACCGCGGCCCCGAAACAGCCATGAGACCGGTTCGGAGACCGGACGCCCCATTAACTATTGGTTTAAGTTCAATTAAATGTGACTTGAGTTGAAGAGAATAGTTTGGAGCACAAAATTTATAAATGAAGACCCCCACCCCAGAGCAAGGAAGACCCCAGGCAGGCTTGCACAACCGGCACACCGCCAGCCGCGTTACTGAATCGGCCCACTAAGCTGGCCCGAGACCAGAGCCCATCCCGCCGGAGGAGAAAATGTTCACGCAGAGCATATCATCCTGCCATGCAGCTCCGAGACTCCCGCATACACTTCTACCCTAAAGAAATCACCAGATGAGAGATGAAATGAAATGATAATGGAGGTGAAATGGAGGGACAGTAAATACGGGGGGATGAAATTAACCTACCCAGCATTCGCCTGGCGACCCGAGAAAACCCCAGTAAAAGCCAGTGAGTCAGGTAGGCTGCCCACGGGAATCAAACCTGGGTCTCCCGAATGCGGGCTACAGACGAAACCGCCTGAGCCATCCCGCTGGGATAAGGTAAGGAAATATTTTAAGAGTTATTCCTGTTTAAACTGGACCGAACAAAGATTCAAACACAGGTAGAAAGGGTTGGTCAACAACCTCAAAAGGGTTCCATTTTAACTGCAACTTAAAATTAATGTCGTTTTAATTGGACATGGTGTGTAATAAAACATTTTTATGTTGGTGCACACACACACACACACACACACACACACACACACACACACACACATATATATATATATATATATAAACTTTCAGAAATGAGCTTTTCTTTACACAGGAATTGAAGCTTATGGGTAAAGTTAATTCATATGTAACATTATACCAAAATATCTCATTGTTACATGATAGCCGAGAAAACCAAGACGACCAATGTATTTCATTCACTTACCATTCTTTGTAAATAACTGCTATAAGCGTTACAAAGAAGCAAACAAATAAAGCCAAATGTGGGTATGCGTGTGTAAAAAGAGAAGCAGCAGTGGCACCGCAAGTCGAGCGAGTGACATTCGAAGTCTAGTGAGGTGATTCCCCCGAAACGTCATGGTGGTCAGGGATTTGGCCGTATGGGCGTCAGTGACAAGGAAGTGGGAGAGTAGTACATATATTGTGGTTTCACGTGACGTATTGGAGAAGAGAGGGTACACACAGCGTTGTGCTGCTCACCTCTGTGGCGTAGGTGGTAGCATGTTTGCCTCACGTTCAAGAGGTCCTGAATTCGAATCTTGGTCAGGGCGAGTTATCTGGATCAATTTTCTTCCGAGGTTTCCCCTCATTATGAAAGATGAATATAGGGTGACTCTTAGCTCTATGGACCCTGCACTCGCTTGCGAATCTTTTCACACATTTCATTCATTGTCCGATGTGACTTAACTGGTGAGGACGTCAATTAAAAGAAAAGCAAAGAAAAACAAAAGAGAAAGAACAGCGTTGTGTATTCTCTGTGATGGTTACGCATTTACAACAGCTAAATATAAAATATTTATAATTTCATCTTAATCTACAATAATAATAATAGTAATAATAATAATAATAATAATAATAATAATAAAATAATAATAATAATAATAATAATAATAATAATAATAATAATAATAATAATAATAATAATAATAATAATAATAATAATAATAATAATAATAATAATAATAATAATAATAATAATAATAATAATAATAATAATAATAATAATAATAATAATAATAATAATAATAATAATAATAATAATAATAATAATAATAATAATAATAATAATAATAATAATAAATAATAATTAATAATTAATAATAATAATAATAATAATAATAATAATAATAATAATAATAATAATAATAATAATAATAATAATAATAATAATAATAATAATAATAATAATAATAATAATAATAATAATAATAATAATAATAATAATAATAATAATAATAATAATAATAATAATAATAATAATAATAATAATAATAATAATAATAATAATAATAATAATAATAATAATAATAATAATAATAATAATAATAATAATAATAATAATAATAATAATCATAATAATAATAATCATAATAATAATAATCATAATAATAATCATAATAATAATAATCATAATAATAATCATAATAATAATAATAATAATAATAATAATAATAATAATAATAATAATAATAATAATAATAATAATAATAATAATAATAATAATAATAATAATAATAATAATAATAATAATAATAATAATAATAATAATAATAATAATAATAATAATAATAATAATAATAATAATAATAATAATAATAATAATAATAATAATAATAATAATAATAATAATAATAATAATAATAATAATAATAATAATAATAATAATAATAATAATAATAATAATAATAATAATAATAATAATAATAATAATAATAATAATAATAATAATAATAATAATAATAATAATAATAATAATAATAATAATAATAATAATAATAATAATAATAATAATAATAATAATAATAATAATAATAATAATAATAATAATAATAATAATAATAATAATAATAATAATAATAATAATAATAATAATAATAATAATAATAATAATAATAATAATAATAATAATAATAATAATAATAATAATAATAATAATAATAATAATAATAATAATAATAATAATAATAATAATAATAATAATAATAATAATAATAATAATAATAATAATAATAATAATAATAATAATAATAATAATAATAATAATAATAATAATAATAATAATAATAATAATAATAATAATAATAATAATAATAATAATAATAATAATAATAATAATAATAATAATAATAATAATAATAATAATAATAATAATAATAATAATAATAATAATAATAATAATAATAATAATAATAATAATAATAATAATAATAATAATAATAATAATAATAATAATAATAATAATAATAGAGTATAATACTATGAAGATTACATTTGCATATTACGTATAAAATATTAAAATACATTACAGATTTATGTTAGTAAAGCATGAATTGTTTGTGTTACTGCGTATTTATTATGCATTTTTTTCATGTAACATATGTTTTAATTAGGTTCGTTCTGAATAAAAGTTTATCTCATTCAGATAATAAACAGGCTTTAGTTTATAATGTAGATTTAACTCTCTGGCATATCAATATCAATTTATTCTTTATTGTTTTTTATGTTGCCTTTCAAAGTAATGTCTTCTACAAGATGTATATAAGAGATATATACAGGAAAATCAATCGTGAAATCCCATACGTGAGCCTCACTGTTATTTCCTGGGTGCCATCTTGCTTGGTATTTCAGCAATAAGTATAAATGTTGTTTTTTTTTAAATGGAATTGTTACTTTAGATAAAGGGATGGAAATAAAGAGCATAGTTGTTGTCGTCTCGAACAACAGAAGAATATATTTGTTGGAAGAACCTTAATGAACTCAATTTGTGAAGGCTCTGCATTGTTGACTGTTCACCTTTAACAAAACGAAACCGAACGTGAACAAAGAGGAGAGTATTAAGAGATTTCAGCACAGAGCCTTTCACAAGAATCCTCTTACAAGTGCGGTTGAATAATCTGGCTTTAGCATCATATTACTGGAGAGCAAATATTAAATTAATTTTCGTATGTAGAGCAGAAGATTTAATTAAATGCCACATTACCTTAGTTAACGTAGCCTGTCTTAATGCCAGAACGGTGTAAAATATCTGATGTTTGGCATTGGCATTCCTTTTGTTATTCACCGTTTCTACAAACTATTCTTACAGAAGCTTACTCCTTTATCGAATTCTTGTTAATTAATACATTAATTAGAAGTGTACCTATTTACACATTTCCGTTTGAGAATAAAGGAGTAGCCTAAAGCAATGGTTAGATGTTTAGAAAGCGGATCCCAAAATTCTATGAATGTGCTTCTTTCATATCCCATTGCTATAATTGTTATAATACGGTAATAAAACGGTAATAAAAAAGAAATAAGCAAACATAATGTCATGGCAACAGGCATTAAAGAAAACAGTCGGCGAATAAAGTTTCATGGTAAAAATGAGCCTTGCTAAGCAGCTAATGATAGCGCGGCAATTGTAAACAAGCGCCGGCAAGCGAAGATAACTGAGGTGATGGACTTGCCGGCTTAGATTAAGTTACGCTTCTGGAATGTGATAGAATATTTGGTTTCTTTATTCTTCCGGAAATTTCTGGAATGATGGAGATTTTTCGGGTTCTGGTTTATTTTAGAACAATCTAGAATTACGAATTAAGTATGTAAGGACGCGACGGCTCGCAAAGGGGTAGTTGTAAACAGAGTGAATAAGCAGAGTTAGTTGTGAAACAATGTTGTGAACGAGAGACAGCTGGAAGTGTTATTGTAACGAGAGCTAATGATGTGATCTGCTGTCACTGTTTGTTATTGTCATCGACCTTGGTAGACAGATTGGTGTACGTAACGTAATGCTGCTGTAATCTATAAGAGTATTTCTACGAAAATAAAGGATATTTTTAATTTCTGCAACTCGGCCTTTTAATTCTACGAACCCACAAAATCACAATATAAACACAGCCACAATGTGGTTATGCGAGTGGCGCTGCTTCAAGTCTAGTGAGGTGATTCACCCGAAGGGCCACGGTGGTCGGTTATTTGGCCGTATTGGCATCAGCGACAAAATGTGTAGTGTTCAATGTCCGCTTTTACTATATGCGGCACCGTAGGCAGTGACACTGATGATACATGGGATGAAGATGGAGCACCGGTGGAATGAGATAGTGTGAGAAACCGGAGATCCCGGAGCAAACCCTCCCCAGCGCCGTGATGTCCATCACAAATCTGACTTTGCGGTCGCCTGGGAAAGAACCCGGCCCGCCTTGGTGAGAGCCAAGTAATCTAACCACTCAGCTACGGCGCGGCCATCGTTATTCGTCTGTATATCTCTTTGATAGACAAATTATACGGAATTTTAAAGTCATTATGTAGCTACCAGCACTTAGAATGTTTGACAATCACTTAAGCCTACTACATTTTGCTATTCCCAATGTACCTATAAGACAATTGGGAATAATGGAACTTCTGGAAATGTTTATCTTTGTTAACATTAAGCGGATATAGTCTGTAAGAATGTTGTGTACAAGATGCGGCATGTCAGGGTGTCGAGCGAGTATTACCGCTCAGTTCGGCTCAATTATTTGGCAGGGGCTTGACTCCAGGGTCGTCAGCATCGGTAATAAAATTTGAGAAATATCGATGTCCTCGGCTGCTCTCGGAGTTATCCTAATATTTATGAATATAGGATCTGTGGCAAGGATCTCTTGATACAGGGCGTTTGGGTAGATCAATTAGGGTACTTGGAAAGAAACACAGGTTAATTCTCTTATGACGATCGGTTGTATTTCAATTACTCTCGAAATACATGTTAATTAGCGAACTCTGAATGGTAGGCTTCGCGCTGGCGTGGTTGCACTCCCGTGTCTATAACACGACTCATCGGATTAGCACCCAGCTACTAACTACCTTTAATTGAACGCGATTTCTTTAGCTTACTCGTCCGTTCAGTAAGCCCACAGTAGCCAAAATAACCTTAATGAGCGCGACTTCTGTCTTCGTGCTGTCGCACGACGGTTCTGCTCGGCTCTCAGCCACCGACTGAACTTTAGATATGTATTTGTTCCCAGATAGGCCATATGACACTTCGCTTCCCCCTTCAGTTCATTATTTTTAATTAGTTGGTCGGTAGAACACATATGGAGTCCCAGTTACGAGAATCTCACCCTAGACCACCCAAAATGTCCCCTTCCTGTCAAACTACGTTTGAAACTAAACGCGGGGTGCGGCCCATTATTTATGGTTGCGGTCAGCTTTCCTAGGGGAGAAAAATTCCACCGTTCAGAGCTCGTAACAAACTTGACACTGCACACAAGATATTTGTTTCAATACATGTATGTATTCCTTTAACATTCAATTAATCTTCTATATGTTCCTTAACAGTTAATTAATCAACTTGAGGGAGAGAGTACCGTTTCATAGAGTAGACAAAGTCATGTGAGTTACAAGCAATGATATCCTTTATTCATCAAATATGTTAATCTCTTTTAAAACTTTATCTTGTAATCCGTAGTATTTTAATTATTTTCTAAGGTCTTCATTCCGACAATGATCTTAAAACGTGTAACGAACTATGGAGTGATAAATCATTTACCAATGTTCCTATTCTTCTTTCCCCAGGCTCCATGCAATGTTCTTTCGCACATACACAGCATTAAT
This sequence comes from Mantis religiosa, assembly GCA_030765055.1. Lineage (NCBI taxonomy): Eukaryota > Metazoa > Arthropoda > Insecta > Mantodea > Mantidae > Mantis > Mantis religiosa. Next base: position 130,173,469 of record CM060948.1, on the reverse strand, counting down.
GGTAGAGCCATTATAATCCGAAATTCTAAAACATTTCTCTTATCTCTTCTTTATATTCCTCATAATTTTTCTAAATTCTAATTAAGGAGGTGTAATTAATGCCAAGGCAATTCAAATTTGGTAATAGTTCAAACTATTCTTCCTTTAATATTATTTTACATTGTAGGAGGTACTTCTCCCAAAATACTATAAATAAGTCCGTTTCAATGCGTTTTCAGAATAACCTCTCTTAACCCGGGATTGATCGCGCAGTTAGATCGAGTGGAAAAGCTGTTTATATGTCGCATTGATTTATGTATTTTTAACCATTTGGAGTCGGAATACCTCCGTTTTTAGTTCTAAATAAAACTACCTCAACATTCTGAGTCTAAAGATAAACTACTTATTTTTAGAGCAATAACATTTGAAGCGCGTGCAGTGTAATTTTTTCCTTAAAAGGAGAGTGAGAGCGCGACAACCTTGCAGCTGGATTACATCCTGACGTTATATTTACTCTACTCAGTGGCAGTTGAAACGAAAGTGAGACAGAGCGTGTTCTCATTTCCTTCAGTCAGAGGTAACTCAATAATCAGCACCGTCGCTTTAAAAACAATTGCCATTTTCATGGCACTTTTATGTGCGAGAAAAATCATACGATAAGTTTTGGTGCTATATAAGAAACAAAATATGTATTTATCTTGATAATGTTTAGAATTAGTTAATCTTGTATAAAGTAACAGTTAACGTATTCTCAGCCTCAAAAATGTAAATATGAATTTCACGTTTTGTCTGAAACTACAATATCTCATTTCAAAGGCATGTTACTTAAACAATTTCAATAAGCTTCAGTCTGGTGGAGAACACGGACTGCATAAATGAATGTACAGATAATTATGATTTGTAAATACTAAGTTGCTTCCAGGAACACATTGTCTTACGGAAATGAATAGAATGTATACACACCTAAATGTGACGTAACGAATATCCAACTTCAAGATTGTAACTTTGCCTGAAGAAAATAAAAAAAAAATCCTACTAAAAGACATCGATGCGTATAAAGTGCAAATATGCATATAAATATGTTGCACATACACCGTATTTCAACTTAAAAATAATCTCTTAATGTGTGTGTATGTGTGTGTGTGAGTGAGAGAAAGAGAGAGAGGGATCTGGTAGTGTAATTCGCACAAATATCAAATTTTACATATAGAAATATTCGCCAATGTGAAAATATTACTGGTTTCCTAGTTTATGCAAGTCTAAAACTATATTTTTGAGCCTCGAAAGCAAGGTAGGCACAGCGTCCGGCTATTTGTAGGGATCGGATTTTTACGTAATTAAATATTTTTACGTTAAAATGCATACTTTCTGACTTCTTTTTTCTAAATGAATACTTTCGAATATTCATATAAATTACATAAAAATCGCATAAAAACTTTCTAAAATAATTTTTACATATTTACATATAATCATATAAAAGCAGCAGCAGAATTATTTTCAACAAGTCACCATCCACTTCTTTAATGCTTAATTATACACGCCAGACGACGCAAGTTATTAATTATTGGAAGAACTGATGTCAGTTATAGTATTCCTTCGGTTAGAAGAAAATATAAACAACTTGCTTTCCGTAGTTTTATGAGCTCACAAGAAAAGAACGGGAATTCTCCCACTGCCATAAGCTTGAAATAAGCATTTGTAGTCAAGAATTTCTCGGACTTCAAGCCAGGTGTAAAGATGAATAAAGATCGACGTTTCGGGAGCATGCATCTCTCCCATCATCAGGTTGATGAATGAATAAAGCTGTGAAAGACCCATGCATGCTCTCGGAACGTCGATGTTTAGTCTTTACACCTGGTTTGAAGCCCGAGAACATCTTGACAAAATTCGTCGCCAGTAAAGTTTCAGGTCTTATTTATACTACTTTATACTACTGTCTGCCCACAACAAGAAGGCGAACGAGGAATGAAGGGGAGAGGAGCTTGAAGTGTTTATCTGCTCTGTTAGTAGATCTGTTCACTACGGAATGAATGTATGAAAGTGCATATGAGCCATCCATGCTGCCAAATCTAATGTTCATTTCAATGTCTGCAATGATGGGTATTATGCATGGGTGAGTTATGTGACAACACTGTGTATTTTACATGAACCTAGCATCCATCTGGAACTCGAGCATAAATACAGAAAAAATTATTACTTTACACATTCCTTTCCCTTGACTTCTTGTGGTGGGCCGAAGGTACTTTCTAGTTGTGTTGGAAAATTACATACATGTAGACAGTTTTGATTTCATATTGGATTAAACATACCCAGAGTGAAAAGTGGTACAAGTAATCGTGTGCAAAAGTTTGCTCCGGAATTTAAGGATATTTCCAGTTGTGATGGTAAAATGTTATATTGTCCGCCATGTGGTAAAATTATAACGACAGTTCAACGTTCGCAAATGATACAACATTTAAGTGGTAACAAACATAAGGCAGCTCGCACTTAAAAAAATCTTTTATTAATGATCCCGTGCCAAGTACTTCAGTAGGACCTTCTAAATTTGCAATGTATTGTGAGGATTTGTGCAGAGCATTAGTTTCAACGGTCTTATCCATCTCGAAAGTGAACCAGCAACAGTTAAAACACTCCTAATAAAATATAGAAGTACTTATGCACCTAATGAATCAACTTTTGCGAAAACATTACCTTCTCAAGTGCTACCAAGAAACTATGACCTATATATGCAAAATTTGTTCTAATGAAGAAATAGGATGAGAACAGATGAAACTATAGATTCCAGTGGCAGGGAAATTGGAAGTGTTGTTATAGGGGCATTGAAAAAACATTCCGAAATTTCGAAATCATCTGTTCTATACTGAACTGCCGAGACATGCTTGCTGCAAACCATAAGCACTGCACATATTGTGGCCAAAAGGCGTACGATATGACGAAGTTTTGTTATTTTTGACTGATTCTGCACCACATATGAAAAAGATATTCAGACTTTGAAGAGCGTAACTGAAAAATAAAATTTGGAGATGATAAACTTCATTCTTTATTTAGCATACTCTAAAGATGAAAACAACTAAGCTTTCACAGTATTACCTACTAAAAATCGCTTAGAGTACTGTAATGAACGAACACGAGTTACCATCAAGTTTCTTTCTAAGTTTCTCCAGTCCTCATTATTGCAAAGTAAAAAGAAGATTCCCTAAACTTAGAGCTCGAAAGGTTCTTTTATATTTTTCCTTTTTCACAATTATCTCATTTCGTAAAACATGTTGCCAACACCATAATAGCACATTTAGTAATAATGGGCTTTAAAATAACGAAATACGATCCTTTATTTTTATTTTATTTACTACTTGCTCTGAGGTTTTTGATATATAAGCGAGTAGCATATGTATGAGATCTTGTCTTGTAGTTAAAAAGCATATCCAATTTTACTGCTGAGTAGACGTCACCTTCTGACAAGTGTCAGAACGATCATAGGTCTGAACTTTTGACATGAAGGGCAGAATTTCCACCAGCTATGTTATTAACTTTGCCTGCAAAGCTTTGTATCTCCTAGAAATTTGCAATGTACTGCACTACATTGTGCGTACCAGATATCGTAACTACTACTCAGCACAATTGAAAACCAGAGAATTTGTGCATCTTGGAAGGATTGAGGAATAAGCGGCAAAGCTATATTCTAAAACACTAAGTAAAGTCCCTTTGTGTTGCTGAGTCTACAGCCAGTTTTAGCGCGTAAACATTCAGCCTAGTCCACCGCATAACAATGGGATGCGTGCATGGTGAACTTGTAAATCTGCTGCTTATATACAATGCTGAAGAATGTCCTTGCAATGAACGCTTTATGCAGAGCAATAACCAGACATGTTATTCAAAAAGCAAAGAATAGACTACGCCAGCATGGTACACTTTATATAAAACTCGTACACTGGAAGTACAACAAAGGTACCCAAGGAATTTGAGTATGGAGAAAAACGTATTAGAGCTATGTCTCACACACATTGGAGTGAGCCCGCCTCGGTAGCGTACATGGTAGCGTGTCTGCCTCATGTTCAAGAGATCCCGAGTTCGAATCTCGATCAGGATGATTTACCTGGATAAGGTTTTTCCGGGGGTTTTCCTTATCCTTAAGATGAATGTCGAGTAACTAAGCTCCATGGATCCCGGGCTAATTTGAGCATCAGTTCATCCATTCCACTCATCGTTCGATATGACTTAACGTTGGAGGACGTAAATTACAAAAAATATCTAACACTGGAGTGAGCCCAAGTACAGCCCATATTATACCATTCATCCCGGATGAACTTGTTCTAATTAAAGTTATTTGTTGGCATATAACTAATATGAATTACAAAAATAATTTAATAGTTTAATAAAATTATTAAAGTCTTGTTATATTAAAAGCACGCAAGCAATGTCCATAGAAGAGGAAGTCCAATTGTGGCTAAAACCTTCGTTGTAGAGAAAATAAATAAGTATCTACAATTCAAATATCTGGCTTCGAAAATACCAATAACACAAATGAGCATACTGAAGAAAACATCAAATGTTTAAATAAATAACTGGATGCATTAAAATACATCTTGGTAAAGACACGTCAAATAAGAGTTAGTATCAAAGCCGGTGACAAAATATGCAAGTGAAGGCAGGGTATTAAATAAAGCAAAACAAATGTCATAGTTGGGAACGTGCATATAAAAATTTCTGATACCTGCAATGTATTACCAAGGCAGATGAACCAATAAATGTGGAATCAGAGAAAAGCTGCTGAAAGAATAATCGAGGAAATGGGAAATCAGCAGAAAAATTGAAGGTATTAAAATTGAATCCAAGGTTTCGTATCCAAGAATTGTTTTACATACATTTGGTAACAGCAACCGGATGATCGAAGATGGTGAATCAGTGTGAGAATTAACCTCGAAAGGGAATCTCTGGCTTAAACAGGGTTGCAGAAGAAGAAAAGAAAGAATACGAAGAAAAACAATAAACAAAAGATAAATTATTTGTCAGTAATTCATCATCATTAGCAGCAGTACACGAAGCGCTGCTACCTACGCTGCGTAGGGATTGCGGTTCCACTTACGGAACCGATATAGGAATACTTTCACATGTTGCGCTGGAAGACCTGGTAAGTATGACACGTTTTGGAACAAATTAAGGAATCACGTGACACAAAAAGTTTCGGCTAAGGTTCTTGAATTTGCATGCAATAAGCGACAAGTTGACAGAAGAGTATTAATGAACGCATCTCCAGCGTTCTAGGTGACGTTGGACAGAAGAAGGCGAAGTGTGCAGCTGCCGTACTGTTATAAAGATATTTGCAATTGGTTGAAACGAGCACTTGTTTATAATTTCTAGTGTTACTGCTGCTATGACGGCGTGGTATACAACTATAATTGCTTTATTCGGGGCATCTCTACATCGTGGACCAAAGGTGTGATCATTTAGATATTTTCCAGTTTACTGTAAACCTCTTTGTTTATCTTTAATTTTCTCAAAATTACTCTAGTAATTTTATTTAAAATACCATACGTTTAAATGAAAATAATAAATTCCCATGTTGAGTGTGATTAATTTTACTTCGTGTACATTTTTAAGAACGAGATCGATAGCACGATCTGAACTGACAACCATTTTTCAAAATCAGGTCAAACTTGGGGTACGGTCTTGGCCACACTCATGCAGACTTCTACTGGGAATCCATCACGTTAGTTCTTTTTTTCTTTTTCTTTTCCTCCTTCTTACATCTCCCCCGGGACTCAATCATGTTAGTATGCCTAAATCCAACATGCACTGACATCTCAAAACTCCACGCAGCCTAGTAGATAATGAATGGCAACATGAGTCTTTCTTCGTGTGAGTACTTCAAGAGATGAGTAGTGCATAAACCTATACTGCTGAAAACTTGAATTAAAGTGTAAAGTAATAATATCTACTTTTATATTAGGTTACTAAGTTATAGTTGTTTAGGTATACAATTGTGTCGTTTTCACGCCTTTGTGGCGTGAGAGTAGTACGTCTGCCTAACTTCAAGAGGTCTCAAGTTCGAATTATTTTTCATATCGAACTATTCAAATCGAACTACTATATGTTAATCAAAGTAAACCTTTCCAGAGATATAAATACATATTTCTAAGTACTAAAAAGGCAGAACTAATATTATATGGCTCTACATATATGCTAGCCTAAACGCTGCAATGACATCGAAGGGCAAATAATGGATAGTTTAGATATAACTGATGCAGCAGAAAATGTATTTAAAATAAATTGAATCTTTAAAGGATATCTACTTTTGTGTATAGTAATCCTTAATCTATATTTGATAGCTGATACTGCAAGAACCACATACGTAATTATAATCATAATGAAAAGATTTTGATAGGCTATCCCCAGATGTCACTGTATGCATTTGATCGTTAATGTAAATGTATTAAATACAGGGCATATTTATTAAAACTAATGGAGCTATTATAAACCAATATTAAATGTTTCAAAAATGCGTTACATCAGAGTACTTCTGCATAATATTCGTTGCACTATTTAAACATGATCATACTTTAGGTATACTTATCTCTGCAATCAATTGAGCTGCACAGATGAAAATTTTACTGGTCATTCCTCAGACAACGAACTGCTGATTCTAGCTAAAGTTATTCCACCAATTTCTAATTATAATTTATTAACAACCTATATGCTTGTATAATTTGGCATGAGTTCTACGTTCATAAAGTAGAAATTTTGATTGACAAATATTTTCAATTTTGGGAAGCAAATTTTGGTGGAAATTTTGAAATAATGCAAGTATTAAAGCATATAAAATCCAGTTAAAATAACTAACAATTTCAGAGAAAAGTATACCTGAATACTCCCATAGCATTGCAAACTTTGAAAATTTTTAATTCTGTTTATGACAAGTTTGTTGAATTACCTGTCAGCATATAAAGACAATTTAGGTGGATTGAGTTCAGAAGTGATTCCTGTATTTGGTATCAAAGCTTTATTTAATTATTTTAAATAGTTATTGAGAAGCTCAAAATGAATGTTGGCAATAAAATAGCAGTCAGAAACTGCCACTCAACTACACAGTCATTAAATAAAAACCAAAACAACAACTAGCGAACAAATGAACACCTTGTTTCTTATAATATGATGGTAATGTTGCACAAGAAGAGCATAAAAACTTATTTCAGTTATCTTGAGAATAAGCGTCTTGATGAGTGCAGGTTTCACTATATTCTGCTCTGCAAATTCTCAAAATTTTACCACTTTTTACCTCAAAACTAAAACTCCAGAAAGCGACTTAAGATATATCCTACATTTTAAGCAAGAAGTAGTTTTCCTTGTGTTATTGTTGGCTTACAAACTCCTCGACCAGTAGTAAAGTTTTACACAAACGAAAATAACAGAGATAAGCTATTTGCCTTTAGAAATCGTCTCTGGAACCAAGCGTAGTTTTCGCCACTATACAAGTCGTCATGGTGAAGCGATCGATAATAACTTCAAAGCAAAACTCGAGTGTCTTTAAACAGTTTGTTGTGGAAAGAGAGACAGAGAGAGCGTGAGAGAGAGAAGTATAGTAAACAATTAGAGCGGAAAATAAATTGGAGTCACCTCTATTGGAGCAGAAATCCTTCACAAACCACGGGAACAAAGTCTAGGAAACTTATAGCACAACGTAAAGCAAGCATCAAAATGAGCATCAAGTTAATAAATCTTTCATAGTATTTTAATGTTATTTGCAGAGTAAAATAATTTTAGATAAGTAGCTTAGCATAACTGATATAAATTGTCGCAGCAATTCCTATTTGGTTATATGCTGACATTTCAAAGGAAAACAGTTAAGAGTACCTGAAACCAAACAAAAAAGGTGCTCATGTGAATCTGTATGTGTCTGTGAACATCATAACTTAAAAACCAGAATTAAGTGAAATACCAAACTTAAATATAGAAATTCAGCATCTGCAAAGAATACAGCATAAATGTTTTAAAGAATGTCCTTCAATTCAATTTTTACATGAACCACTAGAATTAGAAATTTTGGTTTCCTGAAAGATGACTTTTTATTAATATAATATGTATTCAATTTTTCCATTACAAATTAAACTATATCTTGAATTTCATATGAATAGTCTATGAAGTGCTGTTCCTCTGAATGGCCTTTGCTAACTAGTAAACCGTAAAAGATAAAAAAAAAAAAACATTGTTGTGCAAAAATATCGATTTGGTTAAAGCACTCAGTTTATTTCAATTCCTTTTTGTGTTAACCATTGATACGAGGGGCTCAAATGAAATAGCAAGAAACGTCTTAATAACCAAAGAGTTTGAAATTTGAATATGAAGCTTTGGGATAGCGCAGTGAGGCATCTAATGTCGCGAATGTAGTGTCCAGCCTGGTTGTGCGCAGGCGCGGGCGCCCGTTAATGACGCAGGAGAGAAGCAAGTAGTTGTGATTTCTGTCCAATTGACGCGGCAGTGCGTGTGAGGACATCTTGGCGTCCACATTGCAAAATTCGACAATTGAGAAACAGCGAGGTGTTATAAGATTTCTGACTGTGGAAGATGTTAAAGTAGTCGATATTCATGGCCGGTAGATGGCCGTATACCCCGACTGACTTGTCGAACACACAGTTTCCCTCATGTGCAGCCTCATCCGGAGATGGACATAGGTCGGTTCAACATGTTCCACAGCCAGAAATCTGATAACACCTCGCTGTTTCTCAATTGTCGAATATTGCAATAAGAATTCCAGGATGTTTTCACAAGCCCTGCAGGGTTAATTCGACGCAATCACAACTGCTTGCTTCTCTCCTGCGTCTTGTGCGCCCCCCCCCCCCATGCGTGCGTACAACCAGGGCGGATACCACATTCGCGTCACTACGTTATCTCAGAGCGGCATATTCACATTTCAAACTTTTCGTACCTTTTTCATTTGAACTCCTCTCGCATTTATAATTCTTTTCTTAGCCTTTCCCGTGCATCATCCAGCTGCTCCTGAGAATCCCATTTCCGCTGGCTGTACAAACTTTTCATGTTTTTCTATCAATGTCCACATATCAGTGTCATATAGAAACATTGATATGGCTTTACCGCAAATACATCCAGCAGCCATTCACTAAATCAGGCACCACCGGTCACGTGGTATTGATTGCACAGATGTTTGGTACCATTAGATAACATATTTGTACAACTGTTGGTTCAATGTTCATGTGACACTTTATGATATTCTGGGATTAAAAGGTGTGAATAAAACACGACGTTTACAGATAACTAAAGCAAAGTGTTAATATTGTCGCGAAGCCGTTATCTACGATATGGCGGCTAGTGTACACAAAGGGCCGGCAAATAAAGATAGCTTATAAAGGACTTGCCGACCTACATTAAGTTACTGTTCTGGAAGGTGATAGAATATATGGTTTCTTTATTGTTCTGGAACAGTCTCGAATTTATCAATGAGATATTTAAGAAGGCTACGAATCGCCAAGAGGCACTCGTAAGCAGAAAACAGCTGTAGAGTTTTGTTGTAACGAGAGGTGATGTAATCAGAACGCTGTTTGTTATTGTCATCGACCTTGGAAGATTGTGTTGTATATGTAATGTAATGTTGTTACGTGAGAATTGGACAGTGTATATCTATGGAAATAAAGAACATTTAGAATTTCGGCAAATTGGACTTTTAATACTACGAACCCACAAAGTCACGATATTTCGTATAGGATCAGATTCCAATGGCTGCATATCGAATTATGTCATGCACAGTATAAAATCATCAAGCTATAAACAGGTGATCTGAATATCAGATACAACTCCATATTTAAAATATGAGTATTCGTTACCACAAGACCCTAACAATTTCTCCATGTAGCTTATTCCGGATTGCAACTGAGAAACATACGTTTGTATTCATAAAACTATGCGTCATGTAAAATAAGATTTACGAGCAGGCGAATAGTCCTATGACTCAAAACGATTTAGAAGCTTGGAGTAATATTAATTAGTTATTTTTCCTTTAATTTTCAGTCTCACATTACGACACCTACATCATTTTTGTTTGGCACTAAACAGATGTTTCCTAAAAATTGAGTAAACACAGCATTTAAAAAAAAAAGCAATATTAAATATGATTTGTTACTTTTGCATGACATTCGCCATTCACTATTGTAGTTCATATCTTCGCCACAGTTTATAATCTCAAAAGCTTATTTCTCTATATATCAGATGTTAAGGAAACCGTCTTTGGAAAGCATAAAACTAAAACTTTCAGTTCCATTCATTTAAAATGTTCATAGAGGAATGAGAGTTTAATTGTTTTCACGAAATACAGCAAACAATTAAAGTTTTAGTGTTCAAAATATAATTTTTCTATTTTCTTTTCCTTTGTTTTACTGCCTTTAAAAATTACTTCACATGATGCAGCTACTTCTTAAAATAATTAATAATATAAAATGATAATATATAATATATATTAAAATAATAACAAAATATTTAGTAGAATACTAATACATTTTAGAGGACACGCTTAATCCTCCTGTTTCTTTTAGAGAAAATAATTAAAAAATAAACGAGTTATACTTGTTTAAATATTTCGGTATGGATATTATGTTTAATAGCAGCACAATTAAACATGTGGTTTAAAAAATATCTTGGTATATATACATGCCTTGCTTCGCTGTTGTTTGCTGCTTTCCAGCTGAATTTGTGTTCTGAAGGTCTTCAGCTTTCTCTTTAATGGTTTATTCACTTTAATGTATGCAAATCCTTTTACTACAATTTTATGGCAGATAAGGCTCACGGCGGACATTTAAAGTACGATATAACTTACATCTAAAGGTCGCATAACTATAAAAGTTACAGGAAACTAAGGTCCAGCTAAACTTATATATGAATGCTGCACTTCAATCATGCTAAATTTCATATTTATGATTTTTCTCAAATTTTAATTCGTTTATTTCATAGAATGATGAAGTTCTTAATCAGGATACAGCTTTGTGGAAATATCTTGATTTCACTGTAGGTACAGAGGAGATAATAAAAGATGATAAATATTGGTTTTGGAATGTTAAAATCTTACCTGCATTAGAGAAAAAGATAGAGTGACAGCTTGTAACCTAATAAAAGAATAAAACAATGGAAAATTTAATTAAATAACTACGAATATCTAAATATCTTTGGGAAATAATTATATTTCTGTGTTTTGCTTGTGTGTATGTGTGTGCTTGAGAGAGATAACCTAAAAATAAAAAAAAATGATAAAAATCCAAAAATATTCCAAAAATATGGTACAAAGTTTTGTTAAACATTTTCGAAACACGCTTTCCTAGAAAGGTTTTCGATATCCATTATTTTTTTAAAATGGTTTCTATGATTTTGATTGAAATACAAATGTTTAACACACTAACAAGGCTGATAAAATGTGTATTTTGAAATTTTCCGAATAGCTTGTGAAGTTCTGTTCATTCACAGTAAATTTTACGTTATTTTGTGTAACTGTAAACTACAACTCATAGATCAAATCCTATTAATCGAAAAATGGTCTTCTTTATAACCATACTTTATTTACAACCCCATTTGGGATATTATTGTTGCAATACTTACTTTTCATTTAATTACTTTATTTGAATTTGAAAATTGAACTATTTTTAAATAGTTGAAGTCGTGTATTGTACCAATTACATCCCCCCCCGCTAAAGTATGGAAAATGTTTTGAATTAGAGTACCATATAACGATACGCTATTTACCGGTTTGATCATGGTCGCTTCACATTGTTGTATGTCCTTTGTACCTAAACGTTCAATAAAAATGTCAAACGAGTATCTAGATTAACACGAAGAAGACGGGAAAATATAATATTGCAAAAATACTTTGTAGAAGCTACATAAGAATATGCGATAGTGGTTAGTGTATGTTCATATGAATATAACACTTAAGTTACATAACTGACGAGTTAGGTTGTTCAATTGTAGATGCCGTTCATTCTTTACATGATAAAAACTGCAATCCCTTCTGACAAGAGCATCAAATGCTATCATTCTTACGAATTTAGATATATAGTGTCATTATAAGAATGTATAATATTTAATTCAAATTTAAATTATAAATTTAAATATGCGGATCGTAAATAATCATTATAATCATATTTCAAACCGTGCACCATTTCTCCAGATCGCAACAGCCTGCATTCTTCATCAACGTACCCGCCATGGTAGCGTAGTGGCAGCGTGTCTGCCTCACGTTCAAGAGGTCCCAAGTTCGAATCTCGGTCAGGGTGAGCTACCTGGATAAGGTTTTTTCCGGGATTTTCCCTTATCCTGAAAGACGAATGTCGGGTAACTCTAAGCTTTATGTACCCTGGGCTCATTTGAGCATCATTTCACCCATTACATTCATCGTCCGATATGACTTAACGTTGGAGGACGTAAATTACAACAACAAAAAATCATCAACGTGGCCAGTTTTGGGTCAAGAGACTTGTTCTCGCCCAGAAATCAGTCTCCTTGTTTGCATTATCTGGCATTAATTTAGGGTGAGAACAATTAATAAGTACTGCGGAGATAACTAATGAAGTAGTTGTGTTGAAATGGATAAAAATATGGCAAGCATAGCCATATTTGTCAACTTTGAAAGGATGTTACCGCAAACAGAAGAAATGAAAGAAAAAGTTATTGCTGTCTACACTACATTCTATAACCCTTCAGAAGATATCAGGTTGAGAAGATTGACCCTGGAAAAGGCAGCAACCACTCGTATTTCTCATATCAGCACCAAGTCCTCCTTTATTTCTTGCAGAAACTACAAGCCGGAATTGCTCTTAATAGAAGCACTTGAGATACACGATCTTCCATTACAAGCTGAAGTGGTTCTCGTGCGCTCAACGACAGAGCAGTAAGTTGAATCATATCAAACATTTTATTACAATCCAAGCAAATCACTACTGAATTACATGCTTAACAAGGGCATGCATATATACGTGCATATATAGACGACAGCGAGTCTCTTTTGAGCCATAGTTCAGAAGAATATATTATATGTTTTATTAAATACATTATTCATTTTGTTACTTTTCTGCAAATCTTATTCTTAGCATTATTGTCGCAAGCGAGAGAAATGGCTCAGGCGATTTCTCTGTGACCCGCATTCGAGAGGCCTGCGTTCATTTCCCGTGGCCTACCTATCTGACCAATGGGTTTTCCCGGCATTTCGCGGGTCGTCAGGCAAATGCTGGGTAGGTTAATTATATCCCCCGAATTTCCTGCCCCTCCATTTCACCTCCGTTATCATTTCACATCATCTCTCATCTGGCGGTTTCTTTCAAGCTAGAAGTGTCGGAGACAGATTCAGGATGCGGCTGGAGGGATGTCGGTTGTGCAAGCCTGCCTGGAGTCTTCCTTGCTCTGGGAAAGGGCTTCGCCCTCCGAACCGGCATCGTCACTTTCGGGACCACGGCAGGTGGGATAAAGATTAATCTGGACTACCGGGTAGTTTCTATCTAGTAATGCGTAGGGACCCCGCCCTCTGCACTGTAGTGACTCCTTGGGGTCGGCCGCCCTCTGTCTCCTCTCACCTCATCATCACTCACGGGAGTGCCCCACTTGGGGTATAGGTGTATAAGGCCAAAGACCAGTCTAGTGTCAAATACCGTTCGAACAATCCAATCCATTCCAATCATTGTTGCAATATGTCTCGTAGGCATCCGGCCCATTTGCATGTAGTCATGGTTTCAGGAAAGTTCGTTATATCCACTCGATCGCTCGTGTAATGAAGTTTTAAGCAGCTAAAAAGTACAACATGAACATTCCTAGCCTCGTATATTAAGAATTTTGGAAACGGAATATGTAATGTTAAATTACACCTAATGTAACATCGTCACACTTTTTTCTGTATCTGAAAAGCTGGCATTTATCCAGAATCTTCGAAGCGATTCCTTTGCAACGCAAATTTATTCGTCATGCAGTTTAGTTTAGTAACGATTTAAAACTAAGCAGTATATATATATATATATATATATAAAAGCGCCAAGAAATTGGTCCGTCAGAAATGATAACTATTTGGAATTGTCTAAACACGCAACCCACAATACTTTGAAAAATTGCAATGCTGCTAAAGGTTTTATTTGTCACAGAATGTGTTTTTCAATGGACCTTGTATGTTTTATCCAAGAGTAAACATTTGAATATCTCATATGACTTCCTTGTTATACAAACCTATACAAAGCACTGTTAACTTAAAGAGGCCCTCATTGATCGATACTTCGAAGAAATTCAAATGTGCTTTTAATATTAATGCCTCAAATGTATTGCAGTTTAATCAAATTACGACCATATGTTCTAAGTACATTAAATAACTTTTCTCAGAACCCATAGTTACTACACCTTTACTGGTCATTGATAATTACATCATGTTGTCAATATTTGCACAATTATTTGTGTTTCTAAGTACATTGCAAACTGAAGTGTGCACATAACCTCCTGAAGCACGCCTTATCTTTTATTTTATTTGGTTTGTTTCCCCTTTGCTACTTTCTATTGTTTAATAATCTTTTTTTTTCATTTTACTTCGCTTATCCGCTACTTTTATAACCAAGTCTTGTTGCACACATATTTCTCTTCTAAGCTTTCACTAAATTTTGTCATTTCATTTGCTACATTATCAGTTAACGTATCAGAATTTCATTTTACCTTCTCAGTCTCGGTATTTACAGTAATATTTATGACTGCGACGTTTTGTTCATTTTGAGCGTATTCCTCATTTCTAACATAGTTTCAATCTGAAACTTAACCTGCTGAGATCTAATTTATTTTATTTTACTATACATGTCAGTAGCTAACTGGCTCTGTTTTACAGTTATTTCAGTAGCTGACTGACTTTGCTTTTCAGTTATTTCAGCTGCTAACTGACCTTGTCTTTCAGTTATTTCAGTAGCTAGCTGAGCTTGTTTCTCATTGATTTCCCTAGCTATCTGCTTTTGTTTCTCTTCTTTAACTATCTGTTTCTCCTCTCTATCAAGTTTTGCTCTTCTGTTAATTCATCTTGCTTCTCAACTGTTTTTGCTCACTGGCTAATTTGTCTTGTTTTTCGTTGATTTTCTCTCATTGTATGTTTCATTTGCTTCAGTAACCAACTATACTAATATTTTACTCGCTAGTATTATTTTTCTGCCCTATCCATACTATTTATACTTTTCGTGGAATAACTTATATTTTAACTTTCTTTGTTAATTCTCTTGGTTTGTATTTCAATTATTCTCCATCTCTCAAATGCATGCTATATCATTGAATTTAACTATTAACATTTAGAAAAGTTTCAATTGTTTTTAAAGTTCAATTAATTTTAAATTGTCTACTTGCAATTCTGGATGCCATTCTTGCCTTTTTTCTTCACTTCTTAGCAGTCCTTGAGTTGTAAGTCTTTCGTTGTCATAATGATCCTGGGCTTCATATGTTCTTGTTTGGACGTTTTAGAAGATCTAGATGTTCTTGTTAGTTTAAGTTCTGTCTTCTTTTCTTTATATAATTATTTTATTTACCTACTCAATTGCATTCTTGCGCAATATCGACGGCTCCATTTTAATAGGTTTTAACTATATTGTTCAAGTTTTGGCACTCACAACACCACTTTGTAAGCCATTTTTACAAGAATTAAGTGTCTGTTATTGTTTCTTTTTCCATTTTTCTAGATGGCTGTTTCTTGAGTAAAAAAACTCCTGGCATCAAACTGGGTTTCAGGTAACCTTAATGTTAGTAGTTTAAGTAGAGCTCATTTAAAATAATTTCATATTATTGTTCACTGGCAACAATTTTTGCAATCTTTAAAATAAATGCAACTAACTTCTTTTCCATTCATTCACATACTTTCCGATAAGAATGTATGTGAATGTATTCCTCTTTTGTAATTAATGATGACTAATAATAATAACCCATGGCGCGACAGCCCAGAGAGGGCCAAGACCTGCCAACCCGACTGCCGGCCTCATGCCTACATAGCAAGTTAGAGGTGGGCGATCATCCAACCGATACGGGAAGGATATATGATCAGCATCTCGGCACCCCCAGCCGGAAAGTTTGCATTCTTGACCAGGGCCGCTTACCTGTCCTAAGCTCTTCTTACGGCCGCAATTTATTTTCGAATGCTATTTTTCATTATGGATTTGTTTTGTAAACGTTCTCGCTCTTAGACCTTCAGAATTAACAGTTGTAGGGGGTTATGTCAAGAGGAAAAGGAGGCTCTCAAAGAGAAAGTTTATCAAACTAATCACACATTGCAAGTTATATTAAAAAGAGACTCGTGAAGAAATTGCTGCTGTTGGTCAGAACTCGAGAGTATAATGAACTAATGAACAATTTCCTAAGCTAGAAATGGTTGAATATCGAAGGGAGACAGTTACAATGGCTTCTTGCTTGATAAATGAGAGCATTAAATTTTTTACCGCACCGCTGTCATAACAGTCTGTCCTGTCCTGCCGGTAGACCGCGGTTTCGTTCGGATTTGCTCGTCTGAGATATTTACATGATGCCTTATGCGAAGTTCAAGGGAGTGGGAAAAATCATGCGTGTAATGTATAATACTTCTATTAGTTTTATTTTGAATTGTTTTACTACAACTTCTTTACTTTACGCCAGTTATACTACAGCTTACCAATTCTACTGAAAAACTTAGTTTCATATTTTTAAATAAACTTATATTAATAATTAAATAATGTGCCTGATGTTGATATATAGTTGGTAGTATAAAGAAAATAACAGACGGGAAGCATTTGTATGCTGTGAGAATAAATAAAAGAACAGTGATTTCGAAGTGATTCTACTTGCTTTAGGTTTCCTTTCCTGAAAGGTAAAAGAGAAGAAACCTCGGCAAATATTACTACATATGTCGCACTCGAGAATCTGAAAACCGTCACCAGAAGAGGCACAATGCTGGCAGCTTGTGCGCTACATTGTGAAATATGAAGTGGATGCTACTCAGAATTCAGATGTGCGAAATGAAATTTACTAGACGGCTGCGAGATTATATAGGAAACTAGGGAGAAAATGCACACGGCATCACGAACATTACCTTAGAATCTCTAGACAAAATGAGTGTGCAAGGATTATTGTTTTCAGTAAAAATGGTGTTAATACCAGGCTTTCAAGAAACAAAAACAGCCTACGACATTTTAAAACTATGTATTATTTAAAGTTTAGCATGTACCTATATATGTAGTTAATAGGCTTCGCAATGTTTTAAGTGTCAATCTATTTACACTATTAATTTATTTATCTGTTTATTTATGAATTTATCTGTTTATTTAAAATACTTTCCTCGTTTAAGGGCTGCTATGTATAGAAAACTACAATATAACTGAACAATTGCAACTTTTTACAATAGTTATAATACTATAATAATTATTAACGACCAATTTTAAATTTAATATCAAGAACACATATCTATATTTTCATAATACATTTCAAGGGTATTTGTTAAAAACTTCATACAGTTAAAAAAATGCTACTTAAAAATTTGAATGTAATACTAAGCATCAATATTATGAGAATTACTTCTGATGATAAGAAGTGGCTCCCTGATCGCCATAATTGCTAATGCATCCAGAGAATCACCTTTCTTCCAGATATTGCAACCAATTAAAGATGTGCCTTGAGTCTATCCTGACCATTCAGCCAGCGAAATATTTATTTTCCTTATGCACTTTTACGTTCTATTCCCAATATACTAGGAGTAATCGCTTCAGTTATATGTATTGCAATCATATTTTGTATAACTGTCACTACAAATTCACCTCACCTACAGACAGTATGACATAATATAGGAGCAACAAATAAAGGAGAAGAGTGAGGAAGTTCGTTTCGGCAAACATCGGTAGCATTCGCTAACGCTGGGTTTACAATACGCAATTTAAAATCATCCTGCATTCACTTCAAAGCTATGCTGGAAGTAGGTAAATGAGTACAATTTGGTAGTATGCGTGGTAGCCCAGCGGTAAAACATATGCTCCCATCAATTGGAACTACCTGTATTCGAAGCCCGGTATATAGGTGTATGATTTTAAACCAGAGTTTAAATGTTAGTTTGTTAAATGCATAGCAATGCCATATGTTTCCCATCCATCACATATGTACTCATTTTAAGGCTTTCGTACATAAATGTATTTTCGTTTTCAAAATAAATGCCATTTTGGTAGGATTTCTAAAGTGAAAAACCAAACTAAATATGAAATTGGAACGCAAAGTCCGTGCCTCATTCTTTATCTTTTATGAATGACGTTGGCGTGATCCTGCGCGCGCACCTCATGTATCTGCAGCAGTTACTGCCCTCTACAGAGTGTTAATAAACTACACCGAAATAATTTCAGGGCTTATAGAGATGACTAATATAAGCAAGTTGAGATAGGAAATGCATGGTCTGCGGCTAAACATAACGTAGTTAATTGTGTTAGACGTAATTGGCATCAGATGCTGATAAGTTGTTATTTAAACAAGATGGGAGAAATTATTGGATTAGAATGGCTTTAAAGGTGCTTACTTAGTAGTGAAATATCGATTCTTAGTAGCTCGTTATTGGCATTCTTAGGATTTAATGCCTCAAAGATATCTCAAATCTTGAATTGATCACCTGCCAGTGCGACACTGAACTGCAATTAATTGACTTCTTGCATCATGTAGCCTACTTTCGTGGCGTTTCTGTAACTGATCTGGTGGCTCAATCCGTAAGCCAAAATCTATTACTCCAAAGGTTAGTGGTTAGATTCCATTCATTTAATTTTTTCTTCGTGTTTTTAATGCATAAATACTAATAGGAAGAAATGACACGATTCGTAGCTAAGAACGTGAATCTGATTGGCCAGTGAAATAACACTACTAACTTTTCTGGGGTCACCTCAAATCTCTGGTGTATGAAACACCTATTACCTTAGAAGAGAACCTAACTGCCCCAATAAAAGCAGCATGTGAAGTTATTCGACACACACAAGGAATTTTGGACAAAGTAGACAGTCGTTCGATCGCAGTTGTCAACTTTGCATTGAAAACACAGATCGCCATTTCGAACAGTTCGTATAAATCTGACGTAAAGAGTCGCATTTCCTTTTTATTTTATGTTTTTACTCTCATACTTTAAAGGCCCCCTCCCATTTAGCTGTTCGCATGTGAAGGTATTAAGCAGGATTCAATCTTTGTTAGAAAGATTTGTAATTCACTGCACCAAAAAGGTGAAATTACACAGTAAAATGCATATAAATATTTATACAACAATTAAAAGCTTAGACAAAATATTGAAAAAAAAACAACCAAACAAACGAACTGGTACGTTTTCACTCGAAAGCTAATGTCATAACCATTGCGCCAGATGGAGTGCTCTGACACGTCTCTTCATTTTCGTGTGTTCTGCACTGCAGTTGCGTACTGACACTTTAGGAACTTACAGCCGTAACTTCCACATTTTATTCAAAAGACCATAAGTTTCCCATCTCAAATTACTTGTTCAGGGTATCTCCACTTGCTCTGAAAATATTTCGTTGCAGTTCATTAAAAACCTGTACGTTAGCAATTATACTGACTTTTCCAAATAGGTGAGTACGTATGAAGCCGAAGATACAAAATTTATTTTAACCTCAGTGAACGCTCCTGGAAACTAATTGCCTCAAGCTACAAGACCTCTTGGAGTTCGTATGCCTACCTCCACGAAGTAGAGAATAGGAATTATTCGTCGTGAACCTTTGTTCATCTCGCAGCAGGGCACAAAAACAGCAAACAGCAGTCGCTCCCAGCATGTGTCTACAATTAAAACTAATTCTAATTTCCCTGGGTCGAACCGCTTAGCCTTACAGGTCCCTTTGTTCGATTGGCAGCAGAGAAGAAGAATCTTACTGATGATCACACATTATGTCACCCGGGATTTGCAGAACATGTGAAATATAAGTGAAAAAGGGTTATATTTATAGACGAGGTGACATTTTCACATATAAATGGAGAAAGACAAATGTCCACCATCCCACAGAGCACACTATGATGCAAAATACGGACAGAAATGTATCTGTGTCATCTGGTTCTCGCAAAGGCAAGGTATCACAGTGATTGATTGGTCTCCTTGCCCAACAGATTAAGATCCAATTGAAATTATGTGGACAGAGGTAACGAGAGTTTAGGTGTTAAATTGGTCTGCAAGACAACGCAAGGGGAAACAAGCTTTTGGTATCAAATTCAAGATTCTTGGAATGAAGTATAATTTCGTGAAAATTTTTTATTAGCCATGACCAGTATAATAAAGGCAGTAATATAAGCAGCGTGGTTGTCCACCCAATATTAAATTAATTTATTTTTTATTTACCTTTGCTTTTAGTAATTTTTATATGTTTCAGTATTGAATTTGAAAACGTAAGGGAGAGTAATCCAGTTTTTTGTGAGAGTTTGAATGCCCTGAAATCAAATAAATCATAGCAGTAGAAAACTATAATGTATGTTATAAACCTTGTATCTTTTCCATGACAAAATAAATTTAAAGGAATAAAAGAATATTCTCGGGAATAGAATAACGGTAAATCCTATTTCTATCAAAGTGCTTACGTGTAACTTCTGGCTACCAGCTCATATTCAGCGGTTGGAACCCTTCATGAAGAGTGAGTATAAAACTAAGCTACGCATAGCGAGTCAGCAATATGAACCGGGGGGAAAATGTCTTTGAATTTGACAAAACTTAATATTAAAGGCTAGAGGCGTGTGCGTTTTTTCATAGGTATACTGCATATGGACTGCATTGTTTTCACTCGGAACTGTATGTAGGTATAGACATGACAGCCGCCTCACAGCGAAAGGAAACAAAACAGTCGTGTTATACTTCACCTTCACCTTGCGTCTGAATGCACTTGCAAGGCAATGGTTCACTAGTTCGCAGAGTAACACGTTGTGTTGTTTTCGACGTTTGCACATTTGATGGCCGTGCTGTACATCTGATATCATTCATACTCTGTGTACAGCCAACTTGTATTTCATGCGAGCACACATCCCGCCGGCCTTTATTTAATATACGTTTCAAGAGTCTACCTTTACATAGTTATAAAGTTTTAGAAGGTGCATAGACAGAAAACAGTTCAACAATTCAGTGTGTATGTGATTTAAGGCGCAAACATTCCGTACTCTTAAACTGAGAGTTTCACCGTTTCTCCAAACTTTATTTTCCATTATTCGTTCCTACATTTCCCCAAACCAAGTCCTGTTGAACAAGCACCCATCATAATGAATCCACCTTCAACATGAGTTAAATCGAAATGACGGAGTTATTCAAAGGGAAAGCGATATGTCACAACTATATACACAATGAAGTTGTACGGTCATATCAATAAATGTTAAATCAAATATTCATTTATGACGTGTGCCTTAGCACTTACTGGTTTGTGCAAATATTTGTATAAATAGCATGAGTCATGCTATTAATGAAGATAAGAATACCAAAAGAAACAACGGGTTAAATCTAGTAGAGTTATTCTCGATTAGCTCAACTAGCATTGGAATTTAAATGGGTAATAACTAATAAGTATGAAATTGTGATGGCTGAATGAAGCTATTAATTTTCCGTCAGAATCGCAGTCTGAGATCGTGTGTTTAATCTGTAGCAATGAATCAATTTTTTAGTCTCCATTTTACCTCTTTAGGTCGCCGATTAGGTGTTACACAACAATAACTATTCCATGAAAATTACAAATTAAATTAAAGGGATGAGAGGGCTCTGATACATTGTGATACATGCATACTGAACATGGAAGCACACTGCTAAAACATCTTTCTAATACCGCCATTGAACTTCGCCCATTCCACCAAATTGTATGTGTCTTTCAGAACGTGAATTGTTCAGGCATCTCCGTCGAAGTCTGGTATGACTTAGTTTTCTGTGTTCTTAGACTACCTCCAAACTTTCTAACCTCAGATGCTCCTATGGAGACGCAGCGAAGTAATGAAATGCTGAATGTGGATTTGTGATCACTGAGTTAGGAAGTTCATACCGATTTCCTTGAGCAGTGTAAGAGCGGCCAGGCATGGCTATTACAACGCAGCGCTACTTGCTGCAACTCATTACTGCAAAACAGGTGTAAATGCATGACAAAGAGCACATCGGTAGGAAGGAAGACATTCGAATAACATCTTTGTTGTGCTTCAAAGACGAGCAACTAAATTTACTGGCTATAATTGCTTGGGTGTTGCCACACTGTGTCTAATTAAATAATGCGATCACCCAGAGACAAACCCATATGTACTATATAAGAATTTGTATGTTGTACATAATGATCTAAATGGATGTGCTTTTACGGATGTCTCATAGGTCTTTTTTCTCTCTCTGGGCATCCGGTTTCAATACCTTTCCTCTGTGCGTTCTCATCTGTGACTAGTTTGGTTGCCGGGAGGGGGTCGGTCGCAACCTGCATAGGAACGGCGAGCGGTACGAACTTCCTAGCCCTGGTGATCACTTTACGGTGAATTAAGGTATAATGTAGTGTGAGCATAGACGCCTATACCAAGAGCGATTCCCAGGAACATCAACTATGGATACGTTTCGAAAAGTACCTCCGTGAAAGAGTGACAATTAAAAGGGCATCTCCTGCTCGGGATACCCCAGAAACTTCTAGAGATAATAAACAAACGACATGCAGTTGAAAACTACCCGCATGCCATTTCTAGGGCACAGCACGGAATATCAACATCAGCAAATATTGCATCAAGCGCGGGTGGCAGTCTTTCAACCGTTATGGCAACATTTGGAAATTAACACGGAATTCTTATGCAATGAGCTCTTTAGTGACGAAGCTCCTGGTAGCGTGTGTGTTCGCGGAACCTTTCGTCTTTGATATCAAATAGACCAACACGATTGACAGTATTTGGCACAATACGGCAGCAAAACAAAGTATTGCTTGTCAAATAGGTTGATGCTTTCAAATAAGACTATAATCTGCGGTTGTCTAGATATGAAAAATGGGGCCAGCTGATTCAATTGTAATAAGCAGACGCTTTTCCAGACTACAAATGAATTCACAATATGTGTACTTTTGGATATCATTCCTTCAGCTCCTATCATTAATCCAGTGACCGATATATTTTAGGTTTCTAGTCGTTCTTGTAGTAAGAAATAGTGGGTTTATACACGTCCATTTCTCAATTTCCCTTTTTCGGGTCTTTCTCAGTAGTACTCCAGGCAAACACTAATCCTTTATAAGGTTCGTGCATGCATGTTTTCCACGAATCATAATTTTTCCAGGCATGGAGCATATAGTAAACTTATTTTAAAATTGTTAGTTTAAAATTAATAATTCAACATATTAGTGGCCAAATAAAGTCTTTACTGTGGAGATGTTCATATCGTCTCTCAATGTCAGATTAAACTTGACATTGCGGCTTTTGTATGCGAGAACATAAGGCGACATATTTTTTCGGTTATTTAGAGAGAAAAATTAATTAAATTAAATATGATACACATTAAATTCTGTATCATGGATAAATACTTTAAGGTGAAAACGCAGTACTTAGAGAACATATTTAGGTAGTAAATGGTTTCAAATTTTATCCAGTAACATGTGTAAATGTGGAAAGATTCTTCTTGGCATACGAATGTGTACTAACCGATAAACTTCAAAAACTTCCTAACCGAGTGCGCAGTGTTCTACCTGTCCGCAACCTTGCCGCTCATTGCCATCTGCTGCTAACATAGAAAGGCGCGAATGAAAAAAATCTTGCAATATTTTTTAAAACATCTTTTAAAGGCTTTACTTACCAATGCTATTAGAGGAGATGCTGAAACTGGCCTCCGCCGTTGTCCATACATATTTAGGAGGTCCTTAGGAAGCTATCCAACACGCTTCATTAGAGGAGAACGAGTTATAGGCCCATTTTTTTTCTTCAAGTTGACGCCCGTACTAAATGTATATAAGATTCTACAACAGCTCATACAGCCAGTCTTTTGATGAGAACAATTGAAAATGTGCTTCAAGGCAGAATTACTCGTGAAGATTGGTGGTCCCCTCGGTCCACAGACCTAACTTCCTACGATTTATATCTGTGGGATAACTTAAAGCATTAAGTGTACAAGACACACCCACACAGCCTGGCAGAATAAAAACAAAGTATCAGTCAAGAAATTGCCAGCATTGCTCAACGTGAACTACGGCCAATGATGGATAGCAATAACAAACACGTGTGGACACTGGCGGTGGCCAGTTTCAGCACCTCCTTCAATAACTTGGGTAATTAAAGCCTATAAAAGATGTTTTTAGTGTTTCGTGCTTTCATCTGCCCCTTTCTATGGTAGCGGAAGACGGCAACGAGTACCTGCCCGCCTCGGTAGCGTAGATGGCAGCGTGTCTGTCTCACGTTCAAAATGTCCCGAATTCGAATCTCGGTTAGGATGAGTTACCTGGAAAAGGTTTCTCCGGGGTTTTCCCTTATCCTGAAAGACGAATTTTGGGTAACTCCAAGCTCCATGGACCCCGAACTCATTTGAGCATCATTCCACCAATTTCTTTCACCATCCGATATGACAACGTTGGAGGACGTAAATTACACAAAAAAGAGCGCCGAGGGCGCGGTCAGGCGAAACACCGCGCAGCCAGTTAGTATGTATTTGGGTCTCTCGATACTTACACGCTAAGTGCAGGACAGTATTAAAGCAACAGTCTAAAAATTGTCACAACTAAACTTATGGATTGTTAGCTTGCAAAAAATGCATTCAAACTTTTGGTTTGTATGCAATCAGCAGATTTTATTTGTCTGTAAGACTATACTTTGAAAGGCTACTTTTATATACTCGGATTATTTAGTTTTCAGTTTTGGAGTAACATCCACTATAAAGTAATATCAAGATGCAAACACTAAGTTATTCTCCTCACAACTTAGTTTTAAAATGAAATGTGACAGTATAAAACCTCTGACTGTAAACATTGCCAGATAAAGGCTATGCACCAATCACTTAAAAACGAAACACCCTAGGTTTATACGTTAAAACGTTAATGGGGTAATATTGATGAAAAGCTCAGAGAGAGGATGAATGACTGGAGAAAGAAAGAATGGGGCGGAGAAAAAGCGTGTAAAATAAATAATATACCTCTAACGCCAACTCGAGTATTAAAATTTCAGAGGAACATGTTCTTTTAGTTCCACTCGATTTTACACAAAGAATTTAAGAATCTGTTTAACCTTTTTATATTACATTTCATAAAAAATTTAGTCATAATGTAGTTAATGAACTGAATATTCATTTGGCTTCATGTATTTTTATTTAAATTTCTATCACGTGAAGGTGGAATAAAACTCGATTATGGTTTTCTCTTCCTCTTCTTTGAAAAAGTAAACGTAACATAAGATTTAAAAGCAGTGATTACGCCAGCTGAGTGTGAAATTTGGAAGATTCACGCTTTAATGTAAGGAATTACATAAAAATGGAATGTTTCAAGGGATAGGAATATCTGTAGTAATAGCACAACCAAATAGAAAAAGAAAGAACCAAGAAGAGAGCAAATAAGTGATAAAATGAGGAAACAGGTATAAACGCAATATGCGTATGAAAATAATTCAGATACACAAAGGTAGTATATGAATATTTAATATAATATACTAATATTATAAACACCTGCAGAAATGAAGTTGTCTAAAAGAGAAACGTAACTAGCAATTGAACCACATACTGCTACCTGGGATGAAACCCTATCGGAAAGAGTAGGGAACTAAATAAACGGGGGAACAGCATGAATATGAGAATTATATTATTGGAGGTGGAATGGGTGACATAGGTAATATTAGAGAGAGATGAGGGGAGAGACAGAGACAGGAGAGAGAGAAAGTTCGGAATACCCAAAGCACGCAGGTTGTTTTAAAGGTTTGTTTTATTTTCATCAGATGCCAAGTGCAGTAGCTACAGGAGAAACACATACATATATATTGCAGAGGGAAAATTAGTGAATCTCTGGGGGAGTATTAAAGGTAGACGATTCCAAGAAACATTCTTCCAATTCTGACTCTAAGACCTTTGAGCGAAGCAATTCAATTAGGGGGAAATAATATAAATTCGAGGAGTTTCAAAATGCTCTGGATAAGGGTAAGGATAGGGATAGAAGCCTCATTACTGTTATTGACTTGAAATAAATTGAGACAAGCAGTAATTCCCCGACCCGAGATAGGAGTAGCTAAGCAAATATAAGCAGATTAAGGCAACAAAAATAAGACAAAGGAGCAGCGGAAAAAACAAGCAATTTCAGTAGCACATCTCTACAGTAAAGTTTAACCGATCCCGCTACAATTTACTTCCACGTGCGGAGTTTTGACCTCTCGAGTTTTTTACAACCCACTTTTGTGCTTAATTTTTCAGTCTGATTCTATTTTGCACAAAGCTTTTGGAGAAGAAGAATTAACATAGAGTGACTTAATAGTAGTTAACTATGAAGTCTGGGACCTTATAGTTGCTACCACTGGAGCGTGTTGTATATAATCCAATTTGAGAAGGTCTTGTGGTTCACCAGCTAATAATAATATTAATAATAACAATAATATTAGTAATAATAAACTTCTGTCAGTTCAGTTGAAGAATTTTAATGATCTCTGGCATGTTATCACGGTATCCTAGTTGGCGCAGTGTGGAGCGGTTGCGCGGTAAACTAATATTCAAATGACGGCTATGACATTTTCTTTTACAGTGTAATTCTATTCATAAAAATGCAACCTTCAAACGCTAAATATGGAATAATAAATAACTGACGCTTTTTTTTTTTTTTTTTTTTTTTTTTTTTTGCTTGCTTGTCTCTATAGTTTGCAGCGTGTCTGCCTCGCGTTCAAGAGGGCCTGAGTGCGAATCTCGGTCAGGGCGACACATTTTTCCGGGGTTTTCCCTTATCCTGAAAAATGAATCTGTATACCTCTGAACCCTATGGACCCTAGATTCAGTTGAGAATCATGTTACCAGTTTCATTCATCGTACAGATGTGACTTAACTTTGGAGGAGGTATATACACTAAAAAAATGTCTTTATTTCCAATTAATGTGCTGCTTTGCGAAATAAACCTTAACTGGAGTCTGGACTGTTCTTTTATATATTATTGATAAATACAAAATAAGGGAACACATAACGATTGAGCCCCCGCCCTCATTTTCGTTGTGTGATTGCGTGTGGATATATGTAAACTTCTACTCATTTAAATGTACCTCTAATAGCGATCTGCTAATTGTAAGTATTTTCAAAATATTTCTGAGTATAACACTGCAAGGTAATTTTTTAGAATGCTCAGGCTGGGTGACACTTTTAAACATCAATAATACTGACCATGGTATTTATTTTGATAGGGAAGTTTCACTGCGGTTATCGGCAGAACCAAGATGATACAAAGGAATATGAGCCTGGAAGGCTCTAGCTATTCAATAGAGCATAAAATGAGTTTAAAACTTACATTCAGGAGCATTTTATAATGAAATAAATTTTTATACATAAATGCCACATTATCTTTTAAACTAATAATTAATACAAAAGCTTATGTTTTATCCTTTATAGCTAAGTAAGTCTTATTTCAATAAGGTTTTCTTTATAATGTAGACCATATATTTTAATTTAAAATCAATTTTTTCTATAAAACTTTAGGCACTGAATTAAAATTCATTACTTTCCTTGAATGTAAACAAAACTTTATTATTCGTCAGTGATCGAAGACAAAAGCGTCACAAAATACGCTATGAAGGTTAAATTTTGACAGATGAAATTATATTTATTACCTAGATTGTGTAATAAATGATTATAAGCTATACTTAATTTCATTATTAGTGGTAAGAGTTATTAGTGGTGAAAGCAATGTCTTATATTGCTTTTTAGAGAGTAGACCATTTATCAGTTAAATATACTCGTAACATTGGTCACACACATTAATATTGACCTATGCTCGGGTATAATTAGAAACCAGAGGTTCCACGACTAACTGTGTCTCGCTGTGGTTTGATAAACCCGTTCGTCTCTAATCCCGGGTGTGACCTTTGGGTTGAAATGAAGTAATTGACTGAGGAAGTGTTAACTAGTGGCCTCCCATGGGGAGCAAGGAAATGGCAAAGCCCAAGCAGAGATCTAAGATGACTCAAATCTTTCTGACAGTCATCTTTCTGAACAGAGAATGATGGCAACATGCGTCGAGTTCTAGCAGCCAGAGGGGCCGTTTTAGTTATCCAGTTATCCACTTCACCAACTGGAATAGAGCATCAGAACGACGTGTGCATCGGATAGACCCGAGGGATGTTGCCGTATAACCCCACTCCTTAAAGGGAGCCATGCCATTATCTGATTATCTGTAATCGCTTGCCGATACAAAATGTCATTTGTGAGGGAGAAGAGAACAATCCAAAGAAGTGCAGCAAATATTGGAAGTTCCTGTAAACATTAATCACAACTGATTGAATCTAACTTTGTAGAATTCTGCAAGTCTGTGAAAGATTTGAGTCATGTACAGGAGTACCTTGTGTCTTAAAGTAACCAAAGACCAGCAAATCTGATATCCTCTCATTTGAGGACTAAGCAACTACTGCAATATTGCAACATAGAAGAGCTGAAGTGAACAAAGAAAGTTATGCAGCAACATTGTTGCTATAGCGCTTGAAAATTACTTCAGAAGTATAGCATAATCTGTGTTTCGAAAGAAAAAAAGTGAGCTGCGTTAGACATAAAAAGGTAAGAATAGTTGGCAAATAATTAGGGTTTTTATATACTTTGCGTCCTCCAACGTTAAGTCATATCGGACGATGAATGGAATGGGTGAAATAGAAATTAGATGCTCAAATGAGCCTAGGGTCCATAGAGCTTAGAGTTACATGACATTCGTCTTTCAGGATAAGGGAAAACACTAGAAAAACCTAATCCAGGTAACTCACTCTGACTATGCTTAGCAGCATAGTTACCACTATTAGGTTAATTAAGCTAATAGTGGTAACTATAAAACCTGGAACTTGAATGTTTATGACATAATACGTAGCATGACGCGTATCACTTTGTACATGAGAACCCCTAAATGTTTACCAGGATAGGAGTCAGTTGGAGAACTTAATGTCATGCTGGTCATGGTAGCTCAATGATTAAGAGCAACCGGGCGGAGACCAGGAGATCCGTCTGACTCTACCTATCCAAATCCCAGCCCATATATGGCTAGTGTGGAATACCAATTAATTTACAATACCGTGTCTGTTTACTGGGCCTCAGAGCATAGTTTTCTGCTGTTTCTTTGTTTACTTCATATCTCTGTATTGTTTATACTATGAAGGTGATATACAGGTTGTAACCTTATTGGCTTCAATATTTCAATATGGAAATAATAGCAAAAGTTTATACAAACTTGTATCAGAAAATTGTTTGTTTGGAAGTTATTAAAGGAATCTCCGGTTTATTAACATCAAACATAATTCATGTAACTGCTGTGCTCTGATTCTTTCTTTGCTGTAGAGCAAATAATGTATAATTAATTTCAGTAAATTATTTTCAGTGATTGTTTGATTTCCATCGATAAAGTAAATTGCAGAAGGCAAAAGAAAGGGTATTTTGTGATTCAACAAGAAAATATGCAACAGATGTATGGCCTTGTAGACAGCAATGCATTACGCGCAGGTGCCCACTCCGGTAGCGTACATAGATGATAGCGTGTCTGCCTCACGTTCAAGAGGTTCGAATCTCGGTCAGGGCGAGTTACCTCGATAAGGTTTTTACCGGGGGTGTTCCTTATCCTTAAAGACGACTGTCGAGTTGCTCTAAGCTCCATGGACTCTGGACACATTTAAGCATCATTTCAACAATTTCATTCACCGTCCGATATGACTTACCGTTGGAGGTCTTAAATTTAAAAATCATCATCATCATCATCATCATCATCACGCGCAGGTGAGTTTTATGCAGGAAACTACCCCACAAGCACCAACGATGTCCATAAATTTGCCACGGGTTCACCAAGGTTTCGAAAATATTGGTTAATTTGATAGGAGTGTTGTTTATTGCTTTCTTTTTTAATTTACATGCTTCAACGTTTGGTCATATCGGAGGACGAATGAAATGGTTGAGATGCTCAAATGAGCCCAGAGTCCATGATAGCTTAGAATTGCCGCATTTATCTTCGAGGATAATGGAAACCCCCGGAAAAAGACATTCAGATAACTTACCCTGAACGAGATTCGAACTCGTGACTTCTTTAACATGAGGCAGACACGCTCCTTTCTACAACAGTGGTGGGCCCAGAAGTCCTTTGAATGTTAAGAGACCAAGAGAGATGCGAAGCATTACCCTTGAAGAAGAAATTCGTGATGTGCAGGCAAAACCATGACATAGTACGAACAAGACGCACTGCAATAAAGAAAGGCGTTGGCCGTATGACCATCTGGAATATTTTGAATGAAAATATTCTGTAGTCATTACACCTTTAGCGGGTACATAACTAACTAAATATGACAGACTTTGAGTCAAGAGCCATCGCATGCTGCAGAATTGTGATACGTTCAAGAATTTCTTACCATACATATTGTGCATTGATGAGGCTAGGTTTGGTCGCGACTGCAATTTCAACTTCCTGTTAACTTGGTGTATCGAGCAACTGCCTAAACATTTGGGGTGGAATCATTTATGATTCTTTATTCCGCTTCTAAATCCAGAGATATTTCTACAGTCTGTCAGGAATAAGTTGCACCATTTAATTGACTACGTGCTTCTGGACGTCATTTAAAGGTTGTGATTTTTACAAGATGTTGCGCCACGTCATATCAGTACGTAAGGTTTGTATGATACATTTCTGCAAATTTAGTTTGTTGCATGGACTGCTGAATCTCCTGATTTGAATAAAGTGAAATCCTTTGTTTGAGGATATGTGAAGTCTTTGGTTTATGTGCCTACTGTAAAAGATATTTAACTCTAAGAGAGCGTATCTCCATTGCATTTGACAAATATAAAACGCCCCATGGAATTGCATGGAATGCAGGCTTAAGCAAGAGAAACCTGTCGATGCAGATTTTGGAACCTTCAATTGTTTTGAAATAACCAATTTTTAGATCCATTTACTAATTTAGCTGAAAAGTATTATTGCCGCTATTAATGTCATCACTCCACAGGAGCGGATTTCAGCAAAGCATAAACATCTAACTTTGCCATAGAAGGTGATTTCATAAATTATCAGAAATGAACATTGCGCCAGGAAGTGAATGCTTATTTAAATGTACTACGAACATTAAAACAATTATTAATATGGCCGATAATTGAGAAACAAATATAGGTACGTAATACTGATATCTGTAATTATATTTTAAAATACAGTATATTTTCCCGCTATCCTTGATTCTAATGGTAACAAACGCATTGCAAGTCCCCATAATTATCGTAAAGTTCGAGAGACCTGAACTTCTGATAAAGAATGGTTATAATCCAAACGTTATATCAATGCCTTTCATGTACGGATACAAAGCACATTTAATTGTACTTCATGTCTGTTTACAAAAATATGAAGTAATGATTATGAAATAATGCATTGGTTTTGAAATTCACAAATAAAAACTTACGGAACTTGGAATTTTCACAGAAATAATAATTATTAATTAATAATTTAAAACTGTGTACTGAATGCCTTGTTAGTTCTGCAAATGTTCTCCTCAATGAAATAAACAGATACCAACGAGATACATCCGTATAGGTCAAATCAAACAGTAACATTTAGTCATATGGCATATTTTATAGGAAGAGACCCTGCGCAAGGAAATATCAAAAGTATAACTGAACTCTCATGTAAAACGATTTAAAACTTTGTGTTAAATTAAAAAATTTAAAAAATCCTCATATATGTTGTTCTTGCTCTTAGTTTCCTACATCGTATCGATAAACTAAGTGAATATACGTATTTAGTAAAGTTTCATTAAGAAATAAAATAACCATTTTCGTTTCTTCATGGAAAAGGAAATGTAATCTTATACTTATATGTAACTCATTTTTAGACCCTATAATTATCATAAGTTTCCTTTATTACCTCACATTTAAACGCCTGTTCGTCTTAAATACGCTTAAATAATTATGAAAAATATATTTTTTGTTGCATTTTCGTGTTTTTGCTATCCTCACACACATAGAAATAGCCTAAATACAAGCTTCATACTTTAAACGGACAATCGTACTGTATGCTCCGATAACTACAGCCAAAATAATCACACAGCCTATTTCACATAAAGTCAGTATCTTCAGAGCTATCAAAGAAAGTATGCCTTCGCATACTAATTTTTTTTCAAATACTTGGAATTTTTTCCTTTTTTGGGTTCTTTCATTTGATCAAAGTAAAAATTATGCGAATTCTGTTAGTGATATGTAATTCAAAAATTCTTTACATTTTCAATATAGACCGGCTTTTAGGTGTTTATACGCCTTGAAAAATCAATTCCCTTATTTTTTCCACGGTCAAATGAAGCTTCCAAACTAAAAGAGTGGAAAATTGCATTTTTTTTTTCTCATTCCCGCTTTATATTTGCTAGACGGTTACACGTTGTTGTTTTGACACATTAACTAAAATCGAAATCTGGTCAAGTGCTTTCCTTAATTAAAAATATTCTCAAAGCATTATTTTCATAATGCTCTTGAAGAACTCCCTTTCTTTCATAGTTAAAGCGGTTAGGGAAATACAACAGTATAACAAACACCTTTCATAAATTTTCAAACGTTTTCAAGAATAAACTTAAGGAAAATTTGCCTTCATTCTCCTCTACAAAATTAATAAAACATACTTCTTGACTTTACCATTTCTTTCTTGTTTTTATGATCACTTTAGCCTCAAGATACACTTCTTAATTAACATTCAAATGCTCTATTCATATGAACATTCAGTACTTTAAAAGTTAGCTTCCTTCAAATCAGTGAAAAAATAATGTGCCGAACTCCGAAATCTTAAGAAAAACAGCATTGAAATGACAAAGAATGATAATGTATTTTTATTTTGAGTATTCAAACGAAATGTATGAAATGTATTGCATGGGAAATTTTGAATTCTCTGATGTAACCTAAAATTAAACCAATAGGTGAGTGATAGCTATATAATCCTTCTCCGCATAAATTAAATTTTCCATAAGTTCAAAATGGACACGAGCAATATTTTTTTCAAACCAAGGAACAACAAAGAAGGGATTGTGAACGACTATATATTTAGTAAGTGTTTCTAAACCTTAATAATCGAGTACTTTGTTTTTTCGTACGAGGTAGCAGGGACACATTTCATTAAATTTAAGCATTGTCCTGTAGTACTATTTGTTTATAGCTATTTAAAGCAAAAGTGACTCCCTTTTAAAATCACTTATTGATTCGGTGTAGACAAATTATATTCATGAATATCCTTAAACTGCTTTTCAAAGTAACTGTGTCGTAGTTCTTTATTCCTTTGTAAGCGTCATTAGAGAACATAAAATTAGTATTTGTGACATAAAATTTTATTAGCAAGCGTTACCAACAGAAGATTTTAAATGAAATTACATCCTAAAACATCCTAAAACACATATGTTATATGTTATATTTCATACATTATCTAAGTGGTATACAGCAATGGTAACGTTACCTATTTTGGATTTTAATGTCAGTTGAATTTTTATACTTGTGTACAACAAATCTGTAATAATATTCTGGATTGTTTGTTTTGATTATATTGTTAGTTTGAAAAACGAAAATAGTGGGTGGATGTGAAAGAAATGTGGCAAAAAGATAAAATCCCTATGTCCAAGTTTTGGTGTAAGAATATCATGAAAGTTCCCAATGAAATATGTGCGCATACTTGTTAAAAGAAATTCATTAGTCTTAATGTATA
This sequence comes from Mantis religiosa, assembly GCA_030765055.1. NCBI lineage: Eukaryota > Metazoa > Arthropoda > Insecta > Mantodea > Mantidae > Mantis > Mantis religiosa. The sequence goes on along the minus strand of CM060948.1, from coordinate 130,139,702 downwards.
TTATATATCCATTTATATTAATTGTAGTTATATGTTTACAGAACTTTAAATTTCACAGCTTCCTACCATAGTGAAACTTTGACGTAAAACTTAAGAACTACTAATTTCACACTTTAACCTCCTAATATGGAGAATTTACACCCCGTCCCAACATTTAAAAAGTGGGCACCTTACACCAAGGGATAAACAAACTGTATCAGAGAGAATAACCAGGATGGATGATCAGGCCGGCGCCTGTTATGAGAGTGATGATATGAAATGAGGGTGGAATGTGGTGTGGTGTGGTGTGCTTCAAATGGATGAAAGGAAAGGTGCTAATGGAGGAGTTGGTGGTATTGATGGCGGGAGAAACTGCAGAAACCGGATAAAATCCAGATGTCGCTTTGTCTCCCAGCACAAATCCCAAATGGGGTACACCGGTATCAAGCCCTTGATGATAGACGAGCGCTCTAACCGCTTGGCCATAGTGCAAAGAAAAACAAAGAGATAGATGTCCAATAACACATATTTTTTTTCGTGCTTTAGAAATTTAATGAAACTCATATGTAGTTATTTGCAAGTAATAGAGCCATATTTGCATTGTTGAGGAATACCTTTTGAACAAAGATGAGATAGGAGGCTAGGAGCTGCTAGAGAATTAACAAAAAAATAAATATGTGATTACAGTATTAATTATTATTATTATTATTATTATTATTATTATTATTATTATTATTATTATTATTATTATTATTATTATTATTATTATTATTATTATTATTATTATTATTATTATTATTATTATTATTATTATTATTATTATTATTATTATTATTATTATTATTATTATTATTATTATTATTATTATTATTATTATTATTATTATTATTATTATTATTATTATTATTATTATTATTATTATTATTATTATTATTATTATTATTATTATTATTATTATTATTATTATTATTATTATTATTATTATTATTATTATTATTATTATTATTATTATTATTATTATTATTATTATTATTATTATTATTATTATTATTATTATTATTATTATTATTATTATTATTATTATTATTATTATTATTATTATTATTATTATTATTATTATTATTATTATTATTATTATTATTATTATTATTATTATTATTATTATTATTATTATTATTATTATTATTATTATTATTATTGTTATTATTATTATTATTATTATTATTATTATTATTATTATTATTATTGCTATTATTATTATTATTATTATCATCATTATCATTATCATTATCATTATCATTATCATTATCATCATCATTATCATTATTATTATTATTATTATTATTATTACTATTATTATTATTATTATTATTATTATTATTATTATTATTATTATTATTATTATTATTATTATTATTATTATTATTATTATTATTATTATTATTATTATTATTATTATTATTATTATTATTATTATTATTATTATTATTATTATTATTATTATTATTATTATTATTATTATTATTATTATGATTATTATGATTATTATTATTATGATGATGATGATTATTATTATTATTATTATTATTATTATTATTATTATTATTATTATTATTATTATTATTATTATTATTATTATTATTATTATTATTATTATTATTATTATTATTATTATTATTATTATTATTATTATTATTATTATTATTATTATTATTATTATTATTATTATTATTATTATTATTATTATTATTATTATTATTATTATTATTATTATTATTACTATTATTATTATCATCATCATCATTATCATTATCATTACTATTATCATTATTATTACTATTATTATTACTGTTATTATTACTATATTAGTAGTAGTAGTTGTTGGTATAGTAGTACTAGTAGTAGTCGTAGTCATAGTATTGCAAAAATTATTTAAAGCAGAACGTTAACTATATCATCAGATTTATTGGATTAATATTCACATTTAATTTTATATTGGAGCATACATATTTAATAAATCATATTTGTGTAATGAAAACATATGCCTTATACTATATTATATGATGACGTTATATTTGTGAACCCATATCGTGTTTGTTCTGCTATTCATTTGTCTTTCCTTAAGCATTTACCTCAATACAAACAGTTTTATCCGGCAATTTTGCCATTTTGAAAGAGGCCTATTTTGAGGCATTAATTAATCTTGCTGACATAGCATATTATTACAATGAAGTTCGCGCGTTTGAAGTGAAAGGTAAATCAGTTCTAAAACATAACAGACACACGTTATACTAATATCTACTGAAATGAAATTTCATATTAAAAAGAAAAATTCACTTTAGATGATGATCCATCATGGACCGTAAAATCAAGATAATTCCGGAACAAAGCGAGGGCATAGAGAGAATTCATCGCCCATTGGAGTCTTTTATCTTCCAAGCACGAGAATGAAATAAGTCGTCTGGGCTTAATCTTGCAGTCTTTATTTGAATGTTATCTAGCATTGTTATTTTGTCATTGTCACTGTCTGTTAGTAGTTCACCTACATTATAATAACTTGTTTAAATAGCACAGGTATCCACAAATAATTTGTTATGAATATAAAATGAATTTTAAGAGGTTGTGATCTCGTCTATCCATATGAAAAACTTAGGTTGTTTATATTATGGACATTTAAAAAGTGGTATGAAATATGCATAATTAGTTATGTTTATATTTAAACGTAAATATTATTCTTTCTGTAATAGTTTGAATAGGGAAATGAAATATGAAGTATCACTTCATTTATGCATTTTTTGATGAACTAATCTAATGAAGAAGCTCAAATGTGTGTGTACATACAACACATAATAGAGCACCTTAAAATGTTTCTAAACTTACCTATTGCCAGAATCCTAATAAAAGTTTGTGAATCTTGTTCCTGTCTTCGTAATATTAACTGAAAGTTTATATTAGTAATGTGAAATCAGGGACATTTATGTGATGCGTTGTCGCTCTGATAGGTTGTGTATTTAACACCTGTTCCTTTAAAATAAATGTCAAAATATTTTTGTACATTATATTACTTGAAATTTTTCCCCTATTATCCATTCTAAATATATTAAATGAATTAATTAATATTTTAAATATTCATTCTAAAACTGACATTTTTCTATATTTTGAAATACCAACTCTGACGGATAGATCGCAAATGAGTTGGGAAAACACAAAAGAAAAGAATAAAGGACAGAATAAAGAAGTCAAGGTATCACTATGGCTTTGTAAGGATATTAATAAAAATGAGCATGATATCTCAAATGGCCAAATTGCCTTCTCCGTCGGGTCACTAAATATGCACAACACACCCTAACAATAAGATACAAATACCGACAGTCAGTTACAGAGGTACTGTTACCAGAAATGCACTTTAATTGGAGAAGCACATTTTGCTAACCCTGTCTTAGTTCAATTATTTTGTTTATATATACGTTATTATGTTCCGTAAGTCTTAAGGATATTCAGGAACTAGAAGCATTTGGATTGTGTTGAATTACGCATACTGGGAAATTTTATAAGACACATACCTGTTGGACTTGGTGTGAGTGACATCATCACGCTGTGAACTTCTTGTGGTGAGAAGTGATATTTCTTGAGGAAGTTGAGTTTTGGCCCACGAGATCTGTCCAGCTTTTCGACAGCACTCTTTATGGAGCGAATGTAGTCCCTGACCCCAAAGTTGGTGTAAGGAACAATGAGGCCGATGGTAAGGTTAACCTGGGGTCTGTGTTTCCGGTCCGAAGAGTGTTGTCGATGATGTGAAGTAGTTCCCCATGACATTTTCGAAGAAGAGTTGCTAATGCCGGCCCGATACGGCCGAGATGTAGTCACCATGGCAACCGAGAGCGTCAAAACTGCTAGCAAAACAATAAATAACGCGGCACTCTTCCCCATAGTCTCACGATCGTTTCCCGGGTATCTGGTGCACCACATTAATGTGCAGCAACTTCAGGACCAGGTAGTTGAAAAATTAATGCGTTGAATCGCGGATCTGAGTTATGTTATATACACTTTTGTTGCCTGCCCCAATTAGGTAAGAGTAATTTGTTTTTTACTTTCAGGAAATGGATTACAGATTCGTTGGTATAAAATAGGAATCTGTTGGATTTGTTAATATTTGGACCACTTAGAGGGATGGTATTCAGCGATACGTAAATAGAAACACAATTTTGAATCACTAACTCCTATTTGCTGACGGAGAAACCAACCGTGTATTACAACTGCAAACTAAAAAACATTCGCGGCAATTAAAAACAATTTCAGTAATATTCAAGTCCAGCGCAAATAAAAGCGAATCTCTCATCTCAACTAGCGAGTAGAGAAGTTCGAAACGAAATACTAATGTTAAATAAGGGAAAGTGAAAATTGAAATGAGGAAAGGGAAATATGATTAAATGTGATGCTTCTTCATAGGAAAATGGAATAGAGAGGTGCCGGTAAGTGGGTTAAAACCTTCTGGGAAGGTAGGGGGAAATACGTGGAAGGCGAGGAACGGTAAGTGGAAAGAGAACGGAAGAAAGTGTTAAGGGAGGTGCTCGGATCGATGAAAAGAAAAAGTGTCTCGGTTGGTAGAGCAAAAGAGAGAGGAATGGAACGTACTATGTTTTATCTCTTTAAGAGCTATATATAGGAAAAAGATGAGAGAAATACACACAATTCTGCTCCTCTAAAACATAGAAACAACAGCAGCTTCCGGGTTTATGTAGCTTTCTCTGGCTTCACAGTACTCACCTTGTAGAAAAGCGAGCAACTACCCCGACTGTAAAATATCAACGTGCAACAAATCCTGCAATATTTATAAGATATATATTACACTTATGTACGATATTTAAACATCAAAAATGTAGCATTCTAGCTTGAGCGTAAAACCTTGCACGATGTCAGAAAATTCAGTATATCTATTAAATCTATTTAATAACAGCTTTAACGTATATATTTTATGATATTTTACGACATCTGCGATTATTACAGGGAACATAAATTCAGTTAACGTTTACTATCATTAAAGAATTTTTAGTGATGTAACGCATAAGGTCTTCGACGTCTTTTATGAGGATAGAGTGCAACATCTAGGATATGACAGCAGAAGTACAGGAGTACAAAGACGGGTATGGAGGAGGCTATAAGAAGACAAAAGGAGACGTGTGCGTTGTTGTCTTCTTCCTTATTCCGAGCACTGTCATCGGTCATGGTATGGACACGGGTCCCCCGAGTCATCCATTCATCCGTATGTTGCAGTTACGCCACACGACACTCTTTACATTCTGTACACAGTCGGTTACGCCCTAGACACCACCGTTCCACGTCCTCCTCGATAATAACGTAATTCGTACTCGGGTACATTTGGCTTCATTGTCAATGCAACACTAAGACACTCTTACGGCAGACCAGTTTTCACAACGAAAACGTAGCATTCTCTTATAAAGTTTAGTGCGAAAGTTTTAGGAAACGTAAACAAGAAGCATAACATGACCATATAAGTTTACCACTCTAAGCCTATCTAAGCCATGGTGATCACATAACACCTTCACTAACACTGGCACTGCCCTTACTGAGAACGTTCTAAACGTTTTCGTGAAGGTACGAGAGAGGTTCAGGCGCACTTGTCGAAAGCGAAGGGCACCGCCCCCCAATCAGTACAGCTGTTGTCAGCGACTGTTGGCCGCGCGGAGCTACGTTAGTCTGAGTAGCGGTGGATGGGCGTCTTGGTCCTTGGGATGGTGGTACATGGTAGCTCCCGTTGCCGACACCGTGCCCAACGAACCCCTAGCATCAGCTCCACCAAATAAAGGCTGAAACAGGCGCAAGCGCCGTAACCATGGCGACCAACATCTCTCTCCCTGGCCGACCGACTGCCTGGGCTGTGTTTGTGTGCGTTCCTCTTTAGGATTTCTAACCCCGCTAACCTAGACATGTCGAGCCTAACAAGTGGGCACAACGCATACGGTGCGTAACACGCGCCGACAAAGAAAGAGAGTGGAGAGAGAGAAAAAAAGGGCACACTTTACCACCTGAAACCCGCGGACTTCAGTAACATAGCGCGGCAAGCAGAACCTAAACCTTCCAACAATGTAGGTATTTATACTCTGCTGAAGTGCTCTTAAAGACTGATAAACACTTTCACTGACCTTGACATGCTATTTTTATTTCCTTAGGTCATTGTAGGATATTCTCTATACGGTTACCTTTTTAATACTGGGTATATTCTTTAGGATTAAAATTTTC
>CM060948.1:130083462-130128462 GCA_030765055.1 Mantis religiosa | reverse complement strand
GTTGCAGTTAAGCGGTAGCAAGCGAGGTGCTTAACCTGACCGGAAGGCAGCTTGGAGTTACCTATGTATCAATTTTCCGAACGGGAGCATCCAATGCAAGACAAACCTATAAGTTATCAGAAGATGAAATTGGAACTACGTATATCGATGATTTGCTTGTAAATATTAATGAACTCACTATTAGTAATTAGCGGGATAGAAACAAACCTCGTGCGTGGATCTTCGGAACAGAATGCAATGAACGTAGTGAGAAAGTGGACAAAGAGTTGATAGAAGGCGGAAAAGTGGAGAGAAACTGAAATACAACCTGGCCGAGAAAATAGACGAACTAAGCGGAAAAATAAAGGATTCGATGAAGATGACGAGTAACGCGTCATTGGAGCATAAACTGATATATTTGTAGAGAGACATTGGAGGATAAATATAATAATTTTGGAGGAGTGGAAGAACAAGAAAAGAGAACGTATAGAAGCAAATAGAATAAATTAGGAAAAATTAATGAGCATTCAGCATTCGGGATTGTATTTTGATGTAGTGTCATGGATGAGTGCTTAGAGCACTGGATTCTGTTCGAGACAATCTGGGATCGAACCCAGGCTATCGTTTGCGAGATGTGTGGTGAACTAAACGCCGTCTTCATGGCTCTTCTCCAGGTTCTCCATTTTCCCTCCATTCGTTCTATCAACTGCTTGATCGTCACCTTCATCTTCATCTTCCTGCACTCTCTCATACCATATGACTTGGGTCCCCCAGTTTCTGGTTCTCTGTTTACTACTCTGTTTTCTCCATTTCCAAGTTACGAACACCGCATTCTGCGGCCGGGAGGGAACTGTAGTGGTAATAACGTCCCATCCTACAATACTACTCCCCGCTCAAACCTTCGTTGTAGCCCTACGACGGTGTTTGCGGTTGTTTGACCTTAGCCCTCCATGAGCTCTTGCACCACGTAGGCTTACTTTATGATGATTATTATTATTATTATTATTATTATTATTATTATTATTATTATTATTATTATTATTATTATTATTATTATTATTATTATTATTATTATTATTATTATTATTATTATTATTATTATTATTATTATTATTATTATTATTATTATTATTATTATTATTATTATTATTATTATTATTATTATTATTATTATTATTATTATTATTATTATTATTATTATTATTATTATTATTATTATTATTATTATTATTATTATTATTATTATTATTATTATTATTATTATTATTATTATTATTATTATTATTATTATTATTATTATTATTATTATTATTATTATTATTATTATTATTATTATTATTATTATTATTATTATTTGCAGATGACCTAATCCTTGTTTCACATAAGCTTGCCAGGTATGTCTAAACGGTCACGTGACCTTATCATCTCTCATTGGCTGCTACTGTAGTATAGACTGTTGTGCGGTAAAAATTAGTTCCTTATTTAGCGAACTTATTTAACGAATATATGTTGGAAGAGAATTGTCAAATTTATATTTTCGTAACTGTTTGAATTAAATATATTACGCAACAGAGTTGATTTATTTGAAGTGCAGGTTAATTCTTAAACGAAGTAAAGAGGAGGTTCCTTTGCTCAGAAGCCCGTCTTTCACATGGCAGATAGCACATAATTTAGCGGTAGTGATGACATACTTGTTTATATGACTTTTATCACTTACCTTTTTTGAACTGGATTAGTCACATATCGCCATTCGAAGGTGTGTTGTGCCGAGTGCGAGAGCTAAATTACTTTATTGAACGTTGATTGCGCGTGTACTTATTATATGTATAATGGCTTTTCGCTAAAACATCGCAAAGGGTAAAACATTTACAAAGCGGCGAACAAAGAATTGTGGTGCATGTGTTTAATGCACTCACAGAGAAGAATCCGTCTTTGCCAGTGAGAGAAGTCGAACAGCTGTGCTCTGAACTTACAGGTGTAAGTGTTGGATGCGAAGGAACATCGCGACATGAAACTGAGACAACAGGAAACTTACCACTCCAGGGGCAATATTTCTGTATGGCGAACACGCTATTTAAGGACAATCAACTGTACTGGGATCCAAATCGCAAAATATACTACATTGACGAGACTTGGGTGAATGAAGGATACACGACAAGTATGGCGTGGCACGACTTTTAAAACCGAAAGACAAGCTTTTTGCAAGGTATGTGTGCTGGTTCTAAAAGCTGCCAGTGGAAAAGGCCAAAGTTCGTTCATTATAAACTTGTTCCAGTTTCATTGCTCATTCATTCAGTTTCAAGTTGCTCAGTTTCATTATAAACTTCATTATTTCTGTATGCCTTCACATTCCTATTTGTATGATTTTATTTATCTGCCTGGCAATTATTATGACCGCCTATGGCCTATGGCGCGAAAGCATTAGCCAATTAGAGTGAGGGGGAAGGTAGTTGCACGCGGAGTGATACATGTCAGCGGTGCAAGGTTATGTGAAACAGAGATTAGTAGCATGTTCCATTTCTGTTGTGCGGCTAAGTGTGGCAATTAGCAAACACGGCAAAGACTGTAGATTCAAATTGAAAATCTAAATCGGAAATCTCGATGTTTAAAAAAAGGCATAAACCAGGAACGTCCGAATTTGGGGAGGAACAAAGTTGGAAGTGCTGAGGAAAATTGACTGTCTAACAGCAAGGCTTGATAGTACACAGAATTGGGTTGAACAGAACAAAAGAGTATTTAGCAAAGGAGACACAATCAATACAGGTAACTAGAGCATATATGAACAAAGATACCAGAAATGTAATTACGTGGCTAAAAGGTTATACTCTACGGTGGCAGAAGCAAGGATATTATACCCAGCAGAGATATGGAAACTACAAAAGGATGTGAAAATGTAGATGCAACACACAAAAAGTTTTCCGAAATAACCATGATATTATTAAAAGGTTCGCTAAATGGTTTAGCACATGCGGAACTAGGGAGAATGGAAGATAAGGCAAAATGCTAAAAGGATTTTCAAATACTATGGTTTCTGATGGCTAGGAGAGGCTCACAGTACTAGCTTATCTCAGTGCACTGTTGCCTAGCTTGAATACCCAAGGCATAAGTATAAACAGCAGTTTTTCAAATTTTTCACGACCCCAAAAATAGTGTTGTAAATTCGTAACTGCAATGTACAAGCGGTAGGTAATTTTGAAGTAGCTTGTCGATACACCACATTTCTGCACCGTAAGTTGCTCAACTTATCGTGTTAGGAATGAACAGTGTAATTCTGTTCTATCACCGCATGTTTCTCAGTAATAGTTTGAGAAATAATCTTAACTTCTGTGTTTATGTGCTTGTTCTTCTGTTTCTGTATCTATTGTTATTATATTAATAATCTTTAATCACTGAGGGGCTTGAAGTGCTGCTTTAAATATGACACATCTCACAACTGCCCGAAATGTGTGAACGTTGATATTTCATTGCACTACTAATTGCGTAGTTTGTACCGCATACTGGCCTCTTATATTAATATGTAATCTATAAAGTGCCGTGAAAATTATACGCAGTGTATTGTATGTGTCACTGATGCAGTAATTATCAGTGATCATAGAAATTACACTAATTACCAACGTATTAACCACAGGTAATAATTTTCGCGCAATGTACAGTGGATAAAGTAACCAAACCTTTGAATGCGTTGGGTATCTTTGAGAAAAAGTAATGGTATACCTTTTTATTTTTCCTCTTCGTCTTTTGTGAGCTGTTGATAATACTTTCAAAATCTGGCCCTACTGCGCAGGTACTAAGGACAAAATATTGCATTCCTCGAAGAATAGGTATCATTTCCAAGAAAATTTCTTTAAGAAATTGTCATCTGAAGAAATGGGTAACAGACCCATCTTTCACATGTCGGAGCAAGTAACTAGAGTGTGCATAATGTTGCATATTGCGAAACAGATCAAAACTTCTATCGCAGAAATGGTAACCCTTTTGTTAGATCTCCAGGAAAACACATCAAAAGCCAAAAAGGTCTTTCAAATTTAGAGTACCTAGAAGAAGATATTATTCGCCGCACAGTATGTGAATTGGAGCTTGTAACTCTTATGCAATATCACTGCAAGGAATGTAAGTTAATACTGACTGTTCTAAATGTTAAAGGCAAATACATTGTTGCGTAACTTGACGTTAAATTTTATTCGTGTTTACTCCTTGAGAACACAATGCTTGCCATGAGTGGAGCAATGGCAAATAAGCATTGGCTACCTCATTTGGTTTGTACAACCGAGCGCCGTATAGTTCAGAACAAAGCATTATTCAGTAAAACAATGCGTGCTTTACATGAGAAATTGGGGGAAAAGGAGACTTGGATGCATAATAAGCAGTTCACATTAAAAGAAATAGGAATAGAGGAGACAGGGTTAGAGACAAATAACAAGAGTGAGGGTTTCTGGAAATAATTTAGAACAAGAGTAAATGATATTGAGATGCCAGATGTCATAAGTAGTTTCATGAATAATAGGCCATTCATAGATTATAGAGATTTAAAACCAGAAAGGGCGAGAAAAATACGTTGAACTGTGCAACAAGCAGACCAAAATGCAGTATGCTTGGGCGAGGACAGATAAAATGAATTTAATGGCCTAAAAGGGAGACGAAGATCCTGTAGTAGATTGCATTATAGGTTGGTATTATATTGTGGAATGGGATAATATAGATCAGGAAAGAGGGAATCTAATGCGAAAGAATTGGGAAACATTTTAGTTGTAGCTAAATATTATGGAGTATAACCAAATGAAGAAATGTAGAATGTAGGATAATATTAGGGATAAATATGTTTGAAACGCTAATGTGTTACAAAATAAATAGCAAATGTATTATACTGCAGCAAAATATTGAATGTAAGAAGAGGAAATAAAATTGTGCAACTCCAAGAGGGAGTAACATTCTGTAAGTTAAAATAAAAAGTAATTAATAAAAAGTACTTAATAAAAAGTACTTAATAATAATAATAATAATAATAATAATAATAATAATAATAATAATAATAATAATAATAATAATAATAATAATAATAATAATAATAATAATAATAATAATAATAATAATAATAATAATAATAATAATAATAATAATAATAATAATAATAATAATAATAATAATAATAATAATAATAATAATAATAATAATAATAATAATAATAATAATAATAATAATAATAATAATAATAATAATAATAATAATAATAATAATAATAATAATAATAATAATAATAATAATAATAATAATAATAATAATAATAATAATAATAATAATAATAATAATAATAATAATAATAATAATAATAATAATAATAATAATAAAAATAATCATTAATATCATCGTCGTCGTTGTCGTTATCGTTGTTGTCGTTATTGTTATTATTATTATTATTATTATTATTATTATTATTATTATTATTATTATTATTATTATTATTATTATTATTATTATTATTATTATTATTATTATTATTATTATTATTATTATTATTATTATTATTATTATTATTATTATTATTATTATTGATTGATTGATTGATTGGTTGATTGATTGATTGATTGATTGATTGATTGATTGATTGATTGACTGACTGATTGACTGATTGAGTAAATATCTGGACTCTCAGTATTCTTGGAGGAGTTTTACAATTACCTATCTATCCATGGAGATTTCTCCCAAAAATTTTCAACGTACTCATAACTTCCGTCATCTTTTACTCATCAGAAGACATTTTTAAACAATTCCAGGAACTATAATGCTTGTGCAAACTTCTAATATGCTGTTCAAATGCCTGGTGTCTAACGTAAAATACGAATTAATATCGGGTCCTTTCGACAAAATTTATACCTTTCGGTTTACGTAATTGCTGATGGACCTTAGCACAGTTAGTGCCCTTACCTTATAATTAAAACGTTATTTGATTTTGTAGTATGTGTAATCTCAAAAAGTCTATTACTTTTAATATTATTTAACCAATATTGTATCACCCATTGCTTCAAAATTATTTCTGTTGTAATGTGATTGTGAAAATAAAAGTTTCTCTTCAGGTTTCATTTTCGTTGTGTTAACTCTTTCTATTTATAACTATCGGTTATTTGCCTGTTAACATATATTTTTAAATTCAATATTTTTATATAATCAAACTTTTATTAAATACCCTTATACACTGCTTCAGAATATATGTTCTCACGTTTTACGCGTACTAATATCGTAACAGCATTTCAAACAGCTTATCAATTTCAGCAGTTATGTCCAGAATTAATATTCTGTGACATTAATTTATTTATAATTTTCTGTTAGTCACTCGATGGAAATGAGGTATTTTCAGTTCACTTGAGGAGGTCTTGAAAACACTATTTTCGATCAAAATATGTGTTTGAGGGTTCTTTTCCCCTATGGAAAAATACTACATGCAGTCAGCGCATGAATACAATGTTCCAAAATCCAATGACTTCTGCAAGCTACTTTAATTACATAAAACATTTCAAAGATTTGCGCTACTTATAAATATCCCTTTTTAGGGTTATTAAAGTAATTATTACACTTCAATTATTGTAGTATATCTGCAGATCAAGAATCAATGCAAAACACAATGTACGTTACCAAGCAAAATATTGTACTGTAGCTTTCCAAAACTTTTCTTAACAAAACTAGGCATGGAACACTTTATTACAGAAGTAGTTAAAGAAACTGAAATGTGGGTATGAATGGCAAAAAACGATTGCAATTTTTTTCATAGCGAATATAAACATTTTCTCCATTTATTCTTAAAATATTCGATATCCGATGCCTAAAATTTTCCATGTGCTTCTATGTTTTGAAAAAGGTTTACAGATAAGGGCACACAGTGTTTAAATAAAAAATTGTAAAAATTCAAAGACATTTAAAATTATAGGGATGAAAATTTTATAACTTTGTTGCTTTACGCCCTTCATGTGTGCACTAAAATGTAGACCTGTAACACTAAAATTTTGGAAATCCAAATTTTGCCACCACCTTCCCTTATATCTGAGCTGAACCAATTAGTTACCATAATTTCTAAAAAGAAATAATATTATTTTATTTAAATCTAAATGAAAATACAGTGTTGAGGTCTCAGTTACTGAAAGAATAAGGTGAGCTTATTTATTTCTATTAACTTTCACTTAAGGAAAAAAAACATTTAAATTTAATTCAATTTTTTTCAGGCAAGTATATGAAATTATTAAACTAAGACGTATTCAATGTTCCACAAGAAAAATCTCATTATCCCCACTTGCATTAAATTTATATCTCCACCTGCCAAGATGGCAGCGTGTCTGTCACACGTTCAATAAACAAAATAAAAGTTAAAAAAAATGGTTAAAAACAAAATATATGTATAAGCGCTTTTAAGGATTGTTTTCTGTAAAAACAAATGAAAAAGATACTTGTTCGCCGTAAGTTCGCTTTGAAATTCGTTCTCTTTGTATGTCCAAGATTAAAACAAATGTATAACGATTTCCTGTTTGAAAAGGAAAAATCTAAAACAATGAAAAAAAAAGAAGAAAGTGCTCGAACTGATAACCTTCTTCGGTAATGCATGCCCTTGGGAACTTTATAATTAAATGATTGTGAATCCGGTTTCCAAGCTTTGATGAATATAAAAAAATTACAATGCTGAGAGTGGAACCTTTGTCATCGGGGGTTAGGGAACAGGAGAGTTTATAATCCCATTGGGATATTTTGAGACTTGCCTGAGAACCCGTTCTGGGTTCAGTAGTGCGATAAAAAAAACAAGCTAGAAAAAAAGAAAAAAAAAACAGTTCCCGAGTTCGAATCTCGGTCAGGGTCAGGTATCTGGATAAGATTTCTCCAGGGTTTTCCGCTATCCTGAGAAATGAATGTTGGATACTCTAAGCTCTACGGATCTTGGGCTCATTTGAGTTCCACCCATTTCATTCATTGTCCGAAATGACGTAAGAAACAAACAACTGATATCTCCTTACCAGCTAATTTTTAGAGATTTGTTGAAAAATATTAACTTTTTTTTAAAAAAAAATATGGATGTTTCTTTCGCTATTGTGGTTTTCAGCTTCCTATTCCATATTGAGCATAACAGTAAAGAAGAGTACAATAAAAAACAGAAAGAAAAAATGTAACGGTCGATTAGGCAATCAAACATATTTACTCCCTTAAGGAAAGAGTAAATTAAATATAGTAAGGTATTACTACAATTAATATAGGTAATTAGAAAAGTGTAATTGTCGTCTTTTTCCCTGTACTTTTTGGGTTATACAAGGTAATTCTTTATTTAATTTATTAAGGCCCGTTTGCATAAAAGATAATCTAAGTTCAAGCATATGAAAATGATCTTCAATCAAGCTGTACTTAAAATTTTGGTTGTATAAACATTTATCCGCGGTCATGGCCTATTAATCTAAGATCAAATCTAACTGGTGAATTTTCTCCAGTTAACTTGATTGAACTTAGATCAGCAGAATTGCAGAAGTTACAGAATAGTTCCCGAGAAGAAATAAGTAGTACAGCTTTAAATAAATAGTAAATAAAGCATTTTTGTGGTTACTTGTATAAATAATTGGCCTATTTGTTTCACAAATGTATGTTAAAGTTGCATTGGTTGTGTTCATAACCTATACATTTTTATTAATTTCAGAATTCAGATTACTCTGATATCTCTGATGATTATAATTTTCAATTAGAAAGAGTTCCTCGTGTTTTCCAACATAGAGGAAGTCCCATCCCAGAACTAAATGACAGAAAATTCTAAATCAGATTTTGACTATCAAAGCATTTAATCGAAGAACTGGAGCATAGGCTACATGCACAATTAAGAACACAAACCCCGAGGAAATACTATTTAATCCAATATTTATAATCCTTCTTACATTACCGTTCTACGCAAATGAAATCTTCCAGATGGTGATTAGGAATATATTCAATATAAATAAAGGGACTGCGTTTAGAACAATACACAAAATTGCAAGGGAGATCGCAACTTTAAGATCTTATTTCATTAGGATTGCTATGGAAAAGGGTGAAATAAGAAGCTCTATGCGAGATTTAAAGTTAGCTGAACGCATCTTCTGTTTTGCTTGAACTTACACCTTTTGTTTATGATTTCCAACTCACAGTATTATAAACAGACGAAAATGAAAAATATGTATATTGGGCACATAATGCAGATAAAGTAATCCAAATAATTAACTTTTGATGAACACTGCTTCAATATGGAGAACATTATTATAATGTTTATTTAAAATAGCATTATTTCTAAGACAACCATAAAACGAAATATTGATTTGGTTTTTGTATGTCTAGATTGGCTACTCTGTGCACTTGAAATAAATAGAGTCGAGAAATTCCAATAATTCTCGAATCCTTTCCATACAACACGAAAGTTGCAACATGTTTGGTGATGTTGCTGCATTTGTTTTTGAGATCTCAGATTAGTACTGAATGGCGTACATCTGATCTAAGATCAGCATTTTACAACCCACGCGGTTCCGTAAACTTAGTTCAATTTTGATCTTCGATCATAGATGAACTGCAGTTAGCGATTTTTATGCAACCGTTTCTAAGAATGTTCAACAGATCGGGTAAAATTATACATTAAGAAAGAAACGAGTGCGCTGGCGTGCAGGTCTTCCCAAATGTAAAATTAAGCAAGTCAGCACTCATAATTTAAAATACCAGCAGCACATTAGAGAGTTAGATCTCCGAGTTCAACGACCAAAGTCTGAGAAGTGAGAAATTGCCACTGTGTGTAAAAGCTAATAACTTGATAGGTATAAACATAGATCATTTTCATAAGCGCACTCTCAATATAACAAGAGGACCGAATATTTCATGAATTACATTCATATGTCTTTCTCTATTGATTCTATTCTAAGAAAAATGTATTATTCCGAGTACTTTATTTTAATCAAGGTACACGTTTGCAGAAATTTAGTTATTACATCTTCTGTACGTACACCGAGCAAGATGGCTTCGCCATGAGGCTTAAATTCGCGACGTCCCGATTGCCGACGACCGACAACCTTGGCTTTGGGCTTTTCATAGTAGCCGAATGCTGGGGCGATCCCCTATCTACCAGGATATCCATTTTAATATTTCCCTTTTATTTCACCTCTAAAAAGGACTTTTAAGTTTCTGGCGTATGGCGATGCCGGACAGATGACTCAGATACTTGTTCAAAGGAAAGATTGCTCCCCGAGAGGGCTGATTGTTCGACGGATCGTTCATCGCCCTATTTAGGTAGCTTCAACAGTGGGACGGATCTCAGAGAATGGAACTGTTACTGAATTCCACATGCATGGCGTATCTGCCAGAGGCTCCTAGACTGTTATGGCTCTTCTTCATTCCTTGATCTTGTGAGTGATGCTGCAATGGAACAAGGTAAGTGTAAGTGCGCGAGGTGTCCCACACAGAGGTTAACACTTGTAGGTATAAGAGGATTAGGGAAAAGTATGAGGGCTGTTCAATAAAGAATGATCACGATTTTTTTTGACAATGTACCTCTTCTCATCATCAAAATTTTGATCGTCCTTCTCAAAATAGTCTCCCCTGAATGTGATGCACTTGTCCCAGGGTTTCTGCCGATCTTCAAAGACATGCTGGAAACCATTTTTTTAGAGATCCTTCAAAATCGCCTCCGCAGCCTCCACCAGTGATTCTGATGATGGATAATGCCCCCCATGAAGGCATTTCTTCAAGTTAGGGAATAGAAAAAAACCACATGGGGCTAAATCCGGACTACAGGGAGGGTGCGGGATGCACCTCACGTTGATTTTTGCAAGATATTCAGCAACAACATTGGCAAAATGCGGCCGCACATTGTCGTGGTGCATCATCCAGACTGCTTCACGGAAATGTGCTCTTTTAGCCTGATATAGACCTGCAATGTTTCCAGGATATCTCTGTAGTATTGTCCAGTTACATGCTGATAAACCATTCCATGAATATCAAAGAATGAGATGACCATAACTCTCTCAGCAGAAGCAACCACTTTTGCTCTTTGTGGGGTTGGTGATGAAGATGATTTCCACACTGAGGTTTGCTCTTTGCTCTCAGGATCAAAATGATGTAGCCAAGTTTCATCAGCAGTGATTACGTTTGAAAGAAACTCCCAATATTCCTCTAACATCAACTTTAACTGCATGTTACCTACATTGCAGCAGTAGGCGATACTGAACATGTCTGAACTTGCTTGGTTCTCACAGGTGGGAACCAGGAGTACCAACATTGAAACTACTACGGCATGTTTTTTTCACATTAGGCTAACAGAATATGATAAGATTGAATTTTAGTGCGAAAAATTGTGACCGTAAAAAAATATTATGGTCATTCTTTATTGAACAGCCCTCGTAGTATGCTTAAAGTGATAGTCAACCTATTAACACTAGAACACCGGGATAGTGTCACTTTGTCTCCTAAATAGAATATACTCATAATTTATACTTTAGATTTAAAAACCTATTTCAACTCATTGTCTTCCTAGGACTTTTATATCATCACTGCGCTCAGAAAAATCAATTATTTCCTGGATTTCGGTTGTTATAATGACCATTCATCTTTACGTACCCGGAGATGTCATTTTGATCCTTTCATGCAAAACTGCAAATTTTCATATATGTATATTTGACAAGTAAATATGTTTCATATTATCTCAACGGTATATCATCATTTAATAGATTAAGCCTATATGGCCCGCCTCGGTAGCGTAGATGGTAGCATGTCTGCCTCACGTTCAAGAGGTCCCGAGTTCGAATCTCGGTTAGGGTGAGTTACCTGGATAAGGTTTTTCCGGGGGTTTCCCTTATCCTGAAAGACGAATGTCGGGTAACTGTAAGCTCCATGGACCCCGGACGCATTGAGCATCATTTCGCCCATTTCATTCATCGTCCGATATGACTAAATGTTGGAGGACGTAAATTACCAAAAGGAAAGAAAGAAGCCTATATGGTTTGTTCTTGTCATTCTTTTAGCACTGCTCACCCCATTCTGTTTATGTTCTGCTTAACACTATGTAGGTATACAAATTGTAACAACAGTGCTTGCGTTTAGAAATTATAGCAACAGTACTCCTCTGTCACACATCGCTTACATCTTTCTACTCCGTGGTAATTAAGAGATTGTATTGAGAAAGAGTAAAGGCTTGTAAGATGAAACGTTATAATTGCAGACGTCCCTTACAAAATATGAAATAATTGCAGATCTAATGATTGTTGATGACAATCCACGGTGAGTATACGTCAGGGACATTGTATTTCATTTCCAGGGGTCTAATCGACTCCGTTCAGAAGTGTTAATATATAAGATAAATCCAGTATCTTAATGTTTAGAATGAATTTCTCTGTACTTTCCACTTTAAAAAGAAAGGAGAAAACAAGGAAAAAGCGATCCTAGATTTTTCTCTTCAGAAAAGTATAAATATCTCGAAATTCAAGCCAATATGAAGAAGCGGTTAACACCATAGAAGCATTTACAAGACATGGATAGATGTGTATATATAGTAGGATTTTGTCTATATCTTAAAGGTGATCAGTTATGCAAACATCATTTAAGATGAAGATGAATTTAAATTCTATTCCCAAAAAATTAGGATATACATTCCATTTGTCATGAAAATATCTGAGACATCTGGTATTTTAATCAAAAACCCGGAACGAACCATTTTTCTAAAAAAAATCGAAATTAACGAACACCTTTCCATGTAAATGGTGGTTTGTAATACGTGAATTTCTTCATAATCTTCATGTCATATCCTTAAAAGATGCAGAATATAAATAAAAAATTGGTATTTAACCGACTTTCCTATTCTAAGTTTCAGAACCCTTTAGGAAGCCCTGTTTTCGATTTCTGTCGGGTTGGCCACTCTGGCCACAGCTTTTGTCGTTGTTTCCTCGGATTGATGGACCAAAACTGGGATGACACACTTTCTACTATAGGCTTACTATGTATCATTTCCTGCTCTCATTATTTCCTTTCATCTGTTTCTGCTCGTATGTTTCTGAATTGCGGCACCCGGCGATGAAGGTTCGTGTGTTCGTGCAGCACGATGGAATTTGCACTAAAGAAAAACGTCTCCCATAAACCCAAGGTCTTGGTTGGCTAAGGCAAAGCTAACCGTTGTCAGTTTGATTTAGTGTTGCAATTGTTAAAGACGCCCTCCTTGCCAGCGCACATGTCCTCTTATCCTATTATGTGTTTCAAATTGGATAATGTTTCTCCTTGAACGCTACTAGATGAGCAACCAATCGGAGTACTGCGGTGTTGTCATATTGCATTCCCCGTAAGTGATGTGTGACGGGCTCTAACTGAATCCATTTCTAATAAATACTATTTGCGCTAAGATAAAAATTGCGATTTTGCAAAACGTGATCCATGAGGAAGATAGTAATGTGTCTAACATAACCGTAAAACCCATTTATTTTTAGCTCAAATAGCTTTCCTAATCCTTACATATAAATTAAGTACCATATATTATAACAATGCACCACAACGTAAGTACTGTAATGAATATCTTTACTGATTGGCATGTATGCGTTTAGGTATACTTGTAATTACTCAGAACTGAAATGTAATTGTTTGACATGACGTTATAATAGAATTACTTTGAATAAACCAAACTCGAGAGAGCGGGGGGAGAGGGAGAGAGAGTAAACAATACAATTCCTGCTGACCTGTAAGAATACTGCATGGCAAAACGTGAGATGTCACAGTGTATATTTAGGACTGGTTTATAATCTCTACACTCTAAAGAGTTCAAATCAGTATTATTCAATTGCACTTGCGTTTAAAAACCAGGGAAAAGTATATCAGCTGAATCAACATGCAATTGAAATGAAACAGGAGTTAATCTGCCTTCACCATTTCCACTGCCAGTACAATCCAACTGAGTTAATACTGCCTCAAATTATGTTGCAAACAGAAATAATACTTTTAAACTGACTGACGTTGAACGACTTACTCAGGAAGAAATTGACATAAAACTGGAAAAACCGCACTAGAAATTCAGTAAAATTACAGGAAGACGACCTTTGGAAAGAAATAGCATGCGACGAGATTTTGGAACCTATCATCATAATTTGCAATACTCGGACGATGAAGACAATGAAAATGAGAAATTGTCTCTTGACGTGACATTCACAGCTATATGAATGTGCCTCTAGCAGTTTTGTTGCATTAGAAAAGTAAGTAATTTTTAAACTATAATTACAGTTATATCATTTAAAACTTGTGCATAATATGTGAATATCCATTTTGCAATTGTAATTTCAACAACTGCATTATTATAAAGGTTTCGAAAATTCATTTTGTGTTCCCCAACGTCTAGCGCCAAGAAGACTCGTATGTGCGAGAGAGAGAGAGAGAGAGAGAGAGAGAGAAAGAGAGAGAGACGGACAGACAGAGAGAAATACACAAATATTGGGGGTAAAGAGGTGGTAACGCTGAGTGCGCTAACGCATGTGATTCGCTACAGGCCAGAAGTCTTCCCAGTGGAAATACATGGTTTCCATTTCGTGCATTACTCACTTGATTTATTAAAGAAATAGTTCTGTCTCCACGTTAGACACATTTGTAGTCCTTGTTAGGCTAAGATCTTCTTGTTCGCTTTCTTTTCTCAATATAGTTAAAACTTCTGGAGTTAGAAAAACTATTCAATTTAATAAACTTCCCTCAAAATACAGTTTTCTAGATATAAGTACAAGCGAACTGCCATAGTTCTATGACAAGTTTGGGAGCTTGTAAGATAGCGAAAAATAATTTCGAAGAAGGAGGTAGTTAAATATCCATTATACTGATGCCCCATACTGCTCAGGAAGCGCCTGAGTCTCACATTTGTTAAACTTTTTCCCAACTTAGTTTTATGAGAACATGTATAAAATGAAAAGTGAGCCTTTTAGTGTCTACTGAACCATATACTGAACGTGACAGCTTCCTGGGGGCAAAGTAACCTTTGGCAAGATATGATGTCTCGCTCTTAAACGTCAGAGGCACAGGGCTGCCAAAGACAGAGTTTCGCATCCGTCTGGCTATTAATGGTAGGGTACATGTATCAACATTTTCAAAGAATTTCTTGGAACACCGAAATCCTGCAGAAGATTCATTTTGAATGTAACATGCATTACGTTTTAAATGAACCATATCATAATTAGAACTTTACTGAGCTTGGTGTTTAATAGCATTTACGGTGTATACACTTACAACTTTCTGTGTTTCCTCTCTCGGACATGTAAAGTGTACCCAATCCAAATATAGATTTCATTTCATCCGTCACATTTACATTATCTGTATACATGAACTGCTGTTACAGAGAAAATTCAATTTGCAACAACAAAAGAGAGAGAGAGAGAGAGAGAGAGAGAGAGAGAGAGAGAGAGAGAGAGAGAGAGAGAGAGAGAGAGAGAGAGAGAGAGAGAGAGAGAGAGAGAGAGAGAGAGAGAGAGAGACTGAGCAGCGATATTATCTACACGACATTTGTTATAGGTTAGATTGAAAAATGACATCATAAATGATCCAAATCCATGATTTATTATTTGGATAAAATATCTTGATAAGAAGCACGCCACATATGTGATATAATGTAGCATAACTAAAAAATGCAAAGACAGCTAAGTAACATACTTAATATTATGTACACTGTTTTCAAGGATGAAACACGAAAAGTTCGTTATGCTTTGATTTTCTGCAAAATGGTCAACGATTTGAAATAAAGTACCACATTGAATATTGAATATATCTGTAATACTTATTAAGCCGCTTTGCTTCTCTCCACCCGGAATGCGCCCGGGATCGATCCCACCCCTGCGGGATACAGATTCTAAGTCCCAGGTATAGGATCGGTACCCAATCAGCATCGTAAGGAAATTGAGGAGCTACGCTAGGTAGCGAACCCTGGTCTAAAAAGCGAACTATCGGGCTGGAGGTGCCGAGATGCTGAACACATCTCCTCCCTGTATCGGTTGGATGATCGCCCACCTCTACCTTGTGTATGTGGGTGTGAAGCCGGCAGTTGGATTGGCAGGCTCTGACCCATTTTGGGCTATTACGCCATAGGTTACCTTTTCTTTTACTCATTAAATCTCGTCAGTCTGAATGAATTTTATATAATATGCAAACCATAACGAATAAATAAAAACATACTGCTCAGAGATTTTACTGTTTATTTCAACTAAACTTTCCATGGTACAGCCATTTGGAGGACATCCCATTGTGATTATTTTTTATTGTTCAATATAGTTTTCCTTTCGAAGTGATTGATTCTCGTTATCCAATGGGAGTGTGGATGTTTAGAACAGCATATAACAATCATTTTTAAATTTTTCGATATAGTTTCAGTATCTCCTGTATCTTCTGTATCCCCCTTGAGGCTGCAAAAAATTTTATATTTAAATTGTTTCCGCAAACCTTTATATCTAAATTAATTAGAAACACAGGTTTTGATGTATACTTCATAGAAGCTAGGTAATGATATAAAAGCTAAATGCAAAAATATCTAATTTTTTGTTCAAGCGATATGTCGCTTTTTGTTGTTTCTCTTGATTTTGCAAACAGCCTGAAATTTCAAGGTCAATATAACTTTCAAAACTCAGACTATAATTTTACCTGCTGTATGCATATTAACCTTCAACGAAATGTGAAAATGAACGTTACCTGGATAAACAAAATCATAGATAAATAGAATAACAATCTTTAAGAATATTTGTAAAGAAGTAAGTAGAGAGATTCATTTGAGTGCAGGTGTACACATTTTAACATAGTTATAGTTGAAAATAAATGCTCAATGTTGTATGTATAAAGCGTTATAAGTATACAGTTTTAAAAGTGTAAAATCAAGTTTCAAGTGAACAGTCCAAAGTGAAGAAAACCAGGAAACTGAATTCTTAAATTTTGCAAATAATGCTCAAATATAGAGTTATCTCTTTAAACTAGAAATTAAATTTTGTACGGCATTATATTTAATTTTTCATAAAAAAGGAAAGTGCAATTCCTGGTGTTGGTAAAAACTCCTTATCATATATGCTCTACGCCAGCTCGGGGTGAGCCAATTTCATATATTGCTTTTAATTCAATCCCGATACACACACATACACACACACAGACACACACACACACACACACACACACACACACACACACACACACACACACACACACACACACACACATTAACCTACGAATGCTATTACGCTTAGATGAGCAGTGAAAGGCTAGAGCTACGTAAGCATTTAACCTGAGTGGCTGGAGGGCATGCTTAGTTAAGGCAATCCACAACAGCATCTGTTTGAGTGCATGTCTTATTTATTAGAAGTTCACATTTTGGCACTATACGGTTTACCTATGAACTTTCTAGTTTCAGTAAGGAAAGAAAAGCAGGAAATAAAATAAACGTTAATTAGAGTGATAGAACTAGGTAAGAAAAGAGGATGGAAAACCTTTTAGTGTTTTCTTTATAGTATGAAACACTGCGCATTATATCAGCAAAATGAAATGCAATAAACAGTACTCAATTATTGAAACTCTAAGTGTAATAACCCTAAGTGTAAGAACATTTATGAGGAAATGTTCTCTGGATCACGTTTTAAAATTGCTCACGCGTTTGCACCCACTAAAGTGTCATGTTTGTGCATTTAAGGAGCCTAAAAGATAGATATACTATTCCACCCAGTGTCACATTGATGTCCGACATAAAATCCCGTATACGCGTGATTCGCTTGCACTACGGTAACCCCAATACGAGAGAGATCTCGCTAGCTCAGTGGCGGAGAACGACCCGCTCAGAGCTACGCTTGATTGGTTGTGAAAGTCAACAATTGTCAGAGACTGCGTTCTCTTCGTCATGTAATAGTTTGTTCATTGAGTATCTCAAAAGTGAACACTTTTCCTAATATCTTTGTTTTATGTGAATTACTTTCAATATTTTATTCCTAATGATCTTGTTTTGTTATACATAGTAATTATAAATACAATAAAAAGTCTTCCAAAAAATTTATACTTGAATCAAGGAATTGTTTTACAGGAAAAATACATAAAAACAAATCATATGGATAGATGTGTAGACAACTTCCAGACACATTCCCTGTTATTTACATGCCAAATATAGTGTTATATATCTGGTTAATGAGTTTAAGAACAGCGTGTTTGCTAAACCTAACAAGACGTGAAGTAGACATTCTAACAGAAGAAAAATCGATAAAATCTGTACATCAATCGAACGTTATCTAAAGGATTCTCATGCACATATTGCACAGAAAGTGTTTCAAAATTATCTCTTCATAGTTGCTAAGCTTTTAAAACCTGAAGCCTGCAAAATTACTGTTGTTCAATTACAACTTGAGGCCGCGATATAGCCGAGCGGTTAGACTGCTTGAATCTCACCAAGGCGGTCCGGGTTTGATCCCAGGCGACTGCAGGTGAGATTTGAGTTTTGTGTTGGACAGCGCGGCGCTGGGCGGGTTTTCTCCGGGATCTTCGGTTTCCTCCATCATCATTCCACCAATTGCTCCATTATCATCTTTCCTTTCATCCACTTCGCCCTCATTCTGTTCATCTATAGGTCGTGCAATAAATTGTTCCTAAACACTGAAATATTTAAATGAAAACCTTTATTCGAGTCTCTTACCCGTTTTTCCTAGTCTTCAATGAAAGTGATATCTGAGTGTCATGACTTCACTATCTCAAATATCACTGGATTGTTTATTATTCACGGAAGTCGTACAGTCTCCAACAAATTA
This sequence comes from Mantis religiosa, assembly GCA_030765055.1. Lineage (NCBI taxonomy): Eukaryota > Metazoa > Arthropoda > Insecta > Mantodea > Mantidae > Mantis > Mantis religiosa. The sequence continues at coordinate 130,109,740 of CM060948.1, read as the reverse complement.
AATACAATAATTCCAGAAAGGTTGTGTTTCGTTTACACATATTAACTTAGCACGGAGTTAAAATATATTTCCTTTAATCATATTTTAATTCTTCTACGCTAGATGTATTCCTTTTTATTTTTCTTCTTCTTTTCTTCTTCTTGTTCTTCTTGTTCTTCTTCTTCTTCTTCTTCTTCTTCTGTGGAGTCATTATTACTGCGATCCTCGTCACCGTTCTCATTCCTTGCCCACGGGCGGGCGGTCGGGCGGGCGGGCGGGCGGGTGGACGGACGGACAGACGGACGGACAGAAAGCCGGAGAGACAGACAGACAGACCCCGAATTTTCTGTCCCCCCATTTGGTCTCCATTATCATTTCACATAATCTCTCATTTTCTCTCATCTGATCTCTTTCAGGGTGGAAGCGTCGACGGCTGTCTCGGCGGTTTATTGCAGGATAATATGCTTTGAGCGAACCAATTCCTCCTCCGGCAAGTCGGTTGGCACAGGTTTCGAACCACAGTAGAGAGGGAAGTCCGTTGTTGTCCTGGCCTGCCGGTGGAACTTTCCATCTAGTAAAATGCTCTCAGCACTGTCGTGACTCCCTGGGACGGCCGCCGTGTGTCTCCTCTCGCCTCATCCTTTCTCCCCGGAAATGCCCCACTTGGGGCATAGGTACAATAAACTAACTGTAGTTTCCGTGCCAAGTCCCCATAGAACTTATCCAGTTATATTCTGACGATCTAACTCAATTACAAATGGTTCGGTGAATCCATATATTATCTACCTATCTGTAGCCTAAATTTTGCAAGCGTATCTATTGGTGTGGCTGCATTATGTGTTGGAGGGTTTTTAATTTGTAAAACTGCACAGTATTTTATTTACATTTAATGGTACACAGATGTGAAAATTATTGTAATCAAAGCAACGTTTTGGCTACTAACTCTCCAAGGTTATGTCAAAGAGATGCTGAAAATTCTTTATGATCAACGCTTCAAAAATGTCCACCAATCATATTTACATGACTGTCTACACATATGAGTATTTACACCTTCAAATCTACGTAAATATTATAGAGATAAATTTGTTTTGCCATGTAGGGTATCTCAGAAACTATTAAACCGATTGTGATATTAACTCTTTCACCATTTAATAGCCCAATATTTTTCAAACTGAAGTAGGCTATAAACAGCAACATCTCAGAAATTTCTAGAATATTAAAATGGATTTACAAAGTCTTTCTCCTTGAATACAAATACCTTGGCGTTATAAAAGAACATGCTTGCAAAGAAGAGACTGAGAATGCAATTAGTTGTTACTTCAGAGAATACAGATACTTTCTGCAATCTGTAAAGCACAACACTATAAAGAATTTAAATGTTATTGTAAGAAAAATATAGGTCCTGAAGTAATATTTCAGTAAAAAAGGCAGAGTTTAAAAACCTATTTCCTTTGTTAGATTTGATTTTTAACCGTCATTTATCAATTTCTGCAGATCCGGATGTAGGCAAACTGTCAAAATCTCTGTGTAACCTACATTTTAATTGGATAGATGTTTTAATTTAAGTTCTGAATACCAAACATTCTAGTAATTCTCAAGTAAGTTTTACTTTATTTCCTTTGTATTAATGTTGTAACCAGGTTCGTTAGCAGATAATGCTAGATAGCTGTATAAGAAAGAAGATTGCTAACATTTATATCAGTGAACCGATATTGTATATTTACATTTTCCAATTCCCTTTCAAACTCCTCGTATGGGAGACTTACACCCTCCAGGAGTTACACGGGGGTACCTGAAGGAGCAGAAGAGCTCTGGATCCGAATGAATATTGATGGGGATAAATGATATGAGAATGAAGAAGCAGAGCAAGTATCACAGTAAAGTGATTATCGAGCACCTGGTGGAACCAAAGGCGGGGGAAACTGGAGAACCAAAAGAACACCCTCCGAGATACCGCTTGGTGCAGCAAAACTCTCACATGCTGTCCGCTAGAATCGAACCCGGTCCATCTGGATGAGAAGTGAGTGGTCTATTCACTTCGCCAATATTCCACCGTTGTACGAATATTATTATAGTAAATAAGATAATTATTTCTCTCTCTGGTCGGAAACTGTAACTGAAAGAGATAAACTTGGTACACTTCTTTGTCCGCATTCTATCTCACTGGGATATATGTTAAGGGTTTCTAAAACACTTGGAAATTCTGTAACCTTTATGTTATTAACATTAATAAGTCAAATATAAGCCCAAAATGAAGGAGCAAAGTTTAAAAAAATACTTATTTTAATTGTCCAAAGAATTGCCTGAATATTCGTATAGGTTATCTAAGCGCTCTAGAGCATTTTCAGAAATTTGAAGACTGTCGGGAGGAGATTAAGTAAGATGGACGTTTCGCCGATGTTTTCCTTCTTTTTATGTGAAAGTCAGAAAATGTTTCATCCTTTATTTGGATTAGCCAGGCTCTGTAAAATTACAGTTAGCAGGGAGGGTTTACTATAGAAACGTCTCTGATAACAGTAAAATAATTTTGTAAAAGACGGTGGAGAGAAATTAAATTAATTTGTTTGTCACTAGAGTTTAAAATGTTAACCGTGCCGCATTAGGTGAACTAGATATTATAAAATATAACTTCAGGTAAACTTTTATCTTTTACTACTGGAAAGACCATTTTTCGCCTAAAAAATAGACGAGTCGTCAAATTTATTTCATGTTTGTCAAATCGGATCTTGGGTTGCCGTTTTTTTTTTTTTTTTTTTTTTTTTGCATTCTTCATCTCAATATATGTGAAAATTTAAATATCAGTTGTTCTATGAATGTTTCTTCTGCTCTGTGTAGCCCATTCAGGTAATTTGCTGGAAAAACATGTTTCACAAAGAAAAAATATTAATGGAATTATGCTATTGCCGAAATAAGTATTTTGAATGAAAAACGCTCTGTGGATTACATTTTCAAACTTTGTAAATTACCTTCGAACTCAGAAATTACAATACTTTTGACGTAATAATCTGTTTGATTGTAATAATTTTCACACCTGTGTAGCTTTTGGTTACTTCGAGAATAAATATTTGGTTGTATCCAAATTTGGCACATGTCATGGCAATTTATGTAAACTAAAGAAAACGTGATAACTGCGGCCTTTGGCAAAACTTTAAGTACATAGGAATACGATTAGCAATTCCAAATGTTTACAGAAGGGAAACACAGGAGTTATGCTATGGATCATAGACTGACACCATTTATTCACGTGTCGGATACCAATCGTGACCACCGCAACGCGCAAACGGTATGGACGTTAGTGTGCCACAAAAACCGTAAAGGTTGTGGCGGATAGGCGACTGACCTGTTTGGTGGATGAAAGTATATACCTTTGTTTTATTTCGGCTTTATTTTTACTGAAATTGTGAGTGACTTAATTTCCCTATTCCCTGTGTTCAATGGATTCTAATGAATGCATATCTATGGCATTGCATTATATATTTCTGTCAATGTTTATTCCAACCCTAGTGATTTAACCTATTGGAGATGCTGGATATGCCCAGTTACTAATATATGTGCATACTACGAGAGGTAGAGATTTAGATGAATTGTACTGTTGCATAATTGGCAGTATTATAGGTTAATATTCTGATTTGTAGACACCAATAGTTAGGGATAGTCCTGTGGTATTTTCATAAAGCGTTTCAAAGTTCTGACTCTATGCATAAGCTCTATATCATCTACAATTGCCCTCCTCCTCCTCCTCCTCCTCCTCCTCCTACTCCTCCTCCTCCTCCTCCTCCTCTTCTTCTTCTTTTTCACCTTCAACGGTTTAACCTTCTGTTTGTAGGACTTTCACCGCCAAACCCTTATGGGCTTGGCTCAGTAGCCCATCAAGAAGTCAGCTAACTGTGGATCATAGTGTAACATGGGCAGATGATGAATCCACTGTGGTATGGCGGTGAAGAAGAAAGAAAAAAGTTTATTGGTGAAAGGGATGACAGGAACATTCGCGGACCAAACTGTTCAACTTAGTATTCACCTAGCAACCGAGGAAAACGCGTAAAATGTTTCGGTCAAGCAAGCGGGCCCCAGGGTTTGAACGCGGGACCTCACATATGCGAGTTGCACACGCTACTATGACGCCCAGTAATAAACAGTTTTCCAAATAATTATTTACGGCAGAAGTGGAGAAAGAGGGAAAGAGATGGAGTGAGCGAGGAAGAAAGAGAACATTTGTTTTAAGAGGAACAACAACAGAAAGAAACCTTTTCACATAATGGTAGTTACGTAAAGTACTATGTGGGAAAATGTGTGTCTGAGTGGTTAGCAGACCTCGAGATGGCCAAGTGCACTGTAAACATTAGTGTTTCACTAACATTAACCCTGATATTATTAGATTTTAAGAGAACTTATATTTGGCTAATAGTTGGGACATATCCGGTGTTAGCCTAATGTGGAATAGGCAACTGTATGTAGCGTATTCTACGTGCTCACCTGAGGGAGGAACTCTTGATTTATGGAACTTACCGGTTATGACGTATGAGTAGGCAAGGCATGCTGGACAAGAGGTGGATGATAATGAACCCTGCTTGGTGTGGAAACTTTATGTACCATCACTTCCATTTTATGTAGTAGTCTCCAAAGCATACAGCGTTCTCGTTATGTACCCTACTGCCAGCGCAGTAGGTACTAAAACCGTAATTTATACTGGACAAAAGTTTTTCGTTCAGAACTTGGGACAGTATAATCTTTCTGTATTTGTGAAATCCGTATTTTTGTATTTATTCAGCAGTTCATAACTCATAAGTTGTGGTTTAACGCTTTGGGATAGCAATAAAATGAATGAAACCGTTCTCCTCAAAAGACGACGGTAAAGGCAATTAAAATGTTGCCATTCTACTGCTTCTAACACTCTTTTTATTGTGCTACGTATTTCAATTACTTACAACTATTAGCGTTTTGCAAAACTCTTCCGAAAACCTAAAAATAAGAAATGATACACATAATATCTGCACTGGATTGTAATAAAACGTAAATATTAGTTTATTTCATATAAATCTCCTGAAAGCTATATTACGTGTCTACGACACTATTTGTTTGAAACACTATCCGATATTATTAATCACCTTTATAAGGAACTTTTTAAGTCCAGAAAAGAGATACATGTTGTCAGAAACTCTTTATATGGAAGAATCTTAAGTCTTGATATTAATGGACACACTTTAAATGAAAAATTACGAACTCTCACAGCTTCTTACCAAAATTTAATAAAGATCATAATGCTTCAAGACCGAATCAATAATATTGAAAGCCCATCCTAGGCATCAGCTTATATGATACTGGTGTTGCACGATTATCTTTAGACATTTAAAATGTGTATTCGGTAATCGAAAATATTGATACCTAAGCATATAATTACACATTAACAGAGATAGGGAGAGAAATACATGACAATTCCATGACATTAAAATACTGAATTCTGAATATTACCTACCACGGTGTCATACATATAATTGTGTAAACACGTACACTTCCGTTATATATATATATATATGAATAAGTCTAAAATAAATCTATCATATTATTTAATTTAGCTCTGTTAATAAGTTCAATGAATTAGGTTCTTTTAATATAAAAATGCATTTGTATAACGTTTCTAAAGTGCTTTCAGAAGCATCACTAACAAATGAATATGGATGGCGAAATTAAAATTTCAATCAATGTTATTTATTTTCGGTGTTTCGCCGCCTGAACTGGGTTCGTACTGGGCGGTTAGGGTATCTAGACAATCAGTGGTTACATTTGTTGAGTGCAACAATGCGTTGACACAGTGAAACATCATTTTTCCTTTTATTCGTTTTTCGTAAAATTTAAAAAATTGCTGCAAAATACATATGTATACCAATTGGCAGTAAAATTTAGCTGCTGTAACTATAATATGCCATAGTATCACTATGGGCCATTTTAGGAAGAAAAAAGGGAAGCATCATCTTACCGCAACTGCGAACTTGTCGCATTTTTGTAAGCTTAGGTTTTGTTCCAAAGACCCATTGAGCTGATTGACTTCTTTTTTTCAGAATCACAACAACAAATACAGCATTGGTAATCAGTAAGGATATTTACAAGAAACTATGAAGCAGTGCTTTGCAATTTTTCCAGAGCTTCTTTGTGGCAATCAGTGTGCTGTCGCTATTGATCGGAAGTCAGTCTATGTCGATTCATCGAAATTAAGTTTTTCACATCTAACTGGAAATTTAAAAAGTTTCAGCTTTGATTCCTTCATATACTTACTGTGACCCGAATAAACTCACGAGATAGCCATTGATCTTATTCAAGTATTACTAGATCATTTAATCAGTAACAGCAGTTCCTTATCACTCTTCAGAAGCTCTACACTAACAAAAAATGATCTGCTTTGAATTTACTGTACAATTATAAACAGATGCTTTAGTGAGATTCCTTCAACAATGCATTTCTTAGCCAATCTTCATGTTGTTTAGGCCTTAATGACGATATAAAGTCATACAAATACATTGCCTGGAAATGTCATCTATTCAAATTATGTTTGGGTGAACACAAAATCTTTAAATGTTGATAATTAATTAGTTCTCAATTAGATAAAGTCTAATCTACAACATAATAAACTCGCAAAACACTAGAAAATAGCCGTAAAATATAACCAAATGTTCTGTTGATTTTAGAAACATAGCATTCAAAACATGTTCATTGAGGAACTCAAAACTAATATTCATAAGGAAATTGAAACAAATAAAATCATGGATATTTCATTCATTGTCAATTGTTTATACACCTAGTGTTGTATGACGTCTCTGGTTAGTTAATTTATACAGGAAATCCTGTTTACATATCCTTTAAAAATTCAAATAAATTATATTTTCTAAGCGCTATTTCGAAAGGTTGCAAAACTGTAACCTGTGTTACATATGCTTTGTGGCATCTGCATTTTAGATATACTAGTATTATAACTGATGTACGCCATATTTTGATATTCATTTCGTATGCCGTTATATTAAATCACAAAACGTTACACTTTCCTCTGCGTTGCGTTACCTATTATTACAGTGAATCACATAACACAGTCTTTCATGAAAAGTTTCATGTTTTAATATAATAATTAATGCAAATTAAACACTGTAAGAGATAGAAACAGTGAATAGAACTGAAGCTGTTCTCATAATATCTGCCTTCAGCGTATCTTGGTATACGCACAGAGTCTATAGTTATGTTTTGGCAGCAAGATATTTAATTTCCGATTGGTGCTTTATATGGATTTGCTTAGGTGTAAACTACAAGAGATAGAATATTTTCACATAATTCACCGCTTTGAGTCTATAAAATATTATAAGAGTGCAGCGAATCACACTAGCTACAGGTCACTACCTATTTTAATTCCTAGAAATATCAGTACTGAACACTTTTACAAATTTCTTTTCCCTCATGAACATTACCATAACTTATCTCACTGGAAGAGTAAAGCAAGGCAGAAGATCTGTGCTGCCCCATTAATTTAAAAGTAACGTTGCAAATCTTTAATTTCTGATTTAAAATAATCCATTCTATAGGTTATCCAAAGTATATTCCTCTTCGTTTGGAGCCCGTTGTGCTTTGCTGCTAGCACTGGAAAACCATGAAATTGGCCCCTTAGGGCCTCCGTTATATGATTATATAATGTACTCTCTAGGTTGGATCACTTCAAAAATGTGTCCGAAACAAATTACAACAAACGGTAGAGATTAGATTAGGTAAAATGAAATGAGCATTGAGTGTTTTACTTCAAAACTGGCATCCCGTGGTCTATTGTGTTATTTCATGCCTATATAGTTATAGTGTATTAAACTAATGCCTTTAATGGGGTTAAAAAGTCTATTTACCAAATTGTTATTGGGAATCTCCTCATAATGAATACTCATGAGAATGCATTTAGGATAATGTATCGCATTCGAAAACTATGTTAGCGGCTGATTCCTCCTTCTTACTACATAACTTGAAAAAAGGGTTTTCTTTATAGAGTTATCATTGTATGCAAGAGTTTCCCTGAAATACATTGGTGAAATAACTTTAGCTCGATTCTGTTCAATCTACGAATTCCAGGTTTAAAATATGGTGAAATTCCATTCAAAGTTATCTTGCTGTCTGCTTCCTTTCACATCCATCACAAGCTTATCGTGGATTAATTTAATCCAATGTTTAATGAATATTTCAATATTTGTGAAAGTAACATAAAAAATTTCTCCTGGATGTGTAAACGTGTCGGCTGGCCCCTTTCTTACCGGGATATGTACTTTTTCATTTCCCAGTATGCGTCTTCGTCCTGGTACCCACGCAACTGTAATTTGGTTCCGCCAGCTCATTTAGGTTGTATATAAAGGTAGAGGGCCGATGCATAATCTTGGTTAACGATACAGTCATAGTGTTACTGTCCAATGGGAGAAAAGTTTATACTAGAATTTTGGTAGACAGGCTTCAAGAATGGGCAGAAGAATGTAAACTATATCAGAATTCCAAATAGGATTTAGAAAAGGAAAACGGTCGCTTTATAACATATTTGCTATAAAAAATTTAATGGAACAATATTAAAAAGCGTCCTATTGTCTGTCTTTCATCAACTTGATAAATATTTTAATTGAACAGACCTGAAACTATAGTGGTACAAACCATTAAAGAAATGATCAGGCAATCAAATGGCAACCATTCTGAGGGTTATACAAAGAAAACAGTTTCTGTGTAAAATATGTAGTAATAACTCGGTAATTATATCAAGGAAAGGGCTAAGGCAGCGGTACAGCATACGTCCAATTTTATTCAATTTAATTATTAATGACATAATACAAATTATAGGTAACAAAGACAATCTCTTGCCTGTAATAAAAATGTAAATCTCTAGTGTGCTCTTTGAGATTACTTGGTTGGGATTGGGCTCCATTTAGATCATTATGTTCTAAAATTGTCTCTATAAGAAATAAACAAATGCTGCTTATAACGGAGACTGAATGCAAACAGAGAAAACTCACAAACTGCATTATTTAATAAAGGGGCTAAATTGAGTAAATATGATAACCTCGGAAGGGAAGCAAGGAATATAAAGTGGTGCGTGATTGCACTTATTTAGTAATAAAGATAGACGTGGGGGCAAATGGGAGAAAAGAGATCAGCATTCGTAAAAAGGAAAACAACAGTGATGGCTGTGCGAGAGAGAGAGAGAGAGAGAGAGAGAGAGAGAGAGAGAGAGAGAGAGAGAGAGAGAGAGAGAGAGAGAGAGATGCCTGTATAAAATGCCAGAGATGAAGGTGAAATGGTTGGAAAGCGTGTATTAACCGGCGGTAGAAGCTCGAATGCATTATGATATTGCAATACGGTGAACTGAAAGCGGGTTGGAAGCTGTAGCATTAAACCGCTGTTACAGCGTCCTGAAACGTAGATGAATATATGTGAAACAATTTTTGATACACCAATAAATTGGTTTTCAAAGTATAGGTTGAGTGAGAAATCTAAGGAATGGTTTAGAAAATAAGGAATTCGATGATATCTGAAGAAAAAAAGAAACAGACTATAAAGGTTTCTGGAAGGGCACGAGAACAAAAAAGGATATTGAGATTAAAATATTGTTCGATCATCTTAAAGATAAAAGTTGTTGTGTTCTATATTTCAGTCAGAAGTATCCGGAAAAGAAGAGGTATGTCAACGACAATAACAACGAAGAAGAAATGGGCGTAACATGGTAGAGAACAAGAGTACAAAGGTTAAAGCGCCAAAGAAATGGATACTCACATGGAGAATGCCCATTATGTGGGGAATTAGATTGGAGTTTGATTTCAAAGAAAGTGACTTTGGGAGACAAAAAAGTCTATGGTCAAAAAATAGCAGAATTGGCGTAAATAAAATTATAGACTAAAGTTGCAAAAACATTGCAGAATTTTAAAAATACTTTAAAAAGTGAAAATGGACTATTTAAAGAGGGACGGATGAATAATGCATAACAGGATAAATAAAATTAAACATAGTGGTAGATATGTGTGTTTATAATGTATTATAAATTGCCAATCGGAATAATGATATAAACAATGTTGAGACGTACTGGAAAAAGTCAAGTGAAAGTTAAAAAATGAAGAAACTGGAACTACAAATTGTATTTTTATACACCTTTTGCTAGTCTTCAAGCTGCAGTGGAGTCTGATTTTGTATCATACATACTTATCCCAGCATTGTTTTTCTTATTGTCTGTATGTATGTGTTCATGTATGTACTCTATTGACTGTTTATTTCGATTTTCTTATACAGTCCCTTGTGGCTACCAGTGAACGCAAATTAATCTAATGTAATCAAAATCTAATTTACACCAATACTGAGCGGTCCAATATATTTGTTATCTTAATGCTTTAATAAATTTTCTTACTCATTCACTATAACAGAATTGCATTAATTTTGTGAACCATGAGTACATTACATATATGTTACAAATAATATAACCATATACAGAGCAATATGCATCTACCTCTTACAGGGACAGAACTGAAAGCTAATTATCACATAATTATCACAAAAAGAGTATACATGCTTTAAAAATGCACACTCATTCTATAGCCCATAAATTCAGACTTAGCTAAAAGGTATAACATTTCACATCTAGAATTTTGTAAAAAACCAAAGAAGGATAATTTTGTTAGTATGAAACCTCTACAAAACACATCTCTACCACCCAACCGCAACACGCCAAAATGGTCACCCGGTCCTTAAACCCACAAAAAAATTACGATATAAAAATTATGCTAATAAGAAATGAACATGGAGGACATGGTAGAAGAGCAGCAACCCCGGCATTTGCCAATAGATTCGGGGAAACCGCGAAAAGCTAATGGTAACAGTGAGCGGTGGCCGGGAGTAGAACGTGAGACTTCCAGAATGCGAGCCTCCCATTTTACGCGGAGCCCTCTCGCTTGGTATGTATATAAAAGAGAACAGCGTTTGTGGTTAAGAGCAAAGATGTTCCAAATTAAGGGACAAATCGGACTACATCATAAAAGTAGATGTAAACACAATGGTATTTTTTGGAACATCACTTTGATATGAGGCAATACCGAAATAAAGGGATTGAGGTTGTTAATCTTCCCCAGGGGAGCATCCAAAGCTTTGCGTTACAAAAACAAGTGCGCCTTTGTGGCTTCCTACCACAGAAACGACCGGAGATTAAATCGTACGGCGAGAGTAGAGGTTTATTTCACCATGAGGTATAAAGAGATCATTAAACAAGGGACAAATGGTATCCATATAGTGCATGCTCACGTTTTTATTTATTTATGCACAGCCATGAACAAATGAAACGCAGTAAAATAATAAATGAATATTTCCTTTATGCATTATTTCTGTTAGCCATGTTGTATCTTTCATTAAAAGGCAACGCTGTCGTTGGGTTGCAAAGTACTAAGGCTTTATCACAATATAAAATGTTTAACAGACACACGACTTCTACAGACATCGCGGTTTAATATACATTCCAGCATCTACTCATATGAAAAGTTATTTACATAACTTTATCCCTGAAAAGTGGTGGATTTCCTCGGAAGACTGAATATGAATACAAAGTTTGACACATGTCCAGTGTTTCATCATTAAATTATTCTGTGTTCATAGGTAAGATGTGGATTTACAACACCCCTCCCCCCCCCCCCACACACACACACACACACCACACATACACATACCTGGACCTTTATATTAAAACATGTGCTCTGTGTTCACGTAGACTCAGAATATTAGTTCCGATGAAATTTCAAAACCAAAGCTATGGCAGTAATGCAATATTCACTCTTACTACATGAAGTATAAAAAGAAAGCGAAGTAATAGAGAAATTCAATGTTGGCGAAACCTTTAGCGATCCGATAACTAAAGAGAGGACAACAATGCTAGGAGCAGTAATACTGTTTTAGGCGAATAATTTGACATGAAACAAATGCAAAACACTTAAATTACTGCCATATGAAATTACAAAAATGTGGTACTCAGACATTTATGCTAAAGCTAAATGCCGTCGAACATTAAACGTGCCTTAAATCGCTTCAGGCATTCTAGGTCACCTAACACTGGCTGTTAATAGCAGATAAGTAAATCTTACTTTTTTTTAACTTGTTCCATTTACACCCTAATGGTCATATCGGCGGCCATTATCCTTTGGAACATATCGCAGATGTTAACTCGTATGCGTTAGGTTTTAATCATTAGATCTCGCTCACATTCACACTCTCATTCATACTTACAGACTTTGGGGAAGATGGGGAATTATCTTGGTCGGAGAAAAATCCTTTTAAAATAACGTTCAAGCGTAGTTCATCCAAATTTAGACAGTCCATGGAGTAAATCTAGATGGTAAGTGTAAAGGCATAACCATATATGCTACATTGTTGCTGCCGGTGGTTTCGTGTAGCTTCGTGGTCTAAACGGCACTATCTTCAGCTTTTCAATAAAGTGTGACAAAAAGACCTAGTATAGCAATTTCAAACTTGACTTATTTCTGTCTGTCTGTCTGTCTGTCTGTCTGTCTGTCTGTCTGTCTGTCTGTCTCTCTCTCTCTCTGTCTCTCTCTCTACAAAATATTGTAAAGAATTTTCAGTCGAGTGCATAAAATCGTGCCCAAATAATACACAGCAGTTTATGATGTTAACTGCATACTTAGCCGTGCTAGTGCTCCACTTGAGGTTTAATCCACGTTTTGCTTTCTCTCCGGAGTCTGAAAATGACAACTTTTGATATGTCAATGTTAGTGGTTTTGACATTAGATCAATACGAGACTGACTCATTCATAGGCTGAGTGGACAAATGTTCCGAAGAATGCCTTTCAGGTATTCAGGGAAAATGCCCTCGTATTTCATTCCTTTCACCAATTACATAGATTGGCTCACCCAGGTCCTATGTGGAATATAGATGATAATGAGGATAACAGAATATACAGTTTTAATCTAGTAGTATATAGCAGTTCAGCAAGAACAGATTTTATAATATGCAGTAAACGATATATGTATAAATTACTATGCAGGTACAAGGTAATTTACTTACCTGCGAACGCTTAGTAAGTATCCTGCTGCAGGAGGTTCTGCCAAATTATACAACGTTAAATATTATAAGAAATCAGAGATTCCATTAACACGAAATGATATGCAATGAGTACATAAAAATGTAATAATTGTATCGGACAAAGTTGCACTTGCCCGCCTCGGTAGCGTAGATGGCAGCATGTCTGCCTCACGTTCAAGAGGTCCTGAGTTCGAATCTCGGTCAGGGTGAGTTACCGGGGTTTTCTCTTATCCTGATAGACGAATGTCAGGTAACTCTGAGCTCCATGGACCCTGGACACATTTAAGCACCATTTCACCCATTTCATTCATCGTCCGATAATATGATGTTGGAAGATTATACATCAATTATAAACCTTAGACAAGAAAAACCATTGGAAGACCGAAGAAAATATGTGCATAGCCAACATTTAATTCTAGAGACCAGAATGAGGCCTACGAAACTTAATCCCAAAATATTATTTTCAGAATGATCACGAGGAATCCGGTTCTTCTACATCCGTTACTTCATTATCGCAGTAGCACAATAATGACATACTCCCATGCATTCTTCTATATATTTTGTGAAGCAATATTGGTGTAGGTAACTAAAATCATTCCTTTCTTTCAAATAATGATTCAGCATATCGACCCTACCTATGTTTTAATGACCCCTCATAGTGAATAATGACTGGGATACATGTAAGTCATGACATCGACACTGTTCATTTTTGCCCCTTTTACTTCGATCTAACATCGAGCGAGGTGGCGAGGGGTGGTGAGGTGGTACGTGCGTGACTGGCACTCTGGAGCCCGCGGGTTCGACCTCATTTGACCGCGCATTCTAGCAGCTTTTTGTTTCATTTCTTCCCCCCCACCACTTTATGCAGGAGTCTTTTCATGTCACGATTGCCACGACTTATTTTCTAACATTTTCCATTCATATCATTTCCCTCTGATCTTTTAGGTGTGCTCTCAGGTTCGTAGTGTATGGCGCTGCCAGACAGATGCTGCAGTTATGGTCGTTGTCCACCTGAGGAACGAGGAAGTTTTCTTGCAAGTGTCGGCTACTGTGTGGTGGTCTGTGGCAAGAGATTAAGAACTTTCAGCCCCAGTTAGGAATTTCCGCGCGTCTCAGTAGCCTGTCTGCATGCGCCCTGTAGCCTTCTGCGTTTCCCGTGCTTCATCTGCTTCCCCTGGGATGTTAGCCACAACAGAACCCTGTAAGCTCAGTGGAGGAGTTATTCCTCTCTCCTCTCCCTTACTCCGATTTAATAATTTGATATACAATTCATTGAAGCAGTCAAGTACAAAAGATTAAATCTGCCTATTTGTATGCACCATTCCGAATTATGGTCTGTTAAAGCTAAAACCTCGACATGATTATTATATGTGGCGTTGCATGTGCCTTATTCTTTAAATACTTAGGAATGTTACTCATTCATATTTTACCGATCGGGATGGCTCAGGCGGTTTCGTCTGTCGCCCACATTTGGGAGATCCGAGTTCGATTGCCGTGGCCGGCCTATCTTACCCATGGGATTTTTCAGAGAGTTTCCCGAAAAAAACATGCGAATGTTGGGTAGGTTAATTACATCCCCAAATTTCCTGTGCCTCCAGTTCATCTCCATTATTATTTCACATTATCTCTCATCTAATGATCTCTTTCAGGGTAGAAATTTCCGCGGGTGTCTGGGAGTTGCATTGCAGGATATGCTTCTGATAAACGCTTCCTCCTCCGATGTGAAGGTCTCCGGTTTCCGGGCCGGCCTAGAGGGCAGCTTCAGGGCCACGGTTGGAGGGATACCGGTTGTATTGGCCTGCCGGGGAGTTTTCAACTGGTCAGTTGTAGGCACCCTGTCCACTGCACTTTCGTGGCTCCTTGGGACAACCATCTCTGTCTCCTCTCGACTCATCCTTGCTACCGAGGATACCCCACTTGGGTTTGGACCTCCATTCCGAATCCCCTCCGGACCGTAGTCCAGTACAGTCCATTCAAGTTGTTATGACTTACTTTTCAAATAAAATGAGAGACTGTGTCTCATATTGTCCGGATACGATTGTATATATAGGTTTCGCATTTGCAAATTACCATTCTGATTCTTTTAAGCCCAAAGTGTGCTGTGTAAACACTTGAAAAATAGGAAGATTTGTTGTGTTTATTTACTTGAGCCTGTCATGATTTGAACTTTTTTTTGGTTGCAATTCCACGGGCGACTTATTGTTTTTAGCCAAACATTCTATTTGGAACTTTAAACATTTTTTTAAGTCAACTGCCACTCCATTTCTATTTTACTCCTCAAGGACTCAGAGGATGTGTGGGGTCAGTGGCAGAGGAGCTCTAATCCAACAGAATATCCAAGATGGGACAAGATGGATGCCTAGCACGAGGGTAAGAAATGAAATATGAAATGACGGTGTAATGGAAAAAAGAAAATGTGACTATTAGGCATTTGGTGGAATTAATGGTTAGCAAAAGCGCAGAACGTGGAAAATATTCCTCGCATACATCGCTTCGTTTAAGTCAATTGAATAAAAACAATTTATGTGCGTTAGAACAGTATAGTTGAAAACCAAAATGTCGAAAGTTGCCGGTCCCCAGGGCTGCGCTCGCTAAAGTGGCTCACTTAGGTGTTTTGTGACGCAGGGGATGGTGGTTTTGAGTCCCATCTGAGGCATGGGTGTTTATGTGTAAGTACGTAAAATATCTATGTATGTATGTGTGAGTAACTACATAAAGACAACCATTAACATAAATCAATAAACGCGGAGGTAAGGAAAGGTAAAAGGTAAACGCAGGTAAGGAAAAGAATACTACCAAACTTAATTTGCTATCTAATATAATTGTCCATCAGGGACACAGCAGAAAGATTTGCAAGGATATCTTTCCACCCACAACTAATTTTTACAATGAACAATATTCTTTCTTTCCCTCTCAATAACAGCTTTAGCGATATTTTTATTAAACGAATATGCACTCGGCTTATGAGAAATAATATGTACACTATTTTTAGTTTTGTGTGAAATGCCCGCACAGTCTCTTTATTTGATTTAACTGTATCTACTTTTGTATAACTAGTCAATTACAATGAATAAACAATACCTTACTGCAACAAAATGTACGTCTCGTTAAATCAAAAACTGCCATGTCAAATGCGCTTTACTCTGTCAAACACTTTTTGTTAAGGTCACATAATTCATTACTACTATAACTAGTATGAATTTTCCAATTCCTTTTTCTTTTCGAGTAACAATTTTACATTTTATTTTACATTTCTGTCTCACGATGCCGTAGATAAATCTGACATTTTAAACCCAACTTATAGAGACCCGCTTTTTAAGCGGTCGAAGTCGCTTCACTCTTGTGTATTCCACTTGTACCCGTAACGAAGTGTGTAGTGAAATCATTTCTGGAAACATTAATCTCTACTACCGCGAGGCAGATAACAATATAAGCTTCTGGCGTAACTGTTTGCAGCAATGCATAAAAGTTAACGATGCTGACTTGTTTGTTTGATAGAGTTTTCCGTCATTTACCCCGGACGCAATTTGGCTTACAGCTTAAATGCACCACCTGTAGTTATAACTTGAATACCAACTCATTATGCTCATGTCAGATGGATAAAAAATGTCTGGTATTATCATTGTTCCTCCCAAAATAGAGTATATTGTCTGTGAGCTATGGACTAATTGGTTTGGTTTACGTTACGGAAGGGACTCGGCACGAAGTCCTAGTCTTGGTCTATTGTACATATATCCCAAGTGGGGCATCCCCGGAAGGGAGGACGAGGTGAGAGGAGACAGAGGAAGGCCGTCCCAAGGATTTGCCACAGTGAAGAGGGCAGAGACCCTATAATTTACAAGCTGAAAACTCCCCGGCAGGACAGTACAGTCAGTAACCCACCCACGTGGTCCTGAAACGACCCACCAGGCTGGCCTTGAGACCAGGACCATCCCACCGGAGGAGGAAGTGTTTTCACCGGGAGCATATCTTCGTGCCATGCATTGCCGAGATACTCGCCGACACTTCTACCCTGAAAGACACTGTTGGATGAGAGATGATGTCCAATGATAATGGAGATGAAATGGAGGGACAGGAAATTCGGGGGATGTAATTAACCTACCCAGCATTCGCCTGGAGACATGGGCAAACCTTCAAAAAATCCATGGGTCAGGAAGACCAGCCACAGAAATCGAGCCCGCAACTTCCAAATTTGGACCATAGATGAAACCGCCTCAGCCACCCTGCCCGGTTTACGTTAATTTGATATTTTCGGCTTCTTTCTTATGCAATCTGCAACCTAAGTTACTCTGATACAGTCCCATTGAACTAAAATGCCTTTCTGTAGAAGGATTGCAATGTTAGCTGAAATTTGTGTTTAAGCAAATTCCCACTTCTTTTCTTGCATGGTTTCATAATAAACTATATATTATTCATATTTCCTGCAGTTTTAAGGCATATTCCGTAATTCTTTACTTTGGACCAGCTTCTCATACGCTCTCTTACAAACACCAATTTTTTTCTAGATGACTGCATATGATACAAGTAGAGATTATTTCAGTAATCTTTATATAATCATAATTTAATAGATCTTCAAGGTATACCTGTTTTGACAGCAATGCATAGTAAATACAGTTTATGTTAATCCATTATTGAAATTATCAGTTCTGGTAAAATAGAAGATACCGTTTATCTGGAACCCTAGTGTGCCTTAAACCTAAAGCGTTATATCTGGTATCCCTATCTCAGTAACGTCGTTTGGAAATATCTCTATGCAAGGCTTAATGTTCACATTTGTTTGGGTTCATTCTATTAGTCTACTAATAAACAACACAAACTGTTATATTTTAAAATGGGTTACCCTTTAAAGAAAAGCTTTTCAATACGTAAGTTTCGTTCTGCTATAAATATATCAGATTAATAGAATCACAAGCTTTCGGTTTCAATAGTAGGCTGTCATTCGCAGGAAGCTCTCACATCCGACTCGTTATCTTAGGTTGACGCGCAGCATCTTGCCAAAGTGATGTTAAATGTGACACAAACGATTGGGAACATAATAGACACGTGCTTGTACAGGCACCTCTAGGGAATTATTAACTCCCTAAACTTCGGCGTACTTCATATAAAACATATATGTATATGAATATCACTGTTGTCATAGAAGGAAATCTGTTATTAACAAACTTATGAAGAACGGTGTCCTGAATTATCAGTTTAAATGGTCAGTTTAAGTTCATTAAATTCTTAATATAGAGGGTGACATTTAATAAGCTGAATAACTGGATAACTGGATTAGTTCAGAGGGGACTCGGCACGGAAAATCACACTTGGTTTAGGATACTTGGTTTATCAGTTTAAATGGTCAGTATAAGTTCATTAAATTCTTAATATAGAGGGTGACATTTAATAAGTTGAATAACTGGATAACTGGATTAGTTCAGAGGGGACTCTGCACGGAAATCACACTTGGTTTAAGATACTTGGTTTATCAGTTTAAATGGTCAGTTTAAGTTCATTAAATTCTTAATATAAAGGCTGTCATTTAATAAGTTGAATAACTGGATAACTGGATTAGTTCAGAGGGGACTCGGCACGGAAATCACACTTGGTTTAGGGTACATATGCCCCAAGTGGGGCATCCCCGGAGAGGGAGGATGAAGCATGAGCAGACACAGAATGTCCATCCCAAGCAGTCGGTAGTGCAGAGCGCACGACTTTCTTTCAATTTACATCCTCCAACGTTAAGTTATATCGGACGACGCATGGAATGGTTGAAATTATGCTCAAATGTTTTCAGGGTCCATAGAATTTAGAGTTACCCCACATTTGTCTTTTAGGATAAAGGAAAACCCTGAAAAAAACTTATCCAGGTAACTCACACTGACCGAGATTCGAACTCGGGACCTCTTGATCGTGGTGCAGACACGCTACCATCTACGCTACCAAGGCGGGCGAGGTGGTCGTTGATGCAGTAAACAGCTATTTTGAGGACCATTATAAATTGGTCTACAGGGACGGCTTAATTAAATTAGAACACCGATATAACAACTTTATTACCCTTTGTGGAGGTTATGTTGAGAAATAAATAAAAAACATTGTAAGTACCAGGATTTATCAGTAGACCCTCGTAATTAATCTATCCAGTATTCACCTGACGACCCTGGAAATTCCCCGATAAGGCCAATGGGTCAGTTAAGTCGGTCGCGGGAGTCGAACCCGGGCTTCCTGAATGCGGATCACAGACGAAAACGCCTGAGCCATCCCGCTCGGTCAGTTATTCCTCCAATTTAATCTTGAGCTTCAGGCTCGTGGTATTATCTCTCTCTACAGTTTTTAATCGTGCACAAAGTTTCAGCGATTTGCAGAAATATAGTTTTGTTTTAATTTTGTGCTTTGTGAATTTATCTGCAGATAAAGAACACAAACATGCCTAATGCATACTTTCTAAAGCTATAATGTACAGGCGGGTCTTGTTATCAGAGTCGGAAAGGAAATGCAGCAGGAGGAGACATAAATCAGGTTAGAGTTTGCGGATCACTTACCCGGTCCCTTCCTGATGCTTCCGGATCGCGCTTGTAGAGAACCAGGAAAACCTTCAAGGGGGAATCTTGCCGATAAACGGGCTCCGAAAGCAATTCTGTCCCGGACAGCGGATAACGGATGTTCTGTAACGGCAGATCCTATTTATGCTGCTGGAGCGAATAGATATCACTTCACGTTTTGTATCTAAAAGTCTCAAGTAACAGTGCGAGTATAAATCGGATTACGGCAAAAGTCCTTGCATTCTATACCATTGAACGAATTCCTCGAAAAAGTTAATAAAAGTTCGATGCAAACTAGCTATAAACGTACAAACGTAATCAATAAAGGTTGTTGATGTACAGAACTTTATTTTCACAACAACTTCTATTAAGTGGAATGCAATTAAATTATAGAGTATATTTCTTTTGCAATTCTGATAAAGTGTACTTCCCTACAGAGCATGTAATATCTCTACGATCGAGCACAGCTCTGTAATTGAGCACTAAAATAACCTCAGCAGTTATGCGCTCTAGACCACCAACCACCTACTACTGCCACCGCCGCCACCCCCAATACTGTGGAAGAAAGTTGAAAGCGCCGAGTGGAAAATGTTAACAAATAAATAAAAGGTATATTAAGGTTAAAGCTGACAAGAGAACTATCACTATGCTCCTTTCTGTACGCGCTTGAGTGTTTGATGGCACCATCTCTGCTCTAAGTGGGACCTGCGTGCCAAAAATCGGATGGGGAGTATAGCACCCGAAAATGAGTCCAGAATATGTAGGAACATATAGGCAGAATTACACAGCGTTTTACGGGGTGATGCTACTCCTGACAGATAGAGGTCTACAGATGGCATGCATAAGGAGCGCCGTCCCTCATACCCGTCACACAGCTGAAGAGGGATGTCCAGCAGCTACTTACAAGTGTTCGCATGCGGTACATTCCAGGCATCAGTTTTGGGCGTTGCGGTTCTACTCCTCCGCAGATTTTTTAGTGTGCATGGTTTATATACAGCAGGCATTATACCATTAAATTTTCAGTGCGTAGCGGTGTGATAGTTCCCTAGTAAGACATATTTAGCCATGAAGGTACAATATATATTAAAATACACACATAATATACTTGCTAAACAACTCTTTGTATATATTTCAACCAAACAAGGAAAAGGAGTACAATGAGCACAAGGACAACAGTACTCTTGTACTTATAATTCGAATTTCCACTTTATTTCTCACAATTAATTATTTCATCTTATATGATACCTACAAAAGTTTGCCATACCGGCCATGTCTTTCCACAGCAATCGTAGTAGCTTGAACAATGCAAACATAATATGAATTTCTTGCGTTTCCATGACCTCACAAAATAAGAGGTGAACAGCGAGTTCACGACTGCTTCTCAGATATCAATGGAGTATTAGCACAGTCAAATTTGGTATTTCTTTTATTTCGGATTTCTTTTGTTTCTTAGTAGTTTTGTATAGGGCTAGCCACCGAGAATAAGTAAGGCTATGTAAGTTACTTAAGGATACCTATGACTGAAAATTTGAAATCCTGAACTAATAACGCTAATAACTAAAACTAATTAAGATTTATACCACAGATGCTACCTAGTGCAAATATGATACAGCCCAAATTTTGTCAATTTCACTTTGATATTTTAGAAAATGTAGTCAAATTTATTTATTTTGTTTACGTCACCTAAAAAGTCCCTTGCGACAAAATAACTTAAATTTTATTCTAATATTTTAACAACAGGTTCCAAACACAACCATTTATGAATTTTCACTAGGATTCCTTGTTTCTTTTTAACTTTAGGCTCCAGAAATTTTAAAAGCTATGAATAGGGCTTTTTTGCCCAAAATTTGAAATTTTTGTGTTTTGAAGTCAAGAACGTGTACTTAAACGTATCTCACAATGAAACCCAGGGCAGTTTCTATACACTGCGTCTGCGTGAACCTGTGTAGCAAGTTTCATTAGTCTAACATTAAAACTGAGACGCAAGGAGCATCTTAAATGATGAAAAATGATGAACTTTTCAATCAGGAGAGAACGAGGATAAATAATTGGAATTCATATCTAACACTAGCATTCGCGTAATTTTCAAACTAGATTAGAGCATTTAGAAATGATGTGAGGTGGCTATCTAAGCATTCTTTGTATTCAGAAATGCTTACACTATTTTATAGATTAAAAAGAGGAAAAGGTGATTTTTTTTAAATGTTCATGAAATTTCACTCATACATATCATTAAGCCATTACTATTTCCTAGCGGCGAGCTTTTCTTCTATAAATAGCTACAATGTAACCGGAATGCCACAGCGTAGTAGTAATCACTCAGATACATTAAGAAGAAGTCATTCCTAGAGACTGTCAGATTCTTTGTTTATTCATTATATTTTATATAGTTTTTTTCTTAGTACTTTTATTTTATACGTCTTTTTCTTTATAATTCCTATGAAGGCTGCGGGGTAAGATTAAATATTGTAGACTTATTCCATCAAACCATGGACCAGGCAATTTATCAATATAATATTATTTGTATGAATTTCTGTTTGGTACATTTTAATGTTTTAGGATTCCTGGTGTTTCATTAGAGAGCTATGTGCAACTAGCACATGGGACAACAGTAAATTCTGGTTACAGAATAACTGTAGAAGGAAGGTTAACCTAATTTAATTTGGCTATACTTTGTGTCGCTGCTGATAATTGTAATAGAAATAATAAATTAGCGCTTCCTTAAAGTGAAGCAACAATAATGTGACACATAGCTTCTTAACTCAAAATGTATCTCGTTCTTCACATGCACTTTCGTCTTGCGGTATTCTTGATTATTCTACAGTGTCTTGCCATTGTTTTTATTTGTTTATTTGGTTTATTTATTATTTATATGTTGTTCTCCATAATGTATTAAAATAAGTAATTAAATTTTTGTTCCATTGTGTTAAGTAATAATTTTTAAATATACCCAAATAAATGGAAAGGTATTGGGGAAATGTAAGCAAAGTCTAAGGATCGCCAAACCACAGGCAACACCAGGAATTTCAGCTAGTATGCAATAAAACCAAATAAAATGTCTTCAGAGGTTAATTGAAATTCCAAGGATACCCATGTATCACTTCAATTGTATATTCGACTTTATCTCTAATGCCCTAAGCAGTACGAAATAACAGTACTACTTAATACAGCAACCGTCTTAATATAGCATAAAACTTTATTGTAGAACATGGAGTTTCGTTAAATCAAGTTAGTTGTATGTTAGATTATCCTTTGAGAAACCAAGAAGAATTAAAAACTTGTTAAATAGGATCTTTCAGCGTTTTTCTAAGCTGATATGGACTGGCAGACCTTCCAAACATTGCAAAGATTCACGGAAGAACAAGTCACTCTTCTACTGACTTAAAATGTCCGTGGATTCTTACACATTACACTTTAAAAATCTTTGCTATTGAATGAAACGGGTTACTATGACTGAAAATTGTATATAGTGATCTTTTCCTTACTAAAGCAAATATCCGCTTTTGTGTTTAAACACACCTTAGTTGCCTAGCAGAGAGTCGAGTGGAGCAACTTTGATAATATTTGATAAATCCTGCAAGAATTATATAAGTGCTTCTCGCAGACACATGAAATGGTGCATTATGTGTCACTATGCCCTGATCTTATCCAGTCTCACTCACTGAAACTTACACCGTAGCCTATCCACCACGAATTTACTCTTATAAAATTTTACATCAGGTAATTTGATGTGATGGACTTTCGAAATTGCAACAAATTCGTTGGTACAAAAAAATTGGGTGGCGCACAGTTCCACTTTTCGCTACAGTTTGATACAATAATGTTTAGCTCAGGGTAAAGCAATGAGGTTTCTCACAGGATATGCGTGAGCATGTATGAGAAGGATAGTTTTAATGACACTGGAATGCCCGTTTCAAACTGGTTTAACGGCTGCTTCTTTTTATCAGAACATCACACTTGAAGTTGCCGACCAAGGGTTACCAATATATCACTGTTTAGAGAGACTGAAGGTAGAATGCTTATTACTCGATAAACTTAATTCGTTCTTTACGTACATATGTCTTCTCTCATCGCTTCTGGTCTGCCCTCGACCAAGACAGAAGAAGTGGACTGCCCTAATCGGCTCCCAGCCACGAACTGTCCTCACAGCTGCACGTGGGTGTGTAGCTTTCACTTTCTGGAAGCCCTCTTTTCACACAAAGATTCCCTTTGTAACAATTTCGTCCATTGTGATGATGCTCATGCCATTATTAAGGGTCCGAAGAATGCCTATTCAAACGGAGTCAAGTACTACCCTTCAGAAATCTGCTAAGGACACTGTTTCTTACGTCTATTTTCTTAAAACAACTATTCACCCCAACTGTTATTTGACTCAACTGCACCTGCACGCGTTGTAACAAAGAACCAATATTCCTCTGAAATCCATCATGTTTCTTTAATTTCGGTATCATCGTTATAAGCAGCAGCATGATATTGGTATTTTTGATGTTGTATGATTATTTCTATATGTTTCCTTATTTTAATACTTTATTTTATTTTAATACGAGTGTAACGACATTGGATTGTTATTTAGCTTAATGGAGAAAGATGCATTAAAAGTACCGTAAAATGTTATTAAGGTTACCAATACTATAAGGTTAGCTTTTCCTGAAGAACCTGAAATAAAATTCACAATATTGCTGGAACTACAACTTGATGTATAAATTATTATCAGTGCTACAATGAAATACATAGAAATGTTATTTCTGGGGGAACTCCTGTATGATCGTACATCCCAAAGTATGCCAATTCTCTTTATACTTAGTAAGACACTTGAGAATTAACCCTGCATGGTATATATTTTGTTTTGTTGCATTGTTATTATACAACAATGAACTTTGTCCTTCAGCATACCTTCTTGCTATGAAGTGTAAATAGCAATAATGCACAGTTATTTAATCTAGCAGTAAGCCAACAATGGGCAATTTAAACATTTGAACTGTTGGGTGTCACACACCGCAGCAGACTAGTCCTGTAACATTACTGAAGCTTTCAGAGTTAGCCTGGCTCATTCCTGAACATTTGATCAGAGTTTTGTAGTCAACAGTAGAATGTGGTAATATTGTGTGACGGCAATGTAGCTCACAGTTTCCGTCAAATATTTGCAAGAAACACGTGGTCCAAGAGGAAACGGCCCCAGGTTTTGAAAACTCTTGCGATGAACCTATTCTAAGATCATCGCCAGAATCGTGTTGAAGCAAGTTGTGATCTTAACAGGGAACTAAGGACCATATTCAAACAGAAATCCATCCCTCCAGTGAGGGGGACAGAAGAGAAAGGTTCAAAAACATCAAGGCCGCTGTTCCATTTTTCTTCGTACAACAGACAGAAAAACAAAGTACAAATTCAAGAAGTGTATTCTTGTTTGAATCATGTAGTTCCTCTGTGTGAAGAGTGTGTTACTGAAACTGAAATTAGTGAATACGAACAAGACACTATCGAATGTTCAGCCCAAATAAGTATAAAATAGGCTTTCATGAAATATAATAGTGCTTGGCAATTATTTGTTCTTTCACACTAGCCGTGTGTAGGACGCACACTGAAAAATTCAATGCCATAGCCGAGATTTGAACCACGGATCTTCTGGTCTAAGTCAAGCTGCTCTTACTTATTGAGATATTATGGCCAGCGTGCCAGCATAGCACGTAAAGCCCGGGCCTAAAAGTACTTGTTGAACAGTAAGTCGGAATTAAGGTAGTTTTCTCATGTGTTTATGAGAACTCCTAGTGATTTACCGGGAAAAACACGAGTCAGTTGGATAATTTAATGTCATCTTGGCACGTTGACCATAGTAGCTAAATGCTTAAGAGTGGCTACACGGAGACAAGAAGCTCCGTGGTTCAAATCTCGGCTATGGCATTGAATTTTTCAGTCTGACTCTACCCTTTATAATAGTGTTTGTTTAGTTTAATTTTATTAAATAACAGCAGAAGAACATTCCTTATATACTTTTAAACTATATTGTTAGATTAAAACGCATTTATAATACTTTACTATCGAAAAATATTAATGTTGCCAGAAACTCCACCAGACTAGAAATGATATTTCCTTGTGCCAGATTAGCGCAAGGTTAAATCTCCTTGAACCTAAATGAGATACCTGAAAATTCCCTGATGGCATTATTGATGTGTAACCTGTTACAGCTTTCACACACAGATCGGAGAATTTCATTACAGATTCTCCGTTCCAAGGTACGACAGGTGAATTCTTCCGATTTGATTCTGATCACCATGTTCAGAAAATATCACAAAACAACACTTAGGTCTTTAAACTCAGCGCCACTCAAAATGAAACATTTTCAGAATAAACGTCTGCTTGATTATGTATTATGAGAATAGCTGGGATTTATAAGCACTAAATGTATGAGGATATACATGTATCTTTGCAGTAAAGATCTTCTAAATATGCTTCAAAACTTTATAAGAAGCATTTAAAATAAAGTATATTATTTCATCTTTCTCATATTTATTAATCTTGAAGTAATCAAACAGTAAATTCTTAAACACAGGCACCAATCAATTAACACTTATTAGTCTTATTCAGTCTATTTTAGTATTAGCAATTTTCACCGTTTTCCGGAAGAAATAATTTTCCTGTCACTTAAAATGTTGCGCACTTTTGCGCAACGATAGAGCACAAGCAGGTACCTTATCCATGTAGTCTCGAGGTAAAC
>CM060948.1:129993462-130078462 GCA_030765055.1 Mantis religiosa | reverse complement strand
ATCCATCTTGATACATCTCAAAAACACAATTAACACTTCTGATCTCATATACTGCTTACCTCTGCGAGCAGAATGAAATATAGTCTTAAACCACTCACTACTCCAGCTTTTACTCAAACATTTAGTTCCGTGCCTAACATTTACTGCAGACTTCTACAAACATACACCCCTCCATTTAGCAAACCACCAACTCCAGGTCAATCCCTTTACCACTATTAGAAATTATGCATAGAGCAGCTCGGGTGCCAATTCATTTGAATAACTTGCGTGATTTAATGTTGAGTAAATGTGCTTCTAACGGAGCATACAGTAATGGTTTTACTGATCCGAACATTAAACATTTCGCACATTCGAAGCTGCAAACACAGGATTCTAAAGCAAATACCATTAGAGCCATCTGTCCTTCCTCTATTTTCCCCCCAGATTCTGCATTCATGTTTAATTAATGCGTTTTTATTTTTTCTAGAACGGTAGAGGAATTATAGCATTTCCACTTAAAATTCTATATCGAAGTATGGTCAGAAATATGTTCCAAGAATCCCTGAATCTAAAAGGGCGTTTTTAGAGTAAGGTCATGTTTGTGCGTTTATGTGTGGGCGTGTGTGTGCGTGTGTGTGCGCGCGCGCCTGCTCGGCATAACTCACAAACGTAAAGTCGGGTAATACCAAACTTAGAGCTTGAGTTCAAAATCCTCCAAGGATACGACACGAAAAGTTTCAAGAACATCCTCCTACCTCAGCATGTCGTCCACCTTGTGTCGGAGACCGGCATATAGCGCGTCAGGAACGCTCGACTCACTAGCAGCGACGAGCATAAGACGCTCCTTAACCGGATGACGTTATAATTCACGGCCGCCCGCTCGGTGTTGAGAAGACCGGGTTACTACAGATAGACCGCGAACAAAGTGCGGTCGGTGTGAGCATGCCCGAGCACAGTTGTCTCCCCTCCTCAACATCCAAGCATTACATAACCCCCTCCCCTCCATACGTTGATAAGTGCAGTGCAGCTTGCACTATGGATGAGAGGAGAGTAGTAGTGTTTAACGCCCGCTTTTACTACATACGGCACCGCAGGCGGTGACACTGATGATACATGAGATGAAGATGGAGCACCGGTGGAATGAGATGGCGGGGGAAACCGGAGGTCCCGGAGAAAACCCGCCCCAGCGCCATGTTGTCCACCAAAAATCTCAGTTTGCGGTCGCCTGGGATCGAACCCGGGCCGCCTTGGTGAGAGCCAATTGGTCTAACCACTGAGCCACGGCAGGGCCACGAAAAGGCGAGGCAGCCTAAAATGAAGGTAGAGGGGGAAAGCTGGAGAGCTTCAGTTTTCGTATATCACGCCTTCAGGTGCATTTTGTTCGCGGTTTACCTATGATAGCAGTGAGTGAGTGACTCGGTTTTACCCGCACCCACGGATGCTCCGGCTTCTTTGTTCTTGCTGCCCTTTTTTTGCCATTAAAGAATCAGTAGGTTCATAGAGGATTTGAGTAACATACCGTAAGTACGTAAACTAAGAAGCTATTAACAGTGAAGCAAACAAATTTATACAAATATAATAATTTGTAACTTAAAAAACTTCACTTATCTTTTAAGAAACGATGACCGCATTTCTTAAAAATTGAATAGGATCGTCATCGTCGTCGTCATCGTCATCATCATCATTATTATAACTATAAACAAACAAAGGTCTTTGCTTATAGTTGTGTTATATCCAGTATTTCATTTGTGGTTATAACATTTTATAAATATCCTGATGATGGGAGAGATGCACACTCCCGAAACGTTGATATCCAATCATCTTTTCACCTGGCTGGCTGCCCGAGAAGAAAGTGAGCAATTATGAGATATAATTATTACCTGTTTGTATCGGACATATTTAAGTGAGATCGTGATAAATTTCAAAGCCAAACTTGTTTTCCAAATTTGCGTATAATTAACCTTATTTATTTAATTTTATATCTCACTAAAGATGGCTAATTCTGTTAAGGTCCAATTAAGTAAAAATTGGCAATCCCACAAATTCAACATTCTAATGTAGTGAGGTATTCAAATTATTAAAATTGGTTTTGATACCTATCTATTTTCCAGATATTCTGTTGTATGTTTCAACAGTATGCATGCCTCGTAGCCATGGTCGCTAACGCGTATGTCTCTAGCGTTCCGCCGCGTAGAGGGTCGCGGATTCGAGTCTCGCCTTGGGCATGGGCTTTTATGTGTACAGTGAATATTTGTGAATCTAGGTAAACAGATAATAAAATAAATGGAAATAATGAAAAATCGGTTAAATAAGAAAATATATATATACATAGATATATATATTTTCTAGAATAGGAATGGTGGGTATATGTCAGCGCAAGCATGCGGGCTTGTGCGAAAGCAGCTTGCACCTAAGCCTAGCTTCTTCAAATAATAAATGAATGACTACAGTATTTGGCTTAGTATAGTGCAAGGCTAAACATTTTTACTTCTAAAATGTTTATTTCGAAAGAAATTGGCGGTGGCAGCGGTAGTGGTAGTGGCGGTGGCGGTGGCGGTGGTGGTGACGACGGTGGCAGTGGCGGTGGCGGTGGCGGTGGCGGTGGCGGTGGTGACAGCGGTGGCGGTAATGGTACTGGTAGTAGTATATTATTTACATAATTTTTTCCATGTGTATTTATTTAATCCCCAAATATTTGGTTCGAATGCGTTTAAACACTTCTCCATCGAAATAGCGTACTGAAATTTTCAACAACCCCTCTTTTGTTTGTATTGAGCTCAGAGTTAACATAATTATTATTAATTTGTTCTTTAACTGTTAAGTGTTATGCTAAACTTCTTCATATAAGAGACGTGTGTCATACTAAAAGTCTTTTTCATGTAAATATGCAATTCAGTGAACTAACTTCTTTATTTAATAGATGGAAAGGGCGAGGTGACTTTTGCAAATTAGATTACTTCTTTTGTTCCTTTAATGCTCAGCGTTGTCTTCTACATTCATGAAGCAGCAGCAGCAGCAGCAGCAATATATATTCTACTATTCATTGCTACCCGACAAAGTGAGTTATCATATTTTGTACCCCTAGATAAGGCAAGTTTTGCTTTAACAGTAGAACCAACTTTAGATAAGAAGAGTTCTCGTAGAAAACATAACTTTGAATGAAGCTGGATTTTGCATACGGAATGACTGTGGCCCTTAAGAGTTTTCGTGTCTAGCAGCATTATCTATTCTCTGCGGAAGTAAAATTGGATAACCTTTGCACAAAAATAGTTATATAATTATTAGAAAACGGCATTTACTGTCTTACATACGAAGTTCTGTGCTTGACAAACTCAAATAATCGCTTCACGTTCAAAATCAAAGCCTGAGTTGGTGAAATATAAATCATTAACGTAAAATAGCAATACAAAACTTGTGGTTTCATAGTTAAAATAGCAATGAAATATAGAATTCAAGTTTCTACCTAACTTTATGGAGTTTAATTAGACACACACACAGATATATATACTCAAGCTAGCTGACCCGGCGAGGTTCGTACCGCCAAAAAAGGTTGTCTGAACTTATCTATATAAATAAAACAAATTCTAACCAGTTATTTATTCTGCAACTGGGGGCGAAGTTTAAATACAACTCAGTTAAAATTAATTTAATCAATTTAAAGCTCACTGAAGAACAATATTTTTGTCCTTTTTGTGGTGCGTGAATACATAAAGATGATGTTTCTCCTACGCACGAAC
This sequence comes from Mantis religiosa, assembly GCA_030765055.1. Taxonomy (NCBI): domain Eukaryota; kingdom Metazoa; phylum Arthropoda; class Insecta; order Mantodea; family Mantidae; genus Mantis; species Mantis religiosa. The sequence continues at coordinate 130,074,746 of CM060948.1, read as the reverse complement.
ACGAGATGTATAATTTTCCATGAAACAGGGAAACTCCAAGTTGATTCCGCAAACTTCCAACGATTGCCCTTGCGATTTATTTATTGTCATAGCAAAGGCCAAAGGCACATAAATTCTAGACGCTTAAAATCAAAAGGTAAATACGTTGGAACCATCGGAATACGCGGGATCAAGGTACCCTCTCCATTTTACTTTCCCCTTGATGATTGTTGCCTCGATTACGTTATTCATTAGCTTTTACACAATTAGTCTCGTTCCATTGCACAGTCGTGGTTGGTTAATTTTACGCAGCGTGATCACAACTGATCCTACTTTAAATTTTAAATTGTGAGGTGGAAGTCCAGGCAATTCTAATGAATTTAAAAACTCTGTGGCATAGTTGACTACGTCATCCTGGTTTATAATTGTTGCAACTGATTCCTAAGAAAACAACTCCCCGGGAAGAAACAGACACTTTAGAAGGCAATTCTGACATGCCAACACGACTATTCGCATTATCAGCACCTCGCTGTTCATCAGTGCGGTCTGTTTTTGGTAACCTACTTGAACCATTCTACTGAGATGGCCCTTCCATTTCTGTTTATTATTCGCTATATCTTCTACAGCACTTAGGTTTAAATCTTCTTTTATTTCTACATTAGTTAATACGTTCTCCGTAGGGGAGGAGATCCGTCCCCTTCAGCTGACGAGGTGCGGGCGCTGCGGACCCTTAGCACTCGTGGTACCTCTGACGTTACTAGAGGAACCTCGGGCCGAACTACCGAGCCCCTGCCGTCGGGGATTTGTTCGGATTGGGTTGGACTCGAGGGGGCAGTGTGTTCCGACACCCACAGGGAATTGGGTACCTCCGGCCAGGCTACGGCCACCCGGAGGGGGTAGAGGGTTGCCTAATAAGTCACGTGTACTAGCCTGCAGAGCTAGTGGAAGGTGTGCTAGACCACCAGGTGGCCCCACCGAGGTTTTCGGTAGTCTTCCCTACGGGGTTGACGCGCGTAAGTAGCGTATACACTTCCACCCGTCCTGACGTTGTGCTGAGCGGGAGGGGTGCTTTATAGGCTCAAGGTATTGCCCCATGGAAAAACCACCGGAGTATCAATCGCTCCCGGGTTGAAAGAGGCCCGGGTCCTTAGTCCTACGGGTTCAGGACTAATGAGAGTGGAACCTCTGCAATAAACTATACCATCATGTTACTCCCTTAACTGCTAGAATATGACTTCTATCTGCGTGTCTTAAGACCCAACCTTCACTCCCATATACAATTACGGGGATGGCTATTACTTTATAAAATATTTGTGTTCCTTTCCTTGTATTGCTTAAAAGCACTTCTAGAAGTTGTGCACATGTAATGGTACTGCGAATGTTATTGTTTAAATCATTATCACATATATAAATTACATCACATGCAACATAATTACAGTTTTGCCCCTCCTTAATTACCAAATAACTCAAAAACTCAACTCGGTTAAATATCGAACTTAGTTACGGATATTTGAAGTACACGACACCAAAAGTTTCAATATTGCCACCCCCTACAAACTCCAAACCACTTTTTACATAGAAAATGGCTCCAACGATTTGGTTAAAGCACTATATGTTTCAGATATTTTCATGATTATTGCAATTTATATTACTGGGATTGTTCTCAGAACATTCTGGATAACTTTTCCATAACTAGGAAATGCAAGTGATAGGCAAAACCTTACTGCACAAGCAACGTAGATCTTTTTATATCACACAATTTTATGTGATACATTTATTTATTGGAATGAAACGATTATGAGATAAATATTTTTATCTGGGTTAACTATTACTTGACCTTTGCTCAAATAGGAAGTAGACCTCAATTGTTTGTTACCTTTTTATTACAACCTTGTTTAAAGTCGCGAAGCACATGGTCATATTGCGACTGTAGACAAAGTAATTACATAATATCTATGTTAACACAGTAATACATCCTGATACAATGTGCAACATATTATATGACTATAACATTGGCTTAATATATAACACTAAATATAACATTGGTATTAACATTGTTTGGCAGTTTTACAATAAAGTGAAATATTAGCAACAGTACAATCTTGAGAACAATATTGATGCAATAAAATTACAATTGAAATAATGAAGCGTCTTTTGTAAATTTTAGAATGTTACTGAACATTTTAGAATCAATAAGTACAGTAGAATCATCAGATGGAAGCTTGTGCTTCGTCCGCCACTTTGTGTATATGGCACATTTAGTGATGATATGCACTGTTGTTAAAGTTGTCTGACACATCTCACGTATGGGTGCTGGATCCTTGTATATGATGTGTGAATGCGTGATTCTGCAATCACATGTTCTTTACGTTTCAGTTGTTTAAGAGAAGGTCTTAATATTCCGTTAGTCATGATATCATGCAGTTTGCTGTTTAAGTTGTTATACCACTGATTTTCCCAGCTTCTTCTAATGTAATTTTTAATATAGCCAGCATAATCTTTGCAAGTTAAGCTTATAATTGTTTCATCTGGAGGAAAACTGGTTGCTTGGCGGGCTGCTGCATCGGCTCATTCATTGCCACTAATTTGTCTATGTGATGGCATGCACAGTATGTTAATCTGTTTGCCTGAGTTGATAGCTTCATTGGATAATGTTTGTATTTCTTGAACCAATACACCTTTTTATACTTAATGGCACTCACCGAGTCAGAAATTATCAAAAAGGAGTGAGGATTTTCGGATTCTAAAATGAATTGCAAACCTTCTTTTATGGCGAATAACTCACATGAGAAAATAGAGAAATGGTCAGGTAGTTTGTGTTCAGGGTAAAAAAGTACATCCGCATTTTCCATCAATAATAGTGCCATCGGTGTATATATGTAAATTATTCCGATGAAACTCTCGAAATTCAAAGAAAAGTTGATTATAGGTAATATTAGAAGTTTCACATTTGATGTGAGAGAGCATCTGTAAGTGAAAGCCTGCCTCGGTAGCGTGGTGGTAGCATGTCTGCTTCACGTTCAAGTGGCCCCGAGTTCGGGTCAGGGTGAGTTACCTGGATAAGTTTTTCCGGGGTTTTCCCTTATCCTGAAAGACATATGTCAGGTAACTCTAAGCTCTATGGACGCTGGGCTCATTCGAGTATCATTTCACCCGTTCCATTCATCGCCCGATATGACTTATCGTTGGAGGACGTAAATTACAAAAAAAAAAAAAAAAAAAAAAAAAAAAAAAAAAAAAAAAAATCAAGTCGGTATTTGGTGAAATACTTTCCTTGCCGAAATTGTAGGTTCTTTAAAGTTAAGGAAATGAAGATAAGTACATACTCTTTCATAGAAAGTAGTATGGCCATGGTGTCGATTTGTGGGAGTATTAAAGCGTTTTTTTTTAAACTTTGCTTACATATTTTGGTTTCCTGAACAGGAGCTTGTTTGAACGCATGTATTAAACTTAGTTGAATTCTTCTCATTTCTAGTGGGGGTTCTTCTGTCTAATTGAAGACCCGAAGAAGGACTTGTACAGAAAGCTCCTCAAATAAGCCGTAGTGCTTTAGTCTGTATTGAATCGAGCATTCTGAGAGCAATAGGAGAGGCTGAGTTGTATACTATGGCTGCATAGTCTAGTTTTGATCTGATAGTAGTGTCCTAGGTAGATAATAAAACTTTTGACTCTGCACCCCAGTTTTTTCTGCTAAAACGTTTAGGATACGTAATCTCCTAGTTTTTAATATGAGGCATCCATGTCAGCTTATTGTCCAAAAGTAATCCCAGGAGTTTTAGTGTCTTAACAGCTATGATATTACCTGCCATATAGATCTTAGGATCCTCAGTGATTTTTAGAGAACACTGTGCAGTTTGATTTTTTAGAGAACTTGAATCGAGTTCAGTCTGACAATTCCTGTAATGTATTCATTGTAGTTTGAAGAATTTCTTGGGTGGTGTTTAGATTTTTGCCCTTGCAGTAGATTGTTAAATATTCCGAGTGTAAATTAGCATTGACTGGTAGATTTATATGAGATATAATGTCATTGATAGCTACAAGGAAAAGCAAAACACTGAGCGGAGATCCTTTTTGAATATCCTGAATTTCAGAGTAAGTTTCATTGGCCAGCACTTGAAATTGTCTTCATTTTAGGAAATTGCTCACATACATAAGCATTTTTCCATTGATATGGTTTTGAAATAGAACTTTTAAGACTCCTATTTATCCACAGCATGTCGTACGCTTTTTCGATATCTTAACTGATTATTACACAGTGCTGTGAATTTTTAAAACCTTCTGTAATTTCTTTATCAATAGTAATGAGACTATCTATTGTTGAATGCCCTTGTCAAAATCCATGTTGATCGTTGTTGAAGAAGTTATTTGTTTCAAGAGTCCATTGAAGTCGTTTACTTATTACTTTTTCCAATACTGTACTCAAAGTATAAATTAGAGTAATTGGACGATAACTTTCTGGTTTAGAAGGGTCACCATTGGGTTTAAGAACGGGAATTATCGTTGCTTTTCTCCAACAAGTAGGAAATGCTTTGCTGTTCATATAAAATTGTATAGAGTATAGAATGCAATTCTTAGGAGGATGTTTCAACATCTCATAAGGTATTCCACCAGGTCCACAAGATTTAGCTTTACATTCACTTAGTGTATCCGTAATTTCTTCAAGTGTTATTTCACTCTCATAATCCTGTTGGTCAGTGGAGCAGGGGAGATCTATATTCATGGCTTCACTTTCAAACCTTTGTTTAAATTTAAGGAATTTGGGGTTATAGTTTGAACCACTGAAATTGCAGCAAATGTATGACTTAAATTGTCTGATTTTTGTTTATTATCACTGACCATTTTATCTGATCCTTTATTTCGTAGGAATGGCATCGTAGATATTTTGTTGGATCCATTTATTTTATTTTATTTTTTTCAAATTTGTTCTAGAGGTGCTTGACGATTCAATGTCGATACAAAATCTAACCATGATTTGCGTTTTCTTTCTTTTGTTGTTCTGCGTGTCAAAGCTCGCAATTTTGTATACTGAATTTTGTCTTCGGTAGATGGATATTTTTAAAATCTAAAATTTCTTTAATATTGTTCTGACTTGTATTTTTACATTCATCGTTCCAGCATGGATCCCTTCGTTTGTGAAACATGGCTATACATATTTTTGGGGTGGTGATGTTAGCGACTTCTATTATCATTTCTGTGAAATGTTTGACAAGATAGTTGATGTCTTAGTCTTCTTGAATCAGTGGTAAAGATGATGTAGCTCAGCTAATTAGGGTTTTACACTTCGCCTAATCAGCTTTTCCAATGATCCACTTTGGGTATTTTATGAATTCAGAAGTTTCATTGCCCATGCTAATAATGATCGGAAAATGATCGCTGCCATAAGGGACTTTATAAACTGACCAGCTAAATAGATGTGCATTGCTGGGAGAAGTCACTGACAAGTCAATACTTCTAGAGTCATAAGCAAGGTCAAAGTGAGTAGCTTGAGAAGAATTAAGTAATATTAAGTATTTATTTAATAATATATATTCAATAAGTTTCCCTCTTTGGTCAGATTTCTTACATCCCCATAGTATATTGTGACTATTAAAGTCACCCAGGAGTAAGAAAGGAATAGGTAATTGGTTAATTATATTTTGAAGGTCTTCAAGTTTAAGCTTATAACTGTTAGGTAAGTATACATTACATATAATGAAAGATGTTGGCATTATTACTTTTACTTCTAGGGGAGTAGTTAATATGAATTATGTTATCTTTGATGAAGGTAGCTACTCTACCACTGGCATGAATTGCTGTTGCTCTGTTCTTATAATAAATTGAATGTCCAGGTATGTTTGGTATGAACTGGGCGCTAAAATTGGTTTCCTGCAAAAAAAATCAAATTTGGCAGGTGATTTTTAATTAAAATATTCAAATACTCACGCTGCACTCGTAAACCTCGGAGATTCCATTGCAATATTGCACATCCCAATTTTTGTGAGATATATAAAAGTTGAATAAGAAGACAAACAAAGGACTAGATAGAATTAAATTAAGTTCCAAGAACTTATGGTATTCCAGATTTGTTAATTACTAGACCTAGCTTCTTTCCAATGCGTGTGGGCCGATTCTTAATTCCTTTATTTGTCAGTGATGGGTGGAATTTTTTAATAGTGTCCAAAAGACTTTCCAGGTTATCTGTATAATTGGGAGCTATGGTCACTATATCTGACGTTCCTTTTGTGTGTTCTACAAAACTCTTGAGCTATTGGTAGTCCAAATTATAATTTTCTGTGCTTTCTTCCATTAATATTCTAATGGGAGGGAACTGACTGTCTAGCGTTGCTGTAGATACTGTTTTAGTTTTCTTATGTATATTTTCGGTCTTCTTTAGTTCTATATTGCTTGGCTGATCTTCGTTGCTTTCTACCGATGAGTCTGAGAGATAATGTTGCTCACTATCTGAGTGCTGACTTGAAGTAGAAATAGGTCTTTTAAGAGGAGTATTCCTGTATTCCTTTTTTTATTGCGTTAATTTGAGCTGCCTCCATAGGGGTTGGATTTCTTTTAGATTTCCAATTCTACATTGTTATGTATTCAGTCAATGAGTTTTTTTATTTTCTTGAGATAAATGACCATTAGATCCCTGAATAATTGGTTCTTGCGTTGTAACATTCTTTGGTTCGATACTACTCAAACTTTTTTTAGGAATTACATTCCTTGTGTTTTCCGGAATTTGTTGGTCAGTAGGAGATTTAAGAACGATTTGCATTACTTCGCACAATTTCCTTCCATTTTCATAGGAATCAGATCAGGGCATCTGATGAAAAGTAAATCCAGTGTGTGGTTCCTTCAAATTCTATGGGCATGGGTTCAGGAAATTTGTCAAAAACATCAGGTTTTACATAAACTTGTCGGCGAAAGCTCATTATATGGATGTATCCGGGTACACCCTGCTCTGACGTAGGAAATTGCACAAGCTGTATCAATACCTTTTATTCAAAAGATTTTCCTCAATCATATGATTTGGAATCACTGGGCACATATTAGATATTATAACCCTTTTATTTTTAGTTAAGAGAGGTCTGATTTCAAAGGATATGGCATTAATTTTGATCTTTGAAGATCTTGAGGTTATATCTTCCACCAAGGTTTTGTTTGTCAAGTAGATGCAAACCCTGTTGTTAGAAATACGTGATACGAATCTAATACTTGTGGGATTAACTAGTTTGCCTAGAGCTAATACATATTCTTTGAGTGATAAACTGTCATTCGCTTCAATAATTAAAGCTTGTTCTTTATTTGGCACAGATTGAGCAATTGAAGAATAACTGCGTGCGGTAATAGTGTTGCTTTTATTCATCTTGCTTTTGTTTTCAGAAGATGGGTGGCAGACTTGATTCTCCAAACTGTTAGCCACACTGCGGCTGAAACAGTTGAATGATGAAATATCAGCTATGCGTAGCTTTTCTTAGTTATGCCGTAATTATAAATAAATGAAATTGCGTTTAACAAGATAACTAATGAAAGCAAATACCTATCTTTATTCACAGAGCTAAGTCGGGTAGAGTACTACTTCCATTTGTGATGAAATCCTCAGTTACTGCTTGTATTCATGGAAAATACCACTCAAAACTTTGGAACTATACTTTTAGTTACACTCCATATGCAGTCCACAGCCTTCTAAGTGTTTGTTACTGTTGGCCATGCAAACGAAAGAAATTGCAAAGTAACAATATTTTAAAAAAAATGACTAACACCGAAGCATTATTTATTCCAATATTCGCTTTGCAGTTGCAAGAAAATTAACAATAAATTGTTTATTGTTTATTTCCGTTGACATATGTTAGGTAGAGGAATGCGCGTTTGTAATAACGATGAGTGCATGAGCAGAGATAGGAATGTGTTGCACATCATATTTTTGCAGTCAGATTTGAGGGATCCAAGGGCATCCTTAACTAAACTATGAACTAGCAAAATCTGTTAAACCATATTATGAAATAACATGTTACACCGTGCTTTGAAATGAATTAAGCCAGTGTATTAAGAAAACAAACTCAATCAACTAGCTCTGCACAATATAATGGAACCAACTATATTTTGGTTTATATTAAAAAAAGCAGTGCACATTTTAAAAGGACATATTACAGTCTTTATAGTCTTAATAATTGTTTTTCCTCGTTTAATACTTTAAATGATTTCGAATGCCAGTAACAGTCCTGTTGTAACAGCATAGCGCAAACTGGGTGGTTATGAATGAATTGTACTACACAACGGCGAATCTTTTAATGAAAAATATGGGCTCTCTTGGTAATTGCTCATAGCATGTAGTCCTCGTGTATTTTCGAGTAAATCCGTCCGAGGAATGCGTGATATATGGCAAATGTTACATTCGGGAATAGCTTAAGAGTCCTGCGTCGTGGTGTAGTGGGCTAAGATATAATGATCTGGTTCCTTGCCACGGAATTAAGCTGGGGTTCAAACCCACCCTTTTGGGACAGGATATTAAGTCCCAGGACCGGTGCCCACTTAGCATAATGAGGTAACTGAGGAGCTTACGATAGATAAGGTGGTCAAGAAAGCCATTTTTTCGGCTGGGCGTGCCGAGATGCCAACCATATCTCCTACCCGTATCTGTTGTATGATTGCCCACATCTACTTTGCGATTGTGGGCGTGAGGCTGACAGTCAAGTTGGCACGGTTTGGCCCTCTATGGGTTATTGTTATACAACTATTATAGCCTTAAAAGACTACGTTAGGGTGATAAACGTGGGCCGATCCTGCCGGTACTGCTATACCAGGACAACCCTGACAGAGGAGGAGTCCCCTCACTCATGTAAACCATTGGAAATATGTTGAATTATGTTTAGAAAACATCTAAACAAACATAAATAAGTAAAACTACCAGTGCAGTCAGCACGTGACGTAGCTCGTCGCACATTTGAGCGACTTCTGCGAACTGAGTCAGGACGTCTTCTCCTTGGCATTGTAAAAAAATTTCCAGTAACTTCACAAAGTCACAAAGAAATTGAATTAATTGTGTGTCAATTCAATTCTCATTCACGAATTCAAAAAAAAAAAATTATAAAGAAGTTATCCAATGATTCACCAATATTTGACAACAATTAACTGTCTGTGCTCAAATATTTGTAGTGTTACAGGGCGCTCAGAAATTAATTTTGTGTCTAATCTTCGAAAGGTTTATCATCGTGCTACATAAAAAATTTCAGTCTTGATAACAAACGATAAACGTTATTTAATAAAATATGGTAAGTGAAATAGCTTTGAAGTCTTTGGGAAGGAGTGGAATATCTTCTACTTTGTAATGCTTTTGTTTGTCGAAAATAAAAGAAGGTGTATGTGTTCCCTAAAGATTTGCATGTGTACTTTTATATTAAGTTAGTAGCCTGGTCCATTATCACTTCGGAGTTTTATTCTCGACTTTTAAACCTTCCTTGGACTTACACAAATATTTCAAAACCAAGATTAAGCAAATCGGTTGAGCAGTTCTGGAGTTTTTGTGAGACTAACGAACGTCAATTCATTTATATATGCATATATAATTAAGTATACGCATCATATTGTGTACATGATGTAATATATAATCTAATTGCATCATGCAGAACAATTTTTCAAAGTAATAAAAAAAGACAATACAATATGTAAATATTCGTTGAAAGAATAAGAAAATATATGAAAATTTGTGTGCGTATACTTTCAACCTAGTCTTAATAAAATTTCAAAGAAATCAAACTGAAATATAGCTATAATTTTGGGATTTCCCACTTATTCTCATATATCAGAGGAACAGCTTCTAGCAACAAATAGCAAAGTAAAAAGTGTTTATCACAACAAGCAAGCTCCCATAATTTTCAGTTGTTTTGGAGTGTCATTTCAGGTTATAGTTTTCCGACAGATGACCTAAAAAAGAGAGAAAATACGATGTGCAGTAAACTAGTGTTAACCAGAAATATGGCATTAAATTATCTGTGCGTAGTTTATCACTATTTTGGTTCTAAAATACGTAATGTAGACAACAATTTTCTACATGAAGTAAGAAACAACTATTGATTTTGGCATTCGAAACATCATTTACTTGCTTCCTTTTACAGTTATATGTTCCTTAACATACAGAAAGCTTAGTTCAGCCACACTTACCGACTCTTTCATGATAAATTATTGTCCATATAAAAATTCTGAACTTATTATATTAAATGAGTACAAAGATATACAAATCGTAATATGTATTTTAAAAAGTCATGCTGTGAAAACGTCTTTAACATTTATTGGCTTTAAATTAAATTCTTTGCTCACTTTCTTCTTCATGGTAGAATTACTGTTGCCTTTCTATTTGTATCTAGAAGCAAAGAATTTTCGCATGCGAATTTGGTCCCCTTTGGGGTTGAAGACAGGCATTTTTTGTATATGGCATCTGCACTCCAAAATTCTTTTCTTGTAAGTATGGAGAATTAGCAGCATACTAAGCATTCTGTCTCTGTTTTGGGTGGGTGAATATTTATCACACACTTATTACTTCATTTCAATTGGAAATTAACGAGCACTAGCATCGTATAATTTTGAAATAAATATTTATCTTAGGATTGTGCATAAAAGACATGTTCTAAAACACCCCACCTGTTTGCGCAGGGGAGTTGGAAAATTTAGTAATTCCTTGAGCAAATTTTCCAATTTCGAATGACGTCTCATGACAAAGAATTACAACTCTTTGTGTAGATGCCCTAAAGTTCACCAAAATACGTTCTATTTCTTCCAATGCTGCTGAATACTGACAATGTCCTATGCATCCAGTGGTTTAAACTGTATCGTATTGTTCTTGATTGCGATTCTGTCCCTGCTGCCACGTGTGAAGTACAGTTGCTTTTCGGCTGCGGATATTTAGGCTACGCCTTTTCTACGTATTTTCTACGCTTCTTAGCAAGATGTACCTTTTAAACTTCAGATATATATTGAGAGCCAGTCTTTAGCTATAGTATTACTTTTCCCCTGTGTTAGATATACCAGAATGATATAGCTAATATTAGCATGTTGTTGGACACAGCACTGTAGAAGTTTCTGTTATACAGATGGAAAATTGAAAGTTATTTTTTAAATATACATCTTGGTTTCGCAGTACTTATATTAATACTGTGTACCATTGAGGTTCTGGGTTCAATTGCTTCATGCATCAATGAGTAAAACTACGTCAGGATACACATGGGTGGTTTTTTGGGAGGGGGGAGGAGGGAAGTTTTCTTCGTTAACATCGAGAAGCGCATTTTAAAGACTGATTTTTCGAGGAGAGTGGGGAAAATATCTATCCTTTAAAATGTTTGCTTTCCACAACAGTCCCTGTCAGTAAATATCAAGTAAGAAAGATAGAGTGAATGGGGAGAAACGTACGTGCTCAGTCTTTCTTCTTCTTCGTCTTCTGCTTTATCCTGAAGCACTAACCAATGCAAAGTTATTTCGAGAGCTGGCTAGCAATACAATTTAAGTAAGCAAGTGCCGGATTCTATTGTGTCCTGTTCCATTCTTTCCTCTATTGCCATTTTCATATAGAACCGGAAAAGCATACTAAAAGTACTGGCTCTTGGATGCTTCTTCTACCGCACAGGTTTGTAAGAGTTTTAAAGCCTTCTTTTGCTTTGCTCTTAAAAATCATTTCACATATGCAAAATTAATGAAGGCGTTATTGTGATTTTCTACCTGAAGAAAAAAATGTCGATGAACATTTCTTTCTTGGCGTGGATTCCATTTATACCTCACCTTTAACTGCAGTGGTCAGACAGGCGGCCGTTCTTCTTAGGAACATATCGATGGTGTTAACTCGCACACGTTGGGTTACTTATACGTTGTATTTTAATCACTAGGTCACGCACACATTCACACTCTCATTCATACTTCCAGACTCTGGGGAAGATGGGAAATCATCTTGGTTGGAGAAGAATCCCCACCCCTAGCCGGGAACGGAACCCGGGGCCCCTTGCACAGCAGATAGGTGCTCTACCGACTGAGCTACGGGGCCAGCCACGATCAACATTGTACCTCACATTCGGAAACTTCGCATATGTTTCTTTTTAAGATCCGCTATGTCATCGAGTTACTCTGTTTATTGTCAACTTGAACATTTAGACTTCTCATTTCTCATAAAGAAGGTTCCGGATGAGTTTCATCCTGACCCTTGAGTCCACGAACTTCTAGGCAAAAGGTCCTAGGTAAGGAAATGGATGCGTGGTCTACCGTGACACCGTACGTCGTGATGCAATTGCTTATTAATGTTGCTTAATTTGTTTATTTTACGCTTGTATGTCATACCCTGTCTGCTGGTCATAAATTAGATAATAATTAGCGCTCAAATTAAAAGTAAATAAATGAACGTAGTTTAATATGGACGTAGGTGTAAATTAAGATTTTATTCAACTTATCACCATCAGAATTACAATAAGAATTATAATGTTGTATTGCGTAGTGGTGATTACGTATACTACATTTGAGTCTCCTAAAACTTGCACTGTAAATGTTTTTGAAATGGAAAGTGCTATTGAGGTGCACTTTCTTCAGCGTTAATTGTCAGTTAGGGGCTCGTACGTTTAGGCTATAAACATACCTTTATAATTCTGAGAAAGTGTATATTTTGAATAAACTTACACTTTTTAAATGTGATTAGTTGTATCGAACAACAGAATAAGACAGTCAGCGGTGTGCGCTACAGGATTCTAGCACGAATAGTTTACGAGAAATCTTATTTTGAAACTCTTACATACCGACATTAGTTTGTTTCCTTCCATCAGCTTGTTATGTTTGTTAAATTGTGTTCCCTGTTCATTGATTGCATTGGAACTTTCTAGTCAGTTTGTGACAGTTCATACAGTAGGTCGTGAATGGAAGATGGGATTTGTCAATATAGATGACGCCGACATGCTCATAGTGTTTGGAGAGTATAGGGAAAATGCAGTTTGTTCTTGTACAGTGAGTGTTATAACATATTTTAATGAACGTCTACCATCTCGGCAATTATTTATCAACCTCTTGAATCAGTTACGTTAAAGTGGTAGCGTAACATATAGAAAACGTAAGAAAATAAAACATGTGCCCGAAGAAGAGGGAGAAATTTGAGGTTTGACTGCTGTTGCAATATATCTGCAAATTAGTCTCCGTGCAATTGCACGAGGAAGTTCCTGATTCATCAAATATCTTGTTTAGTGACAAAGCAAGATTTATTAATTATGGCCAGATAAACCGCAGAAACATCTACTTTTGAATTTTTGATAATCCCTGTTGGCTTCGTGAGCAGGAACGTCAGCGTTCGTGGAGTTTAAACGTATGGTCTGGTATAGTGAAACATATATTCATAGGCCATACTTTTTTCATAGAGGATAAGGGAACTGACACTGTAACGCAGCTTCTTAATATACCTCTGTCACTGATGCTGGAAGATGTTCATCTGCAGACTAGGAGGAACCTGTGTTACCAAGTGATGGCTGACAGCCCATAGTGCACAAGGTACTACAGCGTATCTGAACGAATTGTTTCCAAACCGTTGGATTAGACGGAGGTGGTCTGTACCTCGGCCAGCTTGTTCACCGCATCTGACTCTAGACTTTTTCTGTGAGGAAAGCTGAATAACACTAGATTTTAACAACTGCAAATAATGTTAAAAATAAATAAGATGCAATTAAAATTTTGATTATATTAATAGGTTGATTATATATTTTTCTTTATGTACATACCATTTACACCATATGAACTACTACTAAACAACGTACTACTACTGCCTGCTTCGAAATTTCTGATAAAATACTAGAACTTATGCAGCAGTCTTTCCACTGTAGATTGGAAGCGTGTATTGAAGCTGCCGGTGGTCATTTGAACACAACCTGTAGAGATCAATGTTCTATTTACTTGTGAGAAACCACAGGAGTGTAATTCCCTTTTGTTTTCCTTTGGTTTGTACTAATACAGGCTGTACAAACGTCGATGTGTTTAAGTTTGAAAATAAGATATCTCATAAACTACTTGTACCGCAGTCCTGCAACAAACAGCATTTACATTCTAATTCACCCAACTTTTATTTATTCACTTTTATATAACTAGTCATTGTTCCATTTAAACATGTATGTTGGTAAAAGACACACTTTCTCCGTGTTATTAAAACTGTTTACATGCTTATAGAGCCCTCAACTGCCAATCAAATCTGAAAGAACCGCACATCAATAGCATTTTTCCTTTCAGAAGTATTTGCGGTGCAAGTTTTACGTGTTTCACTCTTTATAAAGAATGTAATTTTGTTATTTATCATTGTAATTTACGCAGCTAACCCTTACATTTCTTTTAATTATTTCTAAGAAATCAGAATTATATTGGCACAAAATGTTTTTCAACGGAAAGCTCTCTAATGTTTTCGTCCAAAATTCATCAAGGTAAATCGCCAGTTGTTTCTATTTATATATTACTTTGCTTATTTCAATAATTAAAGTTCTCAAGTAATAAATAAATAAATAAATAAATAAATAAATAAATAAATAAATAAATAAATAAATAAATAAATATATGCTTAGTTACATTCACCACAACGTATAACACAACCTAGATCAGTTATCACAACAATTTCCAGTTTATTACCAAAAATCACAATGAACTACGGGAGTTGGCGCAATGTATCTATCAGGCACAACTAAATATACGTACCAACTTCTACCTTTATATCGTCAAGTCATTAATAGAGTAATAAAGCTGACAATTTGGTCAAGCAAAACCAGTGTTGAGATACAAGTCGTCTTAGACAGGTAAGTTCATAGCTTACTTTGCAGCAAGGATATTGAGGAAAAATTTATCCATATATATCACAAATACATACACAACTAATAAACCTTTTAAAAAAATTCTAGAATATATTAAAAAATCACTAGAACTGTCTTCCCTGTTTTGGCAGAGCAGGTTCAAAATTTCATTCACTGCAATGAGACTTATAATTTCACGACCCAGTTTCCCGTTATAGTATGATAATCGTAGGTAAAAAATAACTTCTCATTACGCCTTCTTGCATCACAGCTCACAACCCAATGTTAGTAAGTATTTCAAGATCACCATGCAATCAATATCTAGAATATTTTGGTTGTAGAGTGTAAGATGTCGACTGCATACGAACTAAATTTAACAGTTGTTTTAGTTCTAGTCCCCGAAAATTAAAATTATTTAAATGTGTTTAATGATAGGCATAGAGAAGTTAATATGTGTAAGTATTGAAAGTGTGAAATTCATTAGGACATGATATGATACAATGTGTTGGTATTGGTTGTTATAATTGACGTGGACTAGTGAGAAAACAGTTGTTTGGTAGTTATATCAACGAAAAGAAAAAATCAATAATCTCGGATAACCGACTAGCAAAGATAGCGTCTTTTGATTGGGAACGTCGAAGGGAACGGACGTACAGTTCCGTGTCAGTACGAGATATTTTAAAAAGACTTAAAATTGATTTCTGTAAAACTTTAACAAAGGAATACAATTCTTGTGTAAAGTTTTATACGAAAAATAGTACAGAGCATTTAAGTGAATTAAAAGATTGACATTTTAAAATTAAATAACGGTAATTAATTTCGAGATTTGTTTTAAAATATTAATTCCTTCCCTCACGACCACGCCTGAGTTTACAGTTCTTATGCACCGACTGGAGCATCTCTGGGAACTGAGCAAAAAATCTGGATAAAATGTTCAGATTTAGGAGGAGATCATCATTCTAACATTTTCACCGTCGCACTTAGGCGACATAGGATCATCCCAAACAGGAACCAGAAAAAAAAATTCGGATTCATATGGCTTCCCAACAAAGTGCTGTGAGAATATCATTTGCAACATATCCACAGATGTAATTAACGTTGCATATGGCTGCCCAATCTGGGGCTTCCAGATAATCAACGCAGAGATCATCGTATTATCATCTCTGGCACCACTCAGGTAATAACCGTTACATATAGGTTTTGGGGGACTGTATATATTTCATATTTATTACGTTAATTATGCGTTATTTGCCTGTTTTTACTGTAATGTGCATAACGCTCTTTTCAAGTGAAAATTAAACTTTCCTTTTGTTACATTTATACCCCGCCTTTATGTCGTAATGGTGATATGGTGGCCGTTCTCCTTTTGGAACAATCTCCTGTTGGCGATGGTGCTAAACCGTACACGTTGGGTTTCTGGTGCTCTAGATTTTTAATCTATATTCTTAGATTTTTAATCATTAGATCACGCATACATTTGTATTCTTATTCATACTTCCAGACTCTGGGAAAGATAGGAAATCATTTTGGTCGGAGAAAAATTACCAACCCCAGCCGGCAATCGAATCTGGGACCCCTTGAACAGCAGGCACGTGCTCTTCCGAAAACCAGCCAAAACTAAACTTATTATTAAAATAAGATTTCGTTCTCCTTTCAGCAGCTTCAAATATTTGAAGCTGCTGGGTTTAATGAGTTAAATGAGACCAGGTCAACACATGAACAAATACTGAATCCACCATGGAACTAAGAAAATAAAAACTCCATACTGTTGTATTTTATTAACAAAATCGACTAAGAATGGTTTTAACAGATTCAGTGGAAGGTCATGATATTTATTCAGGCGTAAAAGTGCTTTGAATGCCTTCCTTCGGAAGAAATTTAAAGCTGGTAGTTCTGTGATGTAGATTTACTGCACTTAAAAAAACTTCAAAACTAAGAATCAGGCTAGAGAGAAAAATTAAGCATTCTGTAACGTCCGATATGGGATAGAGAAGCTGCGAACTATGATAGTTAAGAGGAGTCCATAAAAGAGTACTCTTTATTAAGAGGGAATCCAAATTACAATCTCAGGGACGCGAGCAACCTACAACAGTGCGGAGCAATCTTGCTCGGTACCCCTTTAATATATGCGATTTTGAAGAATCTTCGTTTCCTGTTCTTTTTTTCATAGACTTAGGCTCGTTCTTACCACACACTACACTAAGATGGTAGACACAAATTGTACATGAAACTGTAGTTGGAGAAGAAAATTTAAGTGGGATAATTTTCCAGCCTAAGTTATGGTACCTCCACGATATTTGCCAATTTTAAGTGTGCAGGGAAAAGTTTTAGCAATCTTGAAATATTTAATCAGAAAGAACTGTGTTGGCGGCCGCACGACCAGAGTGAGTCTCCGTGGTCGCATTAGTGAAAGATTACAAGAAACTGTTTCCCATATATCTGTTTGTCCAATCCATTTTAAAATTAAACACCACAACTAAGACGTTCATGCAGAAAAGCGGAACTAGGTGCCCGTGGGGAATATATTGTCGTGGCGAAAAGTACAGAAATTTCGGTGCCGAGAGATAAGCGCGGCTTGAGTACACAAAGAGCGTGCAGATAAAGATAACAGGCGGACAGTGCTTGCATAAGCAGATACACATAGCGCTTGAGATAAGTGACTTACCGGCCCAGACAGGGTTTCACGTAAGGAAGGTTCTAGTGATATCTCGATTGACAGAGAATAGTTGTTTCTCTTATTTGCTCGAGAAGTCTCTCGAATTATCAATGAGGTTTTTAAGAGAGCGATGACTCACCAAGAGTGAGTAAGCAGAAAACAGTTTTAAAGACGTGTAACAAGAGTGCTGTAAACAGTGGAAGTTGAGTAAGCTATTTGTTATTGTCATGGACCTTGGTGTTGTAGATTGTGATATGTGATGTAATTCTGCTGCTACACAGTGTGTTTCTACGCAAATAAAGAACATTTAGAATTTCGGCAAATGGGACTTTTAATTCTACAAACCCACAAAGTCACAATATTGTAGTAAATAAGTTTTATTAGAATTATTGACGTTGCATATAAGGTAAGGGGCATTGCCACATTGCGGGTTCATAGTAACGCGCCTTGCTGGTGCCAATAAGTGATGTCATGGCTTAGCTAGCATGAGAATTGCATAATACGACTGTTGAGGGGAAATCACCTTCGACGCCGTTAGCGGCGTGAGCAAGAAATTTAAATTGTTCTAGAAGCTTCGACCGGAAAGTTGAGGGGAGGGGGAAGCGTGGTCTGCCGAAGCAACAAGGGCTGGCTTGGGTTCGAAAGCCAGTTTGTTTATTTGTTTGTTTTAATTTTACGTCCTCCAACGTTAAGTCATATCGGACGGTGAATGAAATGGGTGAAATTATACTCAAATGAGTCCGGGGTCCATGGAGCTTAGAGCTACCCGACATTCTTCTTTAAGGATAAGGGAAAACCCCAGGAAAACCTTGTCCAGGTAACTCACCCTGACCAAGATTCGAACTCGGGACCTCTTGAACGTACACGCTACCATCTACGCTACCGAGGCGGGCGCGCAAAGCCAGTAGATGGCTGGAAGGCACGAAGAGAAGAACCGTTTTGTGGCATCTCCGAGGATAGAGTCTTTGAAACCAGTAAGATGTACGGGTACTCTGTTATTGTTTCATAAATAAATTATTGATTATGAGTTAGGCAGTTCTATATGTGCAAAAGGTAGCTAGCCCTCTCTTTTCACAGTCCCGGAATCCTCTTGGTAAAATCATGGATGCTCAGCGAGTAGTATATACGTCCCTTAATGTCGGCCCTCGTGCGTGTAGGTTGTGTAGCAATTTCGGATGCTAAAGTGAAGTAATTTAAGAGGGCCATGACAATATGAATTCTGATGCCCCTAACTAGCTAAAGTTAGATAGGAATATACTCGTACTGGAAGGAAACGGGTTAGAAAGGAATTTTCACTCCAGCCGATGAAGGGTATGAGGCTAGAAGAGGTCACGAAATAAGTTGAGTATTGCGGTGCTCTTAGTTCCTATATTAGTCTAACTATAATATTGGATGTAAAAGTTTGTGTATGTGTGCTAGAAAACGAGAGTAAAAACTTCAACTCGTAGAATAAAAAGTGTCTCCCACACTTGAGGTCGCGCCTGATCGCTGCTACGATGACGAGATGGATTTCACTGAATCATGAAAATACATTTCATCCCATTAAAGTTTACTTAACATAAATGCAAAATTATTTATGGTTTTTATGAGGATTCTCCCAAATATTTACAAATATAGTTTCAGTTCTCAAACCGAGTGGGATGGCTCATCCGACTTCGTCTCTGGCCCGCATTCGGTAGATCCGGGTTCGATTCCCTTGGTCGACCTACCTGATCTGTGGTTTTGTTTCGGGGGTTTTCTTGGGTCGCTAGGCGAATGCTGATTAGGTTAGTTACATCCCCCAAATTTCCTGTCCCTGCATTTAACCTCCATCATCATTTCATGTCATCTCTTATCTGGTGGTTTCTTTTAGGGTAGAAATTTCAGCGGGAATCTCGGCGCTGCATGACAGGAAGATGTGCTTTGAGTGAACACTTTCTCCTCTACCGGGACGGAATCCTGAATCCGAGCCGCAATAGTCGGCCGATTCAGGATCGTATCTAGCGTGATGCCGGTTGTTCAACCCTGTCTGGTGTCGTCCTTGGTGTTGGAGGGGGACAGCCTCCGGTCTTCAAACCGGCCTCGTGACTTTTGGGGCCACGGTGGGTGGGATGATGATTGTCCTGGACCAACGGAGAGTTTCTATCTTGTAAAATGTAGGGATCCTGCCATCTGTACTGTAGTGACTCCTTGGACTCAGCCACACTCTGTCTCCTCTGATCTTATCCTCCCTCCCGGCGGTGACCCACTTGGACATAGTACAAAATACAAGTCTGGTAGAGGTGCCGAATCCCCCACTCCGAACAATCCATTCAAATCAATTTTCAAATATCTATCTTAATAACATTTACTAATGTTACTATACATTCAGTCAACAAAACAAATGCAACTTTAACATAAGGCTTTAAGTATTTTTAACTTATTCTTTTTTATTTATTGATGAACTAGTTTCAGTATGCATTTTTTTAAATTTACGTCCACCACAACGTTAAGTTATATCGGACGGAGAATGAATTTGGTGGAATGAGTACAGGGTCCATGGAGCTTAGACATACCCGACATTCGTCTTGAAGGATAAGGGAAAACCCCGGAAAAAACGTTATCCAGGTAACTCACCCTGACCGAGATTCGAACTCGGAAACTCTTGAACATGAGGCAGACATGCTACCGTCTACGCTACCGAGGCGGGCTGTTTTTCAGTATGCAGTAAAAAATATTCTCTGAATTTCAGCACATTTACTTTATTAAATATTCCGCCATACTAAATTATTAATCAAATTTAAACATATAGCCTAGCAAATCATTTCTGTTAGTGAGAGAACATATGAACAGATGATGATACATTGAGTTCGAGAGAGCGAGTAGGCAGAAGAATTGGAACCAATAAAGCGGCGCAAGGACGACCAGACAGAGAGAACGAGAGAGAATGTTTATTATTTAATAGAATACGTCAATATTATTGCAGTTTCTAGAAGCAACTGCGTAAACTTGAGGACTGTATTCCCAGTGTTTACTTTTGTATAGCTGAACACATGTTTTTAAATTATTACCAAGTAATCGTCGCTTCTAGAACGTGTTTAGGTACCAGTGCGTTTAAACACCCTATCTTACTGATAAATCCATCGTGCGGTTTTATCTCGCTCGGCTGCCAAGGTTATTAGCGCAAATTCATTCGTCAATTTATTATATCTCATTAATGTATGTTCTATGTCAAATCCAAAATGAGCTTTTTATGTATATGGGGAATGAATAATCGTTGCCAGAGGTTAAAGCCACCATGCATTTATTCAGGGAATACGAAAAATAAACGGACAAGCCTCATTTGGAAATACATCGAAAATTGAACCCTCTGCGTTTGCACTTGATTTAGACCAACGATGTCATTGCCTGCAGAAATTACACTGAATATTCAATAACTTGATGTAGTGTATAATAACTATATGGAACTGTTAACTGGAGGAAGTTCATAAAACGTACAAATCTGTACTAGGTATACTCTAGTAATAAAAAGTAATAGGTCTGACAGGTTACAAGGGTTTCCATTAGGTTTTATTAATAGCATTGTACACTTTGGTTACTTGCAACGTGAAAGTACTTTTGAGTTCCACATTTATTGTTTTATTTTAGCCATTGTGCTTTGTTTCAAAATGGAATCTTTTGATAGCTGATTTTTTAAAACTGTGCATTTTGATTTGAGAATAAAACTTTTAAATGTTGATTGATATAAAGTGCACGAAAGACATATACAAACCAAGCGGATGCTTTACAGCAATTTCTGAGAGAGGGGTTAGAAGAAGCAAACTTCAGGACGAAGACAACCAAAAGGCCATGTGTTAAGCGAAGAAGAATGCACAACTATTCCAGAACTTGCCTATGCGAACGTCGGCACTAAGCCCACAAACAAGTGCTCCCCATGAGGGAGGCACCAACGGGCGGTCGCTGGGAGTAGATATATTGCCACCCAATTATGGGAAGGCACGACCAACTGACGGCTGAGTGAGGCCCGGGAAGCATTCGGCCACCCCTACCCATTTATCTTGTAGTGCTAACGAGGGGATGGTTGGAAAAACGTCACTAGCCATCTCTTTCTCCTCCCCCTGCCGTCTGGAACCTTTGGGGTGACTCATTGAACCGCGAGACTTCCAGAAACAGCGATATTCCTATAAAAAGGGGCTGCAGTTGGCGAGTCAGTTCAGTTCTTGACGAGCAGCCGGAGGAGCGCCTTGCTAGTGAATGGACTGGAAGACTGTGTACGTGCATCTGAGGAGTTGTACGTAATTGCGAGTGTACAGTGGACCTGTGACAGACAAATTGGTGAATTGTAATTGTGTACGCTACGTAATTCTATGTAATCGGCAAGTGTTCCAACTGTAATTCGGTGGAAATAAAGAACATTTTGAGTTTGTGCAATTGGACTTTTAATTTCACGAACCCACAAAGTCACAATATACTAGGGTAAAGTGGTAAACCCAAACCCCAGGAAGAGGTCTTTACTGAAAGAAAATTCTACCGTTCAACTACAACACACTAATTCACGTCGCCAAGCAAAGAGATTACAAGCAATTATAGACATCAAAATTCGTGATACTGAAAACCCCCGAACCTCTCAACTAGGGAGACAAAAAATGTCCAGGATCAGTGCGGACAGCCAAAATAAATTGAATGCACAACACAAACGCTACATCTGTGCTAAGCCACTTTCAATGTTCTGGATACTGATTGAGGTTAATACCCCTTTTTGTAATGGTTAAAATGAGTACATCAAAATGAGTACAGTACCTACTATGTAATTACCGAAGTGCACTACGAGAACATACCATACTTAACATAACATAACATAAAAGAAAATGCAACGAGTTTCACTGTAAATTGTGCTGAAAAATAGTATTCCAATTAGTCTTAAAATAGTATATTGCGATACTAATGTGATAAGCACTTTATACCGAACGAGGAAAGATTTGAAAAAACGAGGCACTTGCGCCAAGTTTCTCCAATTTCCGAGATTCCATTATGTGCTTACTACATGTGTATTGCATACTACCTTTTGCACTTTTTGTATTTATATCAATCTGAATTTTAGTAATCAAGATAATAGCTGAAATATTAATAAATATACGAGTAACTGAAGATAAATGCTATATTTCAGAACGTGCATCGCCTATATGTGCTGCTATGGAGAAATAATGGGTAAATGTTGTTGGTCATGCCGCCATATTATACTTGTTAAAAGTGAAAACGAATTTGACTGAAGATGAGACAGCAGGACCGTCCTCTTCTAGAAAAATACATAAGACAAGTTTAGATGAAAAGATCAGGAGTGGAAATGGTGCAATTACATTGAATAATTGTACAAATTGTAATATCCCAATCAATATTTTAAAATAAATATTTTTACTTACCACACTAGCGCTTTAGCCAACTGTTAAGGCACTGAGATCCCTTTTGTTTTCATAGCAACTAGATTACAAGCGGGAATGTCAACGTACGATGCATAGCGACAATAACGGTAAGTAAGGAATTAGATACATAGTGCAAAAAAGAGATTTGTGGATTACTGTTTTTGAATAGCCTGTAAATATACCCACGACGACTTACTGTTTAAAAACTCTGGCCCTCGTAGCCATGGTCGTTACAGCGTCTGTCTCTAGCGTTCCGCCGTGTACAGGGTCGCGGGTTCGAATGCCGCTTTGGGCATGGGTATCTGTGTGTATAGTGTGTATGTGTAAAACTACGGAAAACAGACAGTTTCTATGTCCCCCCCCCCCCTCATAAGCATGAGGTTTTTAAGCCTGGATAATCCTATAGTATTCAATTCATTGGACTGCCATTTGGAGATAGGGATGGCAAAAAACAAAAAAACAAAAACCCTAAGTTGAGTTGCAAGGGCCGTTTAGCACTCTCCAATCTCCACATCTACCACAACTACTACCTAAGACGTAACGGAAGCTTTTGAATCAAAGAGACCGCAATTATATTGCTTATTACTTAAATATATGAAGATGTTTTTAGAAAAAGCAGGACCACGTTGAGTCAAAGTTTTGAATATAGCTTAGCTCGTAATTTCGAAGTTTAATGCCATCTATATTTAACCTTTAGGTTATAATCAAAGTTAAATGTAGTGGCTATGAGAATACAGATAAAATACGGAAAAGAATTTTTCAATTAAAGCGTAAATTTTCTATTAATATCCCAGATTACCTAGTTTCATTCACTTAAATTTAAATGACCTATAATAGAATAATTGTACTAAGTACGCTTGGTTACCATAAATGACGTAATATTAATCATTCACATTTTCTATGTACATTGCAATATTTCATTTAAAGAGTAAATGGTTCATAGTATCAAGAATTTTGGTTATTCGCGATATAGAAACCTTTCTTTTTCTATTAATATTCCAAATTTTGTATGCTAAACACCTAATGCTATACATCTAATTTTAAATAACAGCATATCATAATTCCAGTACTAAGTATGCCTGGTTGACACCGAGCGGGATGACTCAGGCGCTTTCATCTGTGACCTGCATTCGGAAGGTCCAGATTCAATTCCCGTGGCCAGCCTACCTAAACCACGAGATTTTTTCGGGTCGACAGGCAAATGTTCGATAGGTTAATTACATCTCCTGAATTTCCTGTTCCTCCATTTTATGTCCATTATCGTTTCATATCATCTCTCATCTGGTGATTTCTTTCAGCGTAGAAGTGTAGGCGGGAGTCTCGGTGGTACATTGCAGAATGATATGCTCTGAGTGAACCTTTCTCCTCTGGTAGGATGGTCTCCGGTCTCCGAGCCCTGTCTGGTGGGCCGTTTTCGGGCCACTGTCAGGTGAGCTGCTGGTCGTGGTGGCCTACCAGGGAGTTATCAACTAGTAAAATGTAGGGACCCTGATCTCTGCACTGTCGCGGCTCCTTGGGACAGTCATTCTCGGCCTCCTCTAACCTCATTCTTCTTCCTGGGGATGCCCCATTCGGGTCATAGGTATAATCAAGAGTGGTCGTAGTACCGAATCCCCTCCGTACTGTAATCCAATACAATGCCTGTTTGACACGATTACCACAATATTTACTACTCACTTTTTTAATGCATGATGCATTGTTTACCTTTACGAATTATAAAAGATGGACTTAAAAGCATTTATGTATACTGCTTAGAAGAACTAAGGTCTGTGGATTGCGCAGAAAGTAACTTGCTGTTTGTTATATTATATGACATATTCCTTAATTATTTCTATAGAGCCAGTTAATAAAAATATTGCCTTTACTCGAAAAGTTATACCGCAATGGCTAATGCAATACTTATCTATGTGGAAAATATAAATATTTCGTGAAACTGAGGTAAAATCTATATATAAATATTGATGATTATTGGATACTTGAATATCTGAAACACACAATGGTTTTCTCCTGTTTTGTTGAGCACGCCAGAGATTGGCATCGTCTGACGATGCATTCTATTGCCAAAGCTTTGGAATACTGACTGGAATTCAGGAACTTTGTGTCAAGTAATTAGACGGATGTCGTTTAGTTGGACTCGTTGGTATCCCATAATAATACAGGAAGAAATTTTATCTTTAAAATATTTCTTTGAGTGAGGTTTGCTCTCTGGAGCAGAAAACCAGTGGTTTCTTTTTGTGTGCACACTTTGCAGGATCAGGAAAATATGATACCACAACAAATAAGAAAACTAAGTCTACCCTTCAAAAATACGAAAGTAAGCACATATTTTATCATCACTGTCACCTCTTCATGGCTTAGGAGATTTCTCCTGTTGCAGCCTCATACTTCTTCCCATCATTTTATTGGTCTTTCTATCGTTGTATAACCAGAAGGATTACATTTGTATGACTGTAAAGAAATGCGAGAGTTATCCATTCTCTGATATATTTTCCATTTTCTTCTATTTACTTTTATGTTTTCTTTTAATTAGGTATTTCTACTCGTAATTCCTTCCTTACTTCTTCATTTATAACATGATCTTGTCTTTTACTTGTATATCCTTTTACTACTTGGAAGTATTCCATCTTTTCCGCTTGTATTTGGCTTCAATTTTCCTTTTTTAAGAGACCATGTCTTCTATCAGTGCAGTCAAGGCACCCCCTCCCAAAAAAAAAAAAAACACCGAAATTTTAGGAAAGTCAGTCGCGGAAGTCCAGTCCACGAACACGCTCGATGAGAATTAACACAGAGGTTCTCATAGTATACAAATCTTGCATTCCTAAGCCATCTATTTTGTTCTGTAAGTGGAATTTCTTGGAGTCGTGGTGCTGAGTAGCCAAGACACCTTTACATGGAGAGTAGAATAATCTGAGCATTTGATCGGACCTCTGTGAGATTTAAATGGGTGACCCCCTATGTGGGATTTAAACAGAATGTGGAATACAAACGCTACAACGTGAGCCGTTTTGCTGTACAAAGCTAAATTATTTGGTGCGTTGTCTAATTTCTGTAAAATTAATCAGAGGAAGCAATTTCATTTAATGTTTTTAAGATGATGTATACGAGACCTTGAAACACATTAAATGCGCATCCAATTTACAAGTAGACTAGCCGTACTTCCACGAAGTCCCTGACAATGGCGGCGATTCCAGTATGCGAGCAGTCCAGCCGTCACATGCGCAAATTTGTGTGCGCGAAAGTCAGTGTGTTGTTGCTTATAGACGAGTAAAGAACTTAGGGGATCAAGCTCTGTATGGTTACGGGATGCGGAAAAGAGATAAACTGGTGATGGGAGGCAATGCTTACATAAGCAGAAATTGCTACGTGAGATTGCTACTGTTTCTTACACGAGCGAAGCAGACGATGATGGCATTACAGACCATCCCCAATTCCCTTAGAGAAACGCACCAACGTCACACGTCATACCACAATCACTGAGCTGGTTGGGACTCGCTTATATGCTAAGGTTCTTTAAATGTAGCGACTTTATGGAAGTATGACTACTCTACAGTCTTCTTTTACCACCTGTCTATGGTAGGAGTACGTATTTCATACCATTCAAAATAGCTTCCTCGCTGATATTTTCCTAGAAATAGACTTTTCAAATTTCTTTGAATAGAAAAGGAAAACCACGTTTATTGACGAGTTCGCAAGTGTGTGTGTTGTGTGTGTGTGTGTATGTGTGTGTGCGTGCGTTTTCCTGCTCGCGAGCCAGTGAACAGATTATCTCATACGCGGAAATACGGAGAGTAAACTCCAAACTTTGTATTCAATGGAGCATTATTTCAAAATAGAGCATGAACATCTACTTGAAATACCTGAACACAGTCGCATTTTATGAGCAATAATTTGCTTTAATTTTGTCTAAAAATGACATTGCTAATGTGAGATATTGGCAGTAAAATGATTCTATAAATGGAATTTTCTACAAATAGCTTGCAAAGTTCCCAGAATTCGATCTAATTGTAACCGGGAAGATGGTTTCTTCTCCTACTTTATCTTATCCCTAGAATACCACTTATCAAGGTGTTTTTTTTACATATTTTCTTTCAAGTCATAGAAACTACAAATCAACTGCTGTTTGCAACATAAGTCAAGCTAATACAGTTTAAAGTACAGTGTTAAGATTACAATTAAAACACTCAGAAATATGATAAAATGGATTAAGAAGGTGCCAATTTTTCAACTTTTTTTTGAAGTATTTGAGACTACAGTATTGAGCTTCTATAGCCTGTCTTTTTTTTTACATTTGCGTCCGGGGTTTTAGGAGATTCTTGCTCCTTTAAGGTCGGGTCTGTGGAACAGAAGCTTTGGATTTGACAGAAAACGCGGATGGGTGATCAGCCCATTGCCTGGTGAGAGTAGTGGATGACAGTATGAGGGCGAGTTGAATGGTAGGAAAGGAGATGATGGAGCAATTGGTGGATTGATCGCGGGGGGAACCGGAGACCCCGAAAAAACCAGCCCCATCGCCATGTTGTCCATCACAAATCTCACTTTTGCGGTCTCCTGTGATCAAACCCTGGCCGCTTTGGTAAGAGTCGAGTGGTCTAACCATTCTACCATGGCAGGGCCGATAATCGGTTTCTTAGGGGGAAAAGTAAAGAAAAATGTGATTGGTTACATTCAGGTCATTTTCTCTATCCATTCTTCCACAAAATATTCTGACAAAACTTTCTTTTTCTATCTACTATATGCTAATCGAGATATAATGTTGTAGAAATAGATTCATTACATATTTCCTAGTCGGGACTATTGAAATAGTAGACTACATAAGGCTACATAGTCAAATCTTTTCTGAATTGGTCGCTAAATAATGTCTTTTGCTCCTGTTTCGTTTGCTTGGCAGAACATAAATTGCTTGCGTTTACAAAATGCACATTTCTGTGCACTAAGCTTTCTTACGATGTTATTCACAATAAAGGAGACTTCAAAAACTTTCCTTGGTATATTCGAAATAATCAAAGACGTGATCCTATATTTTTTCTGTGGTATGGTTAACAGAGCATACATAAGTGTATAATTGAAACTAACAATTAAGTTGAAAAACGTTGAACCTAGAATATACTTTTCCAAGGTCCCATTTAAGAGATTAATACAAATCTTCTACTAACATCTTCCAGAGGAGCATAACACAATGGTTATATAAAAATTAAATTTGTTTATTTTTGAGATGTTAAGAAAGCGACGTTACTGAAACTAGCTGAGTAGCATCATGAAGAACATTATCAAACATATTTTACATCATGAAGTATACCATAAAGTTTTAGCTTTAAACTCATGGCAAAGTGTAAGTAATATTAAGGTATTATTTGTAATTACCAGTATGGAATATAATTATAAATTAACGAAGTCAGTCAGTGATGAAATTTAATTTTGTACGCCTTACACAATTGCGTACACAGAATATCAATACATCAAGTGATACATTGCAGTAGCAGATGCGCCTCCTCAAGAATGTGGTGCAGTCATTGATAGGTTCGGCACTGGCCGATAAACAATATCTTCGAACATATCAAGTATGTATATTTGATTGGTACTGCAGGAGTCCAACTTGCTGTAGTTAATCTGTTAGGGATGCTGTTTTGTATGGTATGGCAGGATGGTTGTTAAGGATTATGTGTTGGTGAGCAGGAGTACTCTCTCAGGGTCCAGCAGTTCTCACCAGTCAAGGAAAAGTCCTGCTTCAATTCCCTGTGGATTGTAGGCATTTCAAGCTGATATTGAAAATATGGACATATTAGGTAAACATGGCCATTTGTAATTCAATTTAAGTTAATAACCAAGCAGGTCATATAGATGATGCAACAAATGCTCAGGTTTATTGAAATCCCAAATTGTGACGTAGGACCAATCAGAATTAAGTATTGCGGTGGCTTAGCAATAAAAACAGAAAAAAGTACCAATGATTTTATTCTTAAATTTTTTCTTCTGGCTTTAACTCTCGAAGAGGTACGTGTTTTCGGTACAACACTTCTTGTAACTACGAGAAGTTATTGGAGTTCATCATTTATGAACGTTTAGTAAACGTTTAAAATATACATCGAAGACGCGACGTTACGATAAATAATTTAAGTAAAAAACCGTTGCATCATTTATAAAGAGAAAATTTATATATAGTAAAGGGCTATATACATCAGTAGAAAAAGTCGCATGTAAAGAAGAAAATGGTGTCGAGAAATATACTTCCAAGTAAATTGAAACGGTGTAAATTATTTTATTCCTTAGCTGGCCAAAAGTGAAATCCGTTTTATATCGATACCACGCCTGAGAAGTTTCACATCTCATCGCTCGCCGCAGCTGCCGGAGAGAGGATTTATAGAAATCTTCGAGAACTTCATCTTCACGGCTTTTAGACGAAAGGTTCATCGCTTCCACATCAAGGTAAGGTTTGGCTTCTACATGCGTCGCCACACCGAGGGAGCGTGAAACTTTTGCGCGTGTGGGGCGTAGACCTCACGAAGGGGCAACTCCAACTTCAGATATGTCACGGCATCGTGTGACATAAATCCAAACCACAAGGAGGGAAACCGCTCCAAAAATGGGCATTCGCACATATCTTACTTGTTGGATTGCTCTGTTTTTCTAACTTGCTATCACTCTCGTTGCGTCGAATGGACTCTTCAAGAATACTTAATCACACCACGTTTGAAATATAACTCCACTATTACCTCGCCTTCAAATATTAAACTAACGTGTCTTCTCCCTTTCGTTGTAACCAACAGAGTGACCCTTCTCACTTTACCCTACTCCTGGCTTCCTCCTAGATTTGTTTGTCTATCTCCACCCCTTTTCTATTTGTTCTTTATTTCACGCCTATCACGTGGTTTACGCTATGTTTTATTCGGGAAGTTTATGTCTGCGATTTTACCTTATTGGCCATTTCCATTCAGCTTCATCTGTGCAGCAGTCACGGGTCCACCCCTTAGAGTTGTATGACACCTTGGCGACATAACGGTACTGCATCCTACTTCTAAATATTTTCCTTAAAACTCCGCATTGTTTCTGGCTCCGGACTGGCGAAGGAATTTTGGCCTCTATTGTCCTATTGTTTACTTACCCGGCTTCGTCTGACCGTTCTAACTTAAGGCAACGTTTTCCCTATATTTATTTATTTTACACGTTATTCCTATTACAGTATTCCTTTTGACTTCATTTCTTATATCATATATTCCCAATTGCTTATTAATAATTTATATTAATATATCATCCCTTTCTTACATCTTTCTATCGGAAACCTGTGGTTTCTGCTTCTAACTTCAGGTGTTCAGGCCTATCACTCTGATGAACTATTGTACCTATAAGCCATCCTCGCATTTCGGAAATGAACATAGCACAGTTGCCTCCACCAGTACTCTAAAAGTGTTTTGTAAACCTGTGCATCAGATCTAACTTTATAGTAGATGCCATAAGTACCTTTGTACCTCATTTAAACAGGCATTACATAAAAAGGACCTATTCCGATTGACAAGACTCAGTTCACTGCTGTATTCCTTATGATTTAATTTCTTTGTGTTTTCTTGAGTTTCTCGAGTGTGTCAGAATATATTTCACACACCATATGTTTCAGGTTACATATAAAATTAAAAATCACGGGTGAGAAATGCTCTCCAGAAGCGCAATTCCCCAAGCTTCACCAACTGTACTCATGAAGTTCGCTATATGAGCAATAACTTGCCCATATGATTTCTCTTCTTCCTTCATT
The DNA here is from genome assembly GCA_030765055.1 of Mantis religiosa. Lineage (NCBI taxonomy): Eukaryota > Metazoa > Arthropoda > Insecta > Mantodea > Mantidae > Mantis > Mantis religiosa. The sequence goes on along the minus strand of CM060948.1, from coordinate 130,044,230 downwards.
ATCCATATCCATATCCAAATCCTACTTATATCCAAACTGTAACCCCGAAATAATTCGAGCCAAATATTCTGAAATTCGTGACAAGCGCAGTCCACCATGACCGAGCCGCAAAACCTCGTGCAAATGGTAAAGAGGAGGGAGTACATTTTAGAAAACCAAGAGAATAATATGTAAGTAATGTAATGAACTTCCCGCATTTTTGAGCTTCAAAAACGACTAAAACAAAGTATTGAGTCACTCACAATGTTATTACTGATTTTCTGACTACATATTCTAGTATCGGTTTTTCACCTTACGTATATAATTAAGTTTTCTCCTTTCCGCAATAAGCATCTGTTTCTAACTTTTCCTTGCAGTTTGACCTCTGCTGTTATTTCACAGCCTTCTTTTACATCTGTATAACGGAGGGCAGGATATTCTGCTTCACAGAATACCTTTTGCATTTCAGAGATGACTGAATATCGTGTTAACCAGACAGAGAGATAGAGAGAGACACACACAAAGAGAGAGGCAGAAAGAGTGAGAAATCTGACTCTGAAATCTGATTGGGTTAGAAACAGCCCTCGCCTCCGGCTTTCCAAGAAAGCTAAAAATGACTTAATAATGCTGACCTTTCTTTTGCAGTTTTACAATGATTACCTATGCAATATTTTGTCATTTTTTACATAATGTGAGTAAATTTTTCAGTCGATATAAACTCCCTATTTTGGAATTTGAATCTGACATTCTTGGCAATTTGCAAAATATCTCAAATTTTGTCAGCATCAGTCTTTTGCATTTAAATACCCAGTCAATATATTTTTCCTTAAAAAAGGTTTAAATGTAGTTTTCACCAGTTTCATGTTATAGGACAACTTGCATTATTTCTTTATATATTAGAATATGATAACAATATATTGCATTTAAACTCAGGAATAAATCTACATGCCAACAACACGTTTGCTATAGTACAAGCAGCAATGCACACACAGCAAAATTCTGAAAAATATAAGTTGAGGGGAAAAATGAAAATCCACTCATTTATAAATAAGTAGCCTATAAACGTTTTTATGTGGTTTCTTAAAATGTTAGAAATAAAAAAAAATGATGCCAATTTCTATTAGTGTTGAAAACAGTTTTACTTCAAAATTCATCAGTGCAATTTGACATAAAAATGTTCAACGATTAATCCTATTCACATTCAGGTAACCCAGTGAAAAGAAGTTCAAGGAGTTACACTTATAGCACTTATTTATATTTGAGTTATTGTTTTTAAATTACTGAACATTTGTTTTTATACAATAACTCGAGGTATAGCCGACCCTCGTAAACAGCTTCCCTCGCAAAGAAGGTCGCGAGTTGGAGTACCGCCTTGGGCATGCGCGTTTATGTGTGTATTGTATATGTGTAAAAATACAGAAAACAAACAGTAAAAAATGGAAAGATTAAAATCGGTAAAAATAAGGAAAAGTAAAAATATTTTTTCGGCGAAAATTGTAACATAACTAATAACAAAATAGGCCATTCAAAAGTCTCCTAAATGTTCATGTGATAAAATATCTTGCAATATTTCGGTTGGAATAGAATCCAGCCACCAGTTTTGCAAAACCAACGGGATTTGTAGTACCATTTTGAATTTAACATACTGTCCACTTTAAACAAAGCCCATTTTAATTTTAAGTGGGGCAAAGGTGTTTTGCATTTAAAGCTTTGGTTATTTCTGAAACGTCTATATAGTTAGCTCAAAGCTATTGCAATATACAAAATATTACAACCCTTCTGTGCTGGAGAAAAGTGAAAATAGTCTTTTTAATGAATATTCATATTAAGTTTCACACTTCACTTGCGAAGCGGTTGTATAATACTGCCTGCCGGCACATTCTATCAGCCTGGACATCGTACGTAACCTATGGATTTGAAATTATCCTTTTTTTCATTGCTGGTTGATTTTACGCAACGCTGTTACAGCAATTAATTACCTATAAGGTATATCAAAACACCGGCCAATTTTTAAGGCTCTGGCTGAATACTTGCAGTATGGTTGAATGATAAGAATACGACACATTTTCAATGTTCGCTTATAAAGAAATTTATAACTTGTTGGAATAGGTATATGACCTACAATAAATAACAATATGGTCTATTAGAAATTAAACATTTATATTTACTGAGAGATGATATTACCTTAGATGTTGAAAATGATTATATGTTTATACATACTGATGCAGTCCTTATGTGATAGGAACGAGTAATAATAATAATGATAAAGATAATGATAATAATAACAATAATAATAGTAATAATAACCCACAGGTACATTCGGGCTATAAGCAAGAATCATATTTAGATATACAAATAATACATCAATACTTATTTAACATAAATGTTTTTCTGAATCTAAAGTCTTTGAACATTCTTGGACACTCAGGTTCCCACACCCTAACTTGACCGGAAACATTACTTATTTTTTTACTTAGCCCAAGGCAGTGCGAGGCACCGTCCTGTTGCGACAGTGTTCTTTCTTAGAATTCGCGGTCGTGATTGTAACAAAAGACTGCAGGATTTAGTCTGGGCCTTTGCAAATCTGAGCTGGCATAATTTATCTAACCGTGTGAAAAGAGAAAGCTACTTTGATATTAGGTCAAAAACTGGAAAATTTGAACATTGAGCTTCAGTGGGGATAGGCACCAGCCAATGGAAAATTAAGATTAGTTCACGTGAGTTTTCAAACTCCACAAAAAATTACCAGAGTGGGGTAAATTCAAAGTAATGGCTGAAAGTAGGTTTTTCTTGTAAGAACACTTCGGTCCTGTGATCTACATAACACGGACGCGTATTCGGTGTCATCTAAAAATACGCTTCCACGCCATGCACCAAGACATGGTACAGTGCGTAACAGTTGCTCTAGTGAGAATTAGTGCAAAGGTTAATATATAAACAATGCGATATATAAAGTGCAGCCACGCCGCGCTACTGTTTCTGCACATGACATCACATTATTGATGCGGGATACAGTGACACTGAACACAGCAACCATGTGGACGACAACTTCACGGTGGCAAGCAAAGCAGTCTAAGGACAACAGTAAACATTCATCTGCCAAATTCGAGGTGTCTTCTTCATTCAACCCACAACGAATCAGTACGCACTCACACCCTGAAGCTCAGAGGAGAGTACTCACGCAAGAGCTACATCAGAAGTCACCTCGAACCGGTTCCAATCTCCCTATCCTTAAACTCCGTACGCCACCAATACTTAATTGTGAGGAGTTGAGCACAAGGGACAGCTCAACTTGGTTCGCTACGGGCCGGACCTCCTCAATATATATATATATATATATATATATATATATATATATATATATATATATATATATATATATAAGTAAAGGGGAATATATACTGAAATACATACTTTTCACGATTTCAGTACAAGGTGCACACAGTGTATTTAATAAATAGACTTCGGACATGATTTAGGTTCAGTTAGCGTCTACGTTCACAAGCAAGCAGAGAGAAAAGAGTCAACAGTGTAGTGCGCTACTGAGTTTAAGAATGGCCTCAGTTCTTGGAAGGGGCAAGAGGCAATAAAACCCTGTACTTACCCATTTTACAGTCAAAGTGCTACGAAACAGCAACCGTGTCCAAGGTTTATTGATAAACACTCATGTTTCGTTGTTGGTCATATTAACTGCCAAACAATATTGTTATTGTAAAATAATAATAATAATAATAATAATAATAATAATAATAATAATAATAATAATAATAATAATAATAATAATAATAATAATAATAATAATAATAATAATAATAATAATAATAATAATAATAATAATAATAATAATAATAATAATAATAATAATAATAATAATAATAATAATAATAATAATAATAATAATAATAATAATAATAATAATAATAATAATAATAATAATAATAATAATAATAATAATAATAATAATAATAATAATAATAATAATAATAATAATAATAATAATAATAATAATAAAAATAATAATAATAATAATAATAATAATAATAATAATAATAATAATAATAATAATAATAATAATAATAATAATAATAATAATAATAATAATAATAATAATAATAATAATAATAATAATAATAATAATAATAATAATAATAATAATAATAATAATAATAATAATAATAATAATAATAATAATAATAATAATAATAATAATAATAATAATAATAATAATAATAATAATAATAATAATAATAATAATAATAATAATAATAATAATAATAATAATAATAATAATAATAATAATAATAATAATAATAATAATAATAATAATAATAATAATAATAATAATAATAATAATAATAATAATAATAATAATAATAATAATAATAATAATAATAATAATAATAATAATAATAATAATAATAATAATAATAATAATAATAATAATAATAATAATTTTCTAATGAACATAAAAATAATTATAATACTAAGTATAGAACGTTTATGTAATGAATAACATCCAACTTCATATGAAATAAATGTATACCTATCAATCATACATCGCGGATCCATAAAATGAATAGGTAGATTACAGCCAATAGCCATTTTATTCAAACGTCTAGACGATAGCAGCTCCAAGGGCAAAATCAGCAAATAACATATAGTGGTACAAAAAGAAAATCATTTATCTCAGGGTGAAAGAAGACTGAAAATTAATATCCCAATAATGGGAAAGTGAACGTCTCTGATAACTAAGATCATCACTAGTTCAAAATGAGAGATCCATTCTATCATGTGTCAGTAAGCTATGAACTATGAATTATTTTAACGATTATGATAGACGCAGAAACATCATTGTTCAGGAATAATATAATTAAAAATTAAAGGTAACGTGATTGTTTTGAAACTAATTTATGCGTAATTACAAAAAATTATTTCTCATGCTTCTCAATCAAAACAGTTTGAAAAGTTATAACAAGAGCACTGTAATTAGTGCGAATAATCCCTATTTAAATTATTAGTTTAAAGTTTAAGTGCCAGACCCTCGACAGCAAACGAATACGATATGGAGTTAATGAGGAACTGGTGAGGACCTCTGTTTTGAAACATAACCGCCATGTTAAATGTATCCGTACTCCCCTTTCGCCGCTCCCCTTTCGCCTAATCCTGAACATTATTCCAATACCAATTCCTGCGTATCGGATTTTAATTGAAACCAGTTGGAGATTAGCTCAGTAAGGGTTGATGTGAAAAGCTCATCATAGGTAATTTCTGACAAAATTAAAAGAAAAATAACCCTCTGGGAAAACACTCGACCATAGATAATACATATATTGTTACTAACACTGCAACGAAACACCCAATGAATAAATAATTTTAAAGTCAACGTACATTATCTTATCCTAAGAAGGGGATACAAAGTGTCTAACGAAAATTATTTGCAACTTTGTGGGAAAGTCATTATCCCTAATTCGAAGGAGGGAGCGATGACTAGTAGGGTGCCTAATCATTTCTCTGATTCCGCTCTAAATCAGACTAATGTCATTTACATTAAAGTAAAAATAATGAAAACTTTCAGTAAACTATTCAGAATTTCGTCTTTAGTAATGCCTAAATGAACGATCTAAGCTGATGTCTCCTCTCTCTCTCTCTCTCTCTCTCTCTCTCTCTCTCTCTCTCTCTCTCTCTCTCTCTCTCTCTCTCTCTCTCTCTCTCTCTCTCTCGATCTCTCGATCTCTCTCTCTCTCGATCTCTCTCTGTCTCTCGACTCCACAAAACTGTTATTCTAAATTCACATTGCAGTACAATATTAGGCTGGAACTTTACATTGCCGGATATGCCTAAGAAAGGAAGTTTAACAGGGATCTTACTTCACCTATTTCATGCCAGGTTTGTATGCTATTAGTAAAATTAACACACGTTGTCATTTACATAGGTTAGATTAAATGTCCAAGCAGGAGAATCCAGTAGGAAATCTAAACGGGAACAGCAAAATTTTCCCAACGTCCTCTCTACGTCCTTTGCTGCTGTTTTAACGGTTGGTTTACTTGGTCCTCGTAATTACACGGCTCGCCTCTTAACACTAACGCTCTCCATGGGGATTCGTAGAAGCTTCTAACTGCATGCATCGACTCTTTAACATTTGGTGAAGAACGGCATAAATAAATTATACTAAATTTAAGCATCCAACATAATATTATATTGGAACCTTTAAGAGTTTATCCTGGCGGTTTATGTTACATAAATGTGACCCTCACCTTCAGCATGTTCTCCAAATTTTCTTTTTAATGTTTGCGTTCGTATGTCTCCTGAACGCTAGGTAACATTGATATAAACTAATACTTAATCTATACATTTATTATAAACACTAAGAAAATAGTGAACTTGCGTTTGCGCTATTCTTTGTATTTGGACAGTAGCAGACACTAAGACGTAAAGAACGAAAATATTTACTGAAATTCAAATTACATTATTCAACAAAATTTTAAAATTGTACAGAATGAAAACCCTAAGATTATCTATAACTGACGAATTAAAAGTGTAAATAAATAAACAAATGATTTATTACATTATTATCATCATCATTATTAATTACTGGCTACATCCTTTCGACCTCTTACAATTATGACTTTTCGAAAATTTTTTACTTATTGTTAATATCTAAGGTTGAATGCTCAAACATAGATAAATGTTATTTTTGAAGAGTAGATAGTCTGTAAATGAATACTTCATATAAATTTACGTCAATGGCTACTCACATTTATTTAGTACAAAACTGGATTCGTTGTGAAAGGTTCTGTCTCTTATGTGTTGCAGTATGTTCTGTAGGAACCAGCAGTAATCACTAATCAAGAATGGACCCTACCTCCACTTGTAACGCTGCTTCATCTGTAAAAAAAACCTGACTTATTTTGTTCATCACTCATACACCCAAATTTGGAGGGGAAAATGTGTGTAAATGCAAGATGTGAATTTGAGAAGCATTTCTATTTAATTTACGTCCTCCAACGTTAAGTCATGAAATGGGTGAAATGATACTCAAAATGAGACTATCCTGTGGCCGATTAGGTATAAAACAAAACCTAACATTTAAACATTTTTCAAGGCAACTACGAACTCTACTCCTTGCAATGGAATCTTCTGTCAAATTAGTGGCAGAAAGTCTTAAATTAACAAACGTCGTTAGAACACATACGCATTTAATTAAAATGACTATTAGTTGTAATCCACCAATTCATTTAATGGATTCACGAAGTATGATTAATTGGGGATATTTTACTAGCTGCAAACAGTTTCTTTACATTCTAGTAATGCACTCGTAGAATTCTATTTCACCCTGTTTAATATATAATTAGTTGCTTTATTCTTAGGCATCCAGTTCCTTTAACGCTATATTATTGTCATCAGTAATGCAGTTTTTATACATTAAATGATTTCCTATGTTATCTAAAGTGTTAAATTCATTTGTTTTCAATTTTCTCAGTGTTATTCTCAAATTGCATGATATTTGTCACAAATTACAGAACACTTAATGAGGCAGGATTTTAATCATGCTGAATTCACTGAAAATATCTAAAATGATTGATGTCGTTCGCTCTGCCTGTAGCGTTTTTATTTCCTTACTGCTCCAGACCTTCTAACATGAAGGGATATAAAGGTTTCTTATTCTTATGCGTATTGTAAGCTAATGTTGGCGTTAACACTGCATGACCGAAGGAAATCCTTTAACATTGTAATAGGCTTCCAAATCTATAGATATATTCACTTAATTGGGGTATTTAAAGTAAAATGTTATTAATTTCAGGAGGTAAAATTGACAGTTGAGGGACGAATATACGCTTTTTATTTACATTAACTAAAATTAATATTTAATAAGGTATTCAGTTGAAAATGTTTAATAGTGTTTCAGTATTCGTTAAACTGGGGGAAAAATAGCAACGTTGTATGCAATAAAACTACGCAAATAATTGGTCATTCAAAAGGAGGGACTTCACCTGGAATAACTTATCTTAATTTGCATAATTTTACATTTAGCACAGGTTATATTATTTATGGTGCACCCTGAAAGAAAAGAAAGAAAACCACGCGAAAACCACGCCTTATATGTGATTCAATCCACGTTTCAATCACCACTATTAATCAACGCCATTAAGGACTTCAACTATTCTATGAACAGAAATGCCATTTGGGTGATTAAAATTATGTTTGCAACCAAAACACCCAAAATAGAAGTGATTTGTACTTCTGGTCTGCTACGTACCGAAGCATAACAATAGCATATTACTGAAGTGTTAAATGAATTTTATATATTTGCCTGTTTGTAATGGTTGCTGCAATATTGCTTTACAGAACTGCAAGTCAGCCGATGACTATGACTATCATGCTATCTGAAGAATACGACCAACTCCATTCTTCTATCATATATACAAAAACGCATTTCAATTAGATAGTTCTTTGCTTTCGTCTCACCGAAGTTGGCCATATTCTTTTTGAGAAAAATAGTAGCTAGAGAAACTGCTGCATTCTGTTGAAATATTCGACACCAATATTTTACTGTAATTGCACGTTTTGAATTACAAAAGCAGTTCTAATAACAGGGATGGTGAATATGTGCATATACACCGTCTAGAAACCGGAAGTGTCAAAAATGAAAGGTTTCTTGCATAGAAACTTGCTGTTTAGCTTCAGCAATTTTCAAGCACAAGGTACAGTAATGTTAGAAATAGTCCTCCCAAATTACATATTTCATGAAAAATGGACAATTTTGATTTCTTCAAAATCGTTTAATGCTTCTGATTAAAACTCAATATGTATAAGATATTTTCATAACAAATGAAATATAATTATTGAATTATAATTCAGCCAAAATATTCCAAATTAATATTTTAACACCATTTATGTTCAACAAAAGCTGTAAAATTTATTTCGGTACTCTGCATTTATTTGATATAAGAATTCGATATAATTAATTAATTTCGTCCATAATGTTAAATACGATCCGAAAACTACAATTTAATATTAGTGTATCAATGATTTACTAAGTTATAATGAATTATACAAAATATAAAGGATGATAAAATATTTCGAGTGTTCAATAATATGAAGTATTATATTAGTATTTTAAGTCTCCCAAATTTTTACAAAATTAATATGAAGGGAAGCTATATAGGCTTGTTCATTTCATATCTTTAAAAAATAGGTAAGTCATTAACTATTTTCCATGCCTTTGTGGAATATATTATGTGGAAGGATTACGGATTATCTACATAATTCCTAATTTTCTAATTACACACCAGTAAAATCTACTGCTCTTAAATGAATGTTTAAACTGTGCTTTATAAAACAATTTTACAATACACTACCTGCGTAGGAATTGGTAAACGCAGGCCAATGTGTCAGACGGTTGGCCGTCAGCAAGCTTTATACCGTTTACCCTTATAGTTTGTTGATTGGAAGTCTTAGTTACCAAGTTGCCTTTGTGTTGTATATTTCTTTAGTTTCCATTCATGTTGATGTGTTTGCTGAACACTGAATTATGTTACTATAATTTTATAACTGTAGACAAACATGTATCAAGGGACAAACATTTAATTTATCCATGGAATTTTAACTGAACCCCCATTCTAATTTCAACCCTAGGTGACATAGGAGTAAATCACACGTTAAAAAATAGTTTTCTTAAATCCAGATTACGGACCTTTTCATTCCATAAATCAAGAAACCTATATATCTTTTGGCCATCTTTACTTATATTATATTTTAATGGTCTTATATAATTGACAATTTCATAAGCTAGAAAATATTTAAGACATGTAAACTAAAGAGCTACTTAAAATAAACAAATGAAATAAATATATTTATAAAATTCATTTGCTAAAATCTTGCTTCCTTTTGGTGTTAATTTAAGTATTATTTCCATAATTAACGCATTAACTGTTCACTGTTATTGGGAAATAAGAGATTAAGATAGTTGCAGTGCACGTTACCATGATGAAAAAGCCATAATGTATGCCACACATCAATAGAAGGAATGCCTTTTCAATAATACATTATTATATCCGCGTTATTGTAGTATAAAATAAAATATTACTTCATTACTCTTGCGGTAAGCTAAAACTATAACTGGATTGTTGTTATCAAGAGCATATCAACTGGGTTCTGATGAACACGTCACGAGGAAGCAAAACAGGCTGATTCCAAACCATAAATGATTACACCCTTGCACCATATATCTCGCTGGCTACCGGAGATAGCAACAGATTGATGTTAAACTTCCCTAAATGGAGGCTCTAAAAGATTTCGTGATGCGGGTTGTTGGTCGAATAAATTACGAGAGTCGGAAAGCGTGACAGATTAAAGAAACTAAATCACGGAGAGGAACCTTTATCAGGCAGCTTTCCACGCTACGTATTTTAGATTTGAGAATATCCTCAAAATGTCTCTTCAGCAGCATGATGGTGGAAGGACCGTGTCTTTTTTAAAATCAAATAAACATATACTCCTACATAATTACTGAAAGTACTATGGAAAATCTCTGCTTGAGAAATTTGAATGCATAGCTGCTATATAGGTACCAGTAGCGCTTGCACCAACCCAGAACCCCTCCCCATAGATACACACACAAACACTATACATTTCGCCTCAGCAGACCACCTTTGTATAGCAATACAACAGATAGAAAACTATAAATGTAGGATTCAGATTTCAGGTGCAAACCGAAGATTCACAGACCGAAATTGACTCCACGTAAAAGATTTAACTGTAATTCTCCGTTTTAATTTTATCTCTATATATACTTATGCGAAATACTATTAGTGGTATAACTAATTATACCTCAGCAATGTGGGAAGTTCAACAAACCTATTTGGTGTTAATAGTGTTTTAACACGTTAGTACCCGCCTCGGTAGCGTAGATAGTAGCGTGTCTGCCTCACGTTCAAGAGGTCTCGAGTTTGAATCTCGGTCAGAGTGAGTTACCTGGATAAGGTTTTTCCGGGGTTTTCCCTTATTCTGAAAGACGAATGTCAGGTAACTCTAAGCTCCATGGACCCCGGACTCATTTGGGCATCATTGCACCCATTTTATTCATCGTCCGATATGATTTAATGTTCGAGGACGTAAATTAAAAAAAAAAAAACGTTAGTTTTACAATGACACCAGATATTTGTTCAAGATGTGTGAAGTACGATGGAATGCATTTCTTGAGCTTCGTGAGGACATAAAAAGCTGCTGTTTCGGAAGGAGTGATTCAGTATAGGTAAGTACAACTACTTTGAACATGCTGTGGTATGCCTTCTACTTCTGCAAACAAATTGATTATGTTGCGTTTTTAACTGTAATCTCTTCTTTGTGTATGATTCACTTTTACATACCTCGGCACGAAATTCTCGTAATACTTCTGGTACATAATTGTAGAGCTTTTCTTCTAGAGTTCTGAGACATTTTAGTCAATTGTTAATTTCGATATAAAGTAATTTAATGATTCAAGAATAGACAAGTGAATGGGTTGAAGGTTATATAGTCAAAATGTTCCTGAATTATTCATCTTTTTTCAGTGTATTTTTCGTCAAGAATCGTCGTGAATGCCTCTTATGTATCTGCAGTCAGAGCTAGATTCTCCTTCCAAGTAGGTACATAATTGTAGAGCTTTTCTTCTAGAGTTCTGAGACATTTTAGTCAATTGTTGATTTCAACTTAAAGTAATTAAATGATTCAAGAGTAGACAAGTGAATGGGTTGTGCCTAAATTATTCAGTTTTTTCAGTGTATTTTGTGTCAAGAATCGTCGTGAATGCCTCTTATGTATCTGCAGTCAGAGCTAGATTCTCCTTCCAAGTACCCTCTAAGAAAAACTTACTTTTTATTTGGTAGCTTAGTATGGTCGTTATATATGGAAGTTTGAATTGTTCCTAGAATCTTGAGTAGTTTTCAGTCATATCTAAATAGGCTTCACTTAATGACGGGTCGATTTACTTATGTGTAACAGTTGGTATCGTTACAAAAGCTCACGTTGTAATACTGTAATTGATCAGTGTATTTCTTAAACTGTTATTAATGCTACAAGATGTATGTTCTATTATAAATTTAGTGCGGATCCAGCTATTTCTCAGCTTTTGAAATGTCAGTTTGGAATTCGTGATCCAGATCTTGAATCATCTAAAGTCAGAAGTATAATTAAAGTGGCATACAGTCGACCAATACTATAGTTATCCCCGTTCTATAACTCTTTGTAATATTCCTAAAACACATTACGTTTTCCCTTCTTTGTACCCTTTCTTTCACGATTTCAAGCCTATCTGGTTGGGCATCTGTTATCTTGGAGAGCGATATGATAGAAAATTCCCTTGGTTTCGAGTGCTATCATTTGTAATTGTAGAATAGCATAAATACAATTTGTAGAGAGCGCCAAAGTTCTATATTTTTCTTCAAGTATACCTATTTGGCACACAGTAGTTATTTTAAAATTCCCCTGTATTTCTCGGGTGCTAGCAGAAATTAATAATGTTAGGAAGTGACTGCCATACCATAGTGTCACGGCAACAGGCATAAAAGTTTCGGCACAAATAAGAAAACAGTTGGCGAATAAAGTTTCATGGTAATAATGAGCCTTGCTAAGCAGTTAATGATAGCGCGGCTATTGTAAACAAGCGCCGGCAAGCAAGATAACTGAAGGAAAGGCCTTACCGGCATAGATTAAGTTACGCTTCTAGAATGTGATAGAATATTGCGATTAAGTCATTAGATGCTTTGTTTGCCAGAACCATCTAGTGATTGACAGAACAGTCTGGTATTCATGATGAGTGAGTTGTAAACAGAGTGAGTAAGCAGAGCCTGTTGTGTAACAAGAGTGTTGTTGTAAAGAGAGCTGAACTGGACGCTGTTATTGTCATCGATCTTGGAAGATTCTGTTGTTATGTGATGTAATGTTGTTACGTGAGAATCGAACAGTGTGTCTCTACAAAAATAAAGGAGATTTTTAATTTCTGCAACTCGTCCTTTTAATTCTACGAACCCACAAAGTCGCAATATATACGTAGACACCTCTAGTGCTTAATGAAGACGTGCGGCGATTCTGCACTGGCTGTTTTATTATCATTTATGAAGAACATTATATATCTTCGTTTTAATTTTCATTATGATCTTCTTCCAATGGATCTGATAATATTCCGCGGAGATCTCGGCACCAAATTTTGTGTAATGATAGACACTTTTTATATAAATAAAATCAACTTGGTTAAGGTCAGCGTTAGTTTACTTATTTCCAGCACATATCCCAAAATATTTATAATAGACAAAACATTTAAATAGAAGGAAAGCATAGGAGAATGAATATCTGGATGTAAATCACAATTCGTAGCTGTGTATTTGTGTGTGCAGTGTGTGTGTATGTGTGTGTGTGTGTGTGTGTGTGTGTGTGTGTGTGTGTGTGTGTGTGTGTGTGTGTGTGTGTGTGTGTTCAATATATCACAAGATGGCCTTTTCACGCTTCTAATTTTGCTGCTGTAAAGTATCTATTACGTGGCTGAAGCATGCTTCTGTGCAAGCAATCAGTTTTTTCTTTATCAATTGTTATTGTTAAATTTAGCTTTTTTTGTAATTTACGTCCTCTGACGTTAAGTCATATCGGACGATGAATGGAATGGATGAAATAATGCTCAAATGTGTCCAGGGTCCATGGAGCGTAGAGTTACCCGACATTCGTCCTTACAGGATAAGGGAAACCCCAGGAAAAAGACCTTATCCAGATAACTCACCCTGACCGAGATTCGAAATCGGGACCTCTTGAATGTGAGACAGATATGCTACCATCTACGCTACCAAGGCGGGCTTATATTTAAATTGTTTTAATATGTCTGTCATTAAACAAATATTCACATATCTTGACTGTAGTCCTCCCGTTATAAGCAGCAAACCTCATGTAATTAATTATCCTTATTTGTATTACTCCACGTACCATGTGGGGAAGCAATGCAAATTGCGCTATGTTGCATTCGTACCGCCCCCAAAGGATTTACACGAGATTTGAAAAAATGGAATCAGAAATGAACTGCATATCATGCAATAATGCTGCGTTAGCTTTGCACAAATAAATTTAAGGTCGCACATTTATACCACCAGTTTCTTTGACCTCCTTATGCACACGAATAACACTCGCTTATAAAACGCTGTGCTAGAGGTTAATCTTACATAAGTCCTTTACTGGAATATCTGGGTTATCTTCGAATAAGTTGTGAAACATATTTAAAATAAATGGTTTTACACCATTTCTTCATAGTTTACTTTTACTGTGCTTCTTGTAGCCCTGAACATTCATTTTTCCCACTACACAACTTATAAATTAACCTAATTGACATCATCCATAGTGTAGATGGCAGCCTGTCTGCCTTACGTTCAAGAGGTCCTGAGTTCGAATATCATTCATGGCGAGTTATTTGAATAAGGTTTTTCTCGGGGTTTTCCCTAATTCTAAAAGATTAATGTCGGGTAACTGTAATCTCTATGGGCCCCGGCTTATCTGAGTATCATTTCATTCATTTTAGTCACCGTCCAAATTGATTGAATGTTGGAGGATGTTAATTGCAAAGAGAAATAACTCTTCATTCACGTATTTCACCATCACTGCTCCATCAGGTTATACATTATTGAAATTTTTTATTTTTCCTAAATGAATGGTAAAACATGGGATTAAAACTCAAAACACGCAGTAAAATAATGCAAGGTTACACTTACGTTTAACATTAAGTATTGCTAGTAAAACTGTGTGTGGCCCTACATGCTCAGTGTAAATCCTTTGCAAACAGATTTATTTAAACTGTCGCTTTCTGGTAGATCTAGGATGCACTCGAGGAGCAGTGCATTGTTATACCGAACTAGAATGTGATGAAAAATCATACAGAAGCCTGAATATTAGGAGCACACACAGCAAAAAGGTACAGTGATTTCATCTGCTTGGAGTTGTTTCATGGCCCTGGATTTAGGCTTGGAGGATTTTGTTGCTTTGGAGGGTCCTTTTTCGAACATTCTGGAAGCTTCTTTGGCGGCATTATAAACTTTAACCCCAAAGCAGATTATCAAGAACCCTTCCTTGCGCACCAAACATAAAGGATGTTGTTATGTCCTCCTCAAAGCTCCATTTTGACATTTATGCGTATGCAGATGACATCGCATAGCCTTTGAAATGTAGGAGTGGTCCAACAACTTATGATTTCTGCCCGAGTTTCTGTGAATCATCAGAAATCAATGTCGGTGTTATTGGCTTCCTGGCCGTAAAATCCACATGTCTCTTCTTCAGTGCTTCACAAATTTGTTTATGCGGAAGAATTCCAGCAAACACTAAAATGGCGGGGCGTCAGTGTAATAGTCAAACGAAAACTTTCTATAAATCAACTGGACACTTATTCAAATTCTCGAGACCAGCAATTTATGGTGTCGACGTAAAATAAACAAATAAACACATATAATTTGCAGATGTTATACATTTATTAATTATGTGATTTTTATATGATGTCGTATATTTATATAATTTTTATTTATATAATTTATATATCTTATATGCTACTAAATAAAAATTCACATAATTTTTTAAATATCTGCATAAAACCTAGGCTTTGGTGTTTCAGTGGCTAAAATGTGTTTAGGAGTTTTCAAATGCGTTTTCTGCTTGAAAGAATAGGTATGGCATCATTATTCATCCAAAGGTTTGAAGTGCTTCGTTTCAATACCTTTATACCGGTCTGTTGACACAGAAAATTGAGCTTTGCAAGAACTGTGTTAGAGGCTGCACCAGAACCATTAGAGCCCGTTTAGGAAGTTTCGGAATTTCTTGTACTGAATTCCAAAACTTTTCCAACAACCTTCTTGGTAAGCTACCATTATTTTATAACATCCCCAATGCTTCATTTTCTGCTGCTTCTGCTAGGGGAAGCTTGCTGTCTTCAAATGTGACAAATTGACACCTCACCCAGGCATAAGCATTTGTGTTCATTTGGATGTACCTGAGAGTATTGTCAATTAGTACATATTACACTATGTTTTTTGCTTCCTTCTTCGCTCTAGAGTATTTTCACACACCTGTGGGGATTTTTATTCTATATTCATTAATTTTTATAACAGTTTCTAATTATAAGCGTTCTAGCTCAAGTGGTCCGTGCGTGGAACTTTGTAAACCAGTTCTAGGAAAGTAAAAAAAAAAAAAAAATGTGTAGCAGGGTGCATGCGCCATGCAGTACGAATAAAGTTCTCGTGGACGGTAGCGTCAATATATCAGTGGACCTGCTAGTGAGCGGAGGAGTAGGCGACAGTCTCCGAGGTTAAGGGAGCAGTCGTTACTAGTACTATTGTGTCGGATTCTATCTGTAAACCTAAAGCAAATAACTACTAATTGGTGTATGCTGGTAAGATGTCATAAATTAACCAATAAATGTGTAACTCTTCAATTTGTATAAATGGACTTAGCTTGTGCGTATTACTCCCACCCTTATGCTCCCGGCAGAATAAAATTTTAGGTTTCCTCTAAATATTCCGATATATCTCTGAGCTAGCTGCCTCATGTTGGAGTCGAATTTGTTTAATATTAGTAATAATATAAGAACAGTCTAACCATGTTCTCAAGAGGATACAGTATTAGGAGACATTTCGAAAATTAAGTTGCTAACATATCTAAGCATGCATTTCGTCTTCTTCAGTTAAGATGCTTTGCAGCCTGGAATCACGCTTGTTCATAATGTCAACCATATAACTGAGAATCATTCATTTTAAGCACCATAATTAATTTCCAAGCAAGTCTGTAAAATGACTTTTTCACTTTGAACAAATTCTAATAATGTTTCCCTGAGCTTAGTAGACTTAAAATTCTGCGTCAAGACGACCACAACACTTCAGTATGGAAAATGAGATGAAATGTGTAGTGTTTAACGCCCACTTTTACTGCATACGGCACCGCAGGCGATGACACTGATGATACATGAAATGAAGAAGGAGCACCGGTGGAATGAGATGGCGGGGGAAACCGGAGATCCCGGAGAAAACCCGCCCCAGCGCCGTGTTGTCCACCAGAAATCTCACTTTGCGGTCGCCTGGGATCGAACTCGGGCCACCTTGGTGAGAGTCAAGCGGTCTAACCACTGAGCCACGGCGCGGCCTTCAGTATGGAGAAAACGATTATGGCAATATGCTCTAACTTCAGTTCATAAATGAGCAATTATCCCAGATTCAAGATGTTGGCCTTTTATACTATCTCTACCATGTGTCTATAACTGCATTAAAATATACAACTCCGTTTTTAATAACTAATAGTGTGTATATATTATTCATATTCCTCATAAAATTATTATCCGTATTCAATCTTGCGATATGTAGGGTTCACGGTAACATAATATTTAGTAATTACTATAGTAAAAGTAGAAATGTTTGTAAATATGAATTAAACCTAAGAAAGAAACTTAGAGAGATAAACAAGCTATGCACGTTTTCAATTCAGAATAAAGCCACTAATGAGAAGTTCAAATGTTAAAACATATCACAACTCAATTTATAAAATAAGATGTAAGTTAAGATAACAACATTTAATTACCATGATTGCTACAAATAAGGAAATATTTCTGTATGTTGCACTCAAAATTATTGCTTTTCTCTTGAACAAGCTGCTCTTGCAACCTCATTCCTCCTTCTATTTCACATTAATCGAAAAAGACGTTTGCAGAAATTATATTATTGCCAAATTTATTGTAGTTGCAAAGGCATTTAATCGATAGTTAAATATTTTAGGGCTGGTCTCTATGTGATCATTTTAAAGTTCTGTTCCCTTGTCATGGAAAAGATAAAAGTGAATATCGACTTCCCATTAGAGAAAAACGTAACTATTATAAAATACATAGCAGGAAATCTTTTCAAAGCTGTTTACTCTACGAAAAAGAAAAGCGGTCAGAAATAAACTACGTGCTTTATTCAGATCCACATCTTTTCTTTGTTAAGAGTTCGTCTATTGTAACAGGTTTCGAGCTGTACAAAGTCATACATAGTGAAGAGAGCTTCTAAGAACGTTCCCAGAAACTTCGAGATACGCATTTCATTTATCATTAAAGTATCTTACACATGCGTTATTTTAAACAAACAAAAGTCATACATAGTGAAGAGAGCTTCTAAGAACGTTCCCAGAAGCGAGATACGCATTTCATTTGTCATGAAAATATTTTACACATGCGTTCTTTTAAACAAAAGAACGTTACCAGAAACTTCGAGATACGCATTTCATTTGTCATGAAGGTATCTTACACATACGTTATTTTAAACAAAACCGCTGTAGCCATTTTTGGGGAAATCGACATTTTTCAGAAATGTTTCATGCAAAGAATAGTCTGAATGGGGTTATTTTACTGAAAATGTTCCTGTCGCATCTTAAAATGATGCTGAACATAAATACCAAGTCTGGTATTTAACCGATATTTCATTTTTGAGTTACACTGTTCATAAACGAACAAAGGGACACACACAGTCGTCCGGGACGCACGTGAAAGCAGACATTAGCAGACGGACATTTTGCACCCACACAACTTTCTCTATTCTTATACAAACTTCTTACAACCGCTTATTCCTCCACTTCACCTAAGTCAGACAAGTATTTGCAGAAATTTCATTGTCGTTTTCTTTTAGGTGCAAGGAAAATATGGGTATGATTGTATTATAATTTAAGCTATGGTCAAATCTCCATGTGATGTCGCTATGTAATTCCTGTGAAACTCCGTTCTCTTTTCATGGACAAGGGATACAAATTGATTTACGACTCCCATTTGAGTACATGCATGGGAAAATGAAAATAAAAGGATAACTAGTAGTATCTTCGAAATGATGTCCTCCCCACACTCTAAAACGTGTATTTGATATACATTGGGTGTTTTAACGAGCTATACATTTCTTCTGTTGTAAAATTTTGTCCATATCTCACTGTTTAACAGTTATACAAAAGACATCCAGAATGAAGAAAACTTTTGAGCACATTTCCAGGAAATTTAAGATGTGCATTTCATTTGTCATAAAAACTCTTAATCATATAGTTATTAATCAAAATATTTAGAAGCATTTTGAGGAAATTAATATTTTTACAAATATGCCACATAAATTATAGTCAGTTGTTCCCCATCCTTGGAAGAAGCCGAAACGAAATACTAAGTTTGGTAATTAACCGAATTGATTTTGAATTGTGTTGTACACATACGGACACACACACAAAAGTAGACAGTCATTTTTCTAAAAAAATTCTTGTTTTAAATTCAGTGGATCTCTAACGAATACTTCCTTTGAAATCTCAATATTGAATTTTTAAGTGCAAAACAATTCTTTCCTTACTTAATCTACGCAGTACAGAAAGTAAAAATTAATACTAAAATATAAAGGTTTAATATTAAATATAATGTGTTAAAGTTTTATTGGTTTCCAAGAAAAACCGCTTTGAACCGTTTCCAGTATATAAAGCAACGTGAGGAGGAATTTTCCGATTGTTATTTAGGAAAGTAGACAATCTCTTGAAGATGTGTTCACTTTTTTGTACTGTTTAATGCTCACTTTTGCTTCATACAGCACCTCAGGCTGGAGATGTGTGCACATTCCTATATTGTTTATGCAAGATAAGTTATTATTCTTTGTATAAACAACTAAAAATTGAAAATATATTTTGTGCTAGTAGTGATATCCAAGTGGAACAAGTACTGTTCAGAAACATTCCCTGCGCAAATTAAATGTGTGTTAGCCAAACTTACTAACTGTATTATCATTTAAATATAAGCTTCAATGTTCTTATTTAACCCGAAATACACAGCTTGGGGTTAGGCGTACCCACAGTTTCACAAGCACCGATAAGCACTTTAAATCGCTTCATAACTGCGCTGCATTATTGAGGGGCTTTCCAGGTAACCCCGAGTTTTCATTATACGAAAATTCCGAGGAGAGACTCTGAACTTAGGCCTGGTACATTTCCTTTCCAACTTTGTTTCCTACGTTTCAGTTCTTCTATCATTCGTATCTTGGCCTTAGGTGATAATAGCAGGCATTTAGCACCATTAAAATGATTGTTATATCAGAGATTCAAACATTAATTAACGGTATAACTTAACTTTTTATTTAAATTAGGTATCTTAAAGTTATGTAAAGGTGCTCATGGAATTCGTCCTCCTTGCTTTAATCAGCTTCACACAAGAACATTTTTCGTTGATTTTCCTTTTTTTAGAATCAGCTCTACCTGGTTTGTTTAAAATGTAATGTTTATACAATACAGAAACAAAAACTAAAATATATTGCAAAAACCGTCTGCAAAAACAAAAACCTTCCCCTTCTTCATTCAAATGTATTAGCTATAACTTGGGAGTTATACAAGCGAGATAAGGTTTCAAATTTTGAAGAAGAAGAAGAACTTTGTTAAAGTACATAATTCAATGATGTATTTGAAGCATCAAGAACATGCTGCTGTGCATTATAATTTTGACAGCTTCTAAGTGGTATCCTTATATCCTCTTGGCTTAGCTGATCATTAGTATTGCAGTCTCTTAACACCTAAGCATGTCAAAAAATGCATTTTTCAGAAACCTCTGTTTTGCTATCCTCACTGCAGAAAACTTCACCGTGGGCTTTTGGGTCTGTGGAAACTTAACGTCGATGTTTCTTTATTTATTTACTTTTTTATTTTACTTCTGGATGAACATTTTGTAAGAGATATCACCTAAATATACAAAAATTGTTATAGTGATAGGCATAAAGGGAATTAAAAATATTATTTTATTCACATGTGTGCAATATGGCAACGAGTATAGAAGGTCATATGACACACAAAATTTCTGTTCCGGTATTAATATTTCACATGCAAGAGTCCTCTTCGAAAATGTACATTAGAACTTTGCAACTGGCCTACATACCCAACTGATGATTTAAAAGGTGACCAGTTTCTAGGAGACAAACAGTATTAAAGTAATTTGCGTAAAGTAATTTTTTATTATTATCAGATTGGTTTATTGTTACGTCACGGCGGCAGCAAATGCATATCGCAAACTGGTTAAATGTGGTCACCCCATTCCATCGTTTTTATTGATTGGCACTCGGAAGAACATGAAGGTGGAATAGTGAAAGACAGTCACCGGTTGACGTCACGAGTACGTGCCCTATTGTTGTGCCGTGCTGATATTTTCCAGACCTTTCGATCATGGTAGATCTATAAGATTCGACTTCGACAGTGTTCCATTCTTTCGGTTCGAGGAAAACTTCTTTCCTGAACGGCAGATTATAAAAGAGGGTGCAACAGCCAGCCTCGGGCATTTGCAGTTATGAGTTGACCAGAGAGTATCTGAAACAGTTGGTTGGAGTAGTTGTGCAGTTGTGACTCGACAAGCCAAAGAAGTAAACGGCGAAGTTTTTTTGAAAGTTTACGGAGTCGGCATGCAGAACAGTGTAAGGTAAGTTTTGGTCTGCGAGCAGTGTAAAGACGCCTCAAGCGCTGCAAGTTGCTGTGTGCATCAGAGGCGCAGAGAAACAGACGACATGCTTGCTCAAAGTAACTGTCTCTTACCGCTTTTAAGAATTTTGATAACCGATTATAGTGAGTAGGCACTCTTTTATACATTTGCAAACTTGTTAATAGTTGCTTTATTATTTACAACTTCAAGTGTATATTTATACTATTTATGACCATTTAATGTTTAGTATGAATTTTTTCTGGTAACCTCGAGTTGGGGAAGCTGAACTTGTAATAATTATTTAGTATGCCTTTTAATGTGGCTGTAGGGTGTACAACCTGAAACGTCATTTCAGGATCTTTCTATGCTAAGAGTCCATTCTTTCCTAAATGTTCAACCAACTATTGCGGAATTTGAAATGCATGGAATGCATTCATGCCTTCATTGAGCTCCTATAGGAGATTACCTTAAAATTGTTTTGATAGGTCAAGCTTTAATGAATTTTAACACTGAAGAGAAAATTGTGGAAATATATTCTTTAAAGTAAAAAGAAAAGAAAAGGTACGTCTCTTGGGCTCTATTACAAAAAGCCACCTCTAACGCATGAGATGACTGATAATGTTCGATGGAAGGCAATTTTGAGAATTACCAGGGGCAAATGGGCCTTTAAAACCGCATTGATAAGGATATATGAAAGCTTTCCCGTATTTCTAAGGGGCAACAATGAAAACTATGAACACTAAAAGAAGATAGTGTTGAGATTGTTCCACGAGTCCATTTGGTGAATTTTCAGTTTTAATGGATTGTGTCATACATATATTATTTAGCACAAGGATAAAAGTATTCCGTAGGAGGTGTCATGAAAGGGTACCTCTTATGGAAAAGACGGCGTAAAGTGTTCTGTAAGAAGCCATTTTGAGGTTATTAAGCATCAATGGACCTGCCTTCTTACTAACTCTGTAAAACAAAAATAAAAATATGTTTAATTGATTGATTTATGTGGGGTGCAACAAAAATTATGACGCCTAACAGAAGTGGGTTACAAAATTTACAACGGAGGAAATGTTTGAAAATATTAAGCTTGAACTGATCTGTTTTTTTTTTCTTCCTTCCAATAATAAAACTGCAGAATATTACATTATTTATTATTTTATAATTTGTAATGCCTAAAGCCACACAAATTGGAAATGGGAATGTAAAAAGTTGAACTGATGGCAACTTGTATGGTTTTCTATACAAAATTTAGCTCATTGAAGTTGAGATGATGCAATTAAAGTAAGTACCGAACAACAATATGTAAGTTTTAATTAATGCAAGTGTGCATTGGAAAAGTATTTGGAAAATTAAAATGTTACCAAAACCATGAAACTTTGAGCAACCCCGGTTATTTCTGCTTTGTTTTTCTATGAAGTATTGTATTAAATCGAAACACTCACATTCACATTTTTAGTGTGTAAAGGTAGCATAACCATTATTCTTTTAATTGAAGGCTGGTGTGAGTGGTTGAACAAATATCTAGACTTCTACGAAATACAGATTTTGTGACCATCTGAATACAAAATATCATTTTAAGAACAGGGTATGTATGTAGGCAGGCGGTTAGATACGGGCGCTCCTGTGTGCACATTCATTTGTCTCTCTGTGAAGAGCATAACTCAGAAATGAAGATTAAATTTCCCATTACATATACTCCTTTGAAATGGAAATTCATTTATGAGTGTGACAAGGAAATCATATGAATATAACACATCTGACGCTCTTTATAATTCCATGCGACTTCTGTATATTGCCTTTGCGCGTCGAATCGATATTCCAATTTGTATCTGTCACGACTAAGAACATCACGTGTAGAAGATTGAAGTACAACTGTGGCTTATGATGCTTATTTTCGCCTTGTGTTAAAGGAATGAATAACCACGCTGTTTTTTCGCTAATAACAGGGATCAAGTGTTTCTCTAGCGTTTTACTTGTGTATCACGCACATAATAGTTACAAAAAGGTATTGCATTTCACACTGTAATTCTAAAATAAAATTGGACCGGAAATACACGTTTTGAGCTCCCCTGAACAAAACACTAGAAAAAAGGTTTAAGAGAGAGAGAAAAAGTGTGTGTGCGTGTGTGTGCGTGTGTGTGTGTCTTTGTGTATGTGTTACTTTGAACAGCATATATCAAAAACTAAAATTCGGTTGAATATCAGACTTGGTAATCGCACGATGATTTTCAAGCAAACCCAAAAATCCAGACTGCAGTTTACAAGAAACATTTCAGGCAAATGAACTAACTGATGACGGGCCCTTAAACGCCACATATTCACTCACATACGAGAAAAATGTAGATTTTCTCAATGATGGGTCTAACGGTTTTGATTAAAATAAAATATACTTTTCACTTATTTTAATAAAATTAGCATTGATATATCTTGAATTTCCTGCCAATATCCTCAAATGTATTCTACTTTCTGGATAACATTTCTGTAACTGGTAAACCATAAGAGGAACTCTACATCTTACGACGCATTAATACGCAGACATCCTCTCGTGCTGCCGCGCCACTTGGGAGTTTCTTCCCTAAGACGCCGACCTTCGATATAATCGACCGTCAACGTGAGGGGTTGATTACCTTCTACCAATTTCTTCATTATAGAAATGAAGCAGCTCACTTAGAATGCAGCGGATAAGGATTCTATTCCCTGTCAGGAAAAAAATAATTAAACTTAATTAATTACGAGCATTACTTACATAAGATTTTATGAAACGAAAAGCTAATTAGGCAAAGTGCAGATGGTTAGGTTAAATTTTCCTGCACTGAACTTCGCACAACATTTAGAAAAATTGCCCTTATTAAAATATTCTGGAAAAATATTCAATTCTTTAAAATAAGATTGCAAGTACCATTTTGCCTCGTTGGGCCTCTGATAGCCCAATGAAGTAATTAAATTAATTTTAATAATGTATGGAAATAATACCTCACATTTTAAATCTTCATTTTCTCCTAATATTTCCGTTATTGCCACCACAAGAACTCTCCATTATGTAATTTTGTTCAATTTTATTCTTAATTGTAACCTGATCTACTTGGTTATTCCAATAGATATTTATAGAGGTTTCTGTTCATATCAATAAATTATTTGATTCAGGATTTTCATAATCTCCAAGATTTATTAGATAACTAAAAGTTGTACTTTTTATAAAACGTTTCAGCTTCATACAAAATTACATTTTTTATTATAAATCATTTGGAGAAAAATAATTTTCAGTAGGTATGAAAACAATTATTAATGGGTGGGTATTAGATTAATTTGTAGTAATACACGCGCGCGCCCACACAGACATACAAACACACACTTGTGACGGGTCATGCTGTTAATTCTTCTTAAAACACACACATATAAACAAAGGAACATAAACAAACAAACGCACACACACACACACACACACACACACACACACACACACACACACACACACACACACATGCACGGATGCTAAGGCTTTCACAGCCGGCACTATCAACTTCATTATAAAATTCTCTGAGGCTTTGACGACCGGCGTCCCGAAGAACAATAAAATTACCTACCGGGTTTCGAGCTCTGACGAAGTTGGATCACTCCTCCTGAAGATGCCAAGCGCGGTCTTTGGCGAATAGTCGGAATATTCCAATCCTACTAGACCACAGCCTACAAGCCCGGAAGATAACTCTTCTGGACCTTAGGTTCTGATGTAGTTGTTTTCTTCTGAAACGTTTCGCCAAAAACTGTGCCCATATTGAGGGAGGTCCGAACCAAGATAGCAGCTCCAAAGTCCGCAAAAAAGAAGCCTACAAGCTCGGAAAGGTTAAATAATAAACTTAATACACATGAAGTTCCATTACTTTTATTTATAATGCAACAATGCTTCGATAAATGAAACAATTAGCTATAAATCCGTTCCAAAGTAAAACGATTATGTTGTAAACGTATGGAAGTGAAGAAAGGGATATAGATACAAATAGGGCGCTGGTTAATAAAGTTGTTTTGTTAACTAACACTAGAACTTGGATGTATATGCACTATCAAGTATGAATTTATGCATACATCTATGCACCAAAAATCTGGTAAATTTGCCCTAAGGCTTTATAATATGCATTTAAAGTAAAGAAAATTATTTCAACTATTTCACATTTATAAAGCTTGATGAATTAATCAAATTTGTTAGGAAATTCTTAAATTCAGTATTAACAAGTTAACATTTACGGTCTCTCTTTCAGCCTATTTTGGCATTAGTAGTTTTTATTGTAATTAAAAAACGTTTTCTGGAAATAAGATTTTCTTCTGTTACTTAAAATGGCTTTCATGAAGTGAAGGATCCCTCTCCTTCACAAAACGGCTCAGTTGAGTATCAAAATTACCCTTTGTCACTTGCAGAATAAGCATTAGGTTATTTCTCAGATTCAACTTGTAGCATCTTATTTGCATCCAGAAGAAATATTAAACCTGGATTCTTTACGTTAATTTTCTCAATTTTGTTACGAGGACACCTTCCTACTTTTCCTGGCATGGGTTGGCCCTAGGGATGGACGAGTATCTTGCATCATATCAGTAAATAATTTAACCGTTAATGGCGCTTTCACAAACACTTTTTCCATAGAAGAAATAAGGCGCTCACCTCTGGAAAATTTGCTTGAATTTCCTCTACCAATAAGTGGAGACCATATGCTAAACAAGTCTATGAAGTGCCTTACAATAAAATGCGCGCAAAGCTTTAAACAGCTTTAAGCCTGTATGCTGCTGCTTCTGCAACGTCAACCCCAGCTCCTTCTCATTTTCACTTATATTTGATTCTTATTACCCGAATAGAATTATTATCGCCCAGAACATCTGCATGCAATTTAAAAAATCTAAGCGTGAAACAGGTTTTTCAACTCAAAACATCATATACAACATTTTCGAGATGAACTAAAAAGTATAACATACTGTATCGTCAGCCTATCCTATTTTAACACTATACAGATTATTAAAGACATATAGACTGTTATACACATTCGCAATTAACTATGAAAATATTTGTCATATTTAAAATGGAAAACGGAGATAACGGAATTGTTCGCCAAAATCACTAACAGTTAATCTGCACTGAGTTTTCTGAACGACAGGTACTTCCTCTATTCCTATTATCTATTGCATGGGCCCCGCGTTTTTCGTTTTAATGATTCAGGTGTTTTAATAGCTATTAAAACTTTACAATCACAAATTTTCATGGTAGTCAGTTTGGAATTATGAATCTGTATGAGACTAGCAGAAATTATTTTATAGCTTTACTCTTTTTTAAAATCTAGGCTATTAAAACGTTTTAAACCTTTAATTTAAATAATTGAAACACAAACCCTTCTTCGTGTATCTGTCTGTCTGTTATTCGTGCACTTTTGAGGTGTGTCCTACACACGCCTAGTGTGAAGGAACGATTAATTTCGATTCCTACATCATTTAAGATATGCATTTCATATATCATGAAAATATTTTAAATACGTGGTAATTTTATCGAAATCATTACAGAAATTTCCTAAAAAATAAACATCTTCTTAAATTATTCCTTATATAGGGTAATTTTGAGTTAGAAGGGTTTTCATAATGCGAGTTAATATTTCCTTGTTATCCAGTTGTCAGTTATGTTTGAGTTTGGAGGTCTCTAGTTCATCGAAAGTTGCTTTAAAATCGATTCAAAATACGTATTGAACACACAAACAGACAGACGAGACAGAGTTTATAGAAACATTTTAAAATACTACCGAGACAAACCTTAGTGGCGGAGGCGAACGATTGCAAATTGTTTCGCGGGACCTAAAGTAAGAGAGCCAAGTTTTAACCTTTCCGTTACAACGCGATAATACAAAATGCTTTTTAATTGGAGTCAAATATTTCAGAGACATCTTCAACAATCAAAAAGTTAAAATAAAATTTAATATATGCCTGGACACTTTGGTAGACATGTTGAAGGCTCTTCCCTTCACTTACACTAATATTACTATGGAAATTTTTTGGCTCTCGAAAATAAAATGAAGTGATTCCAATCTTAAGTAGGTTAGTCTCTACCACCTAATGATTTTTGAGACGACGTACAGAATGTTTTGCAAAAATTACTTATAGCACTGTATTTTTGCTTGATTCTGGATACTTTTTGAACATTACTGCTAGAATCAACCCAAACTGCCAAACCATGCACGAGTGTTAATCTTTCCTCCACAGTATTGCGACGCCAAATTGTATATGACTGCGTATCTTTTAACTAATGTTAAAAATTTACGACAATTTGTAAAACATTTTGGGAGCAAAGAGATATTTATTCTAAAAATTTACTCTATGTACTTCCGAAATATAAAATATGAGTTTTCAAAAGTACTGCCATAGTCATAGTTTGCGAGAACAATATCTAGTATAATCATAACCCATACAGACATTCAGGGATATCATTATATAAATAAATGCCTATAAACTAACCATATGCCATTAGAATTACAATCATGGAGCTATTTGAGGACGGACCTTTTAAAGAAAGTCGTTTTTCCTATGTCGGAATATCAAGAGACGAATTATTTCTGGTTAAACTTATATGTCGAATATTCAGGTGTAATGCAATAATCTTCCTTATTTACTACACAGGTTTATATGGGTATAATTACGGATATTTGTATTGATATTTGAGAACAGTGTAATGAACAATGCTACATTCATACTACCAGTTTCAAATCTTACATGTCCTTATTCGCCTTTTCATGTCTTGGGCATGCAAACTGAATGCAAACTTAAAGTTGCCATAACACAACTGGCCCTTAAAGGATTTGACTACGCCATAAGGATGACTGTATTCTGGTATTCAGAGCGCGTCTAGAAGAAATTATTTAATAAAACTAATCTTAAAAATTGCTGCATTGATTAAATCAAGATAGAAGATAAGCGGTTTTAAGTACATTATTTTCCAAGGGTCAGTAGAAAAAGCCGTGTGAGTACACCCTTCAGAACTTTGTAGTCTCGGATTTGTCATTTTTATAACGGAAAGTAAATTAAGGAGCCAGACTAAGAGGTAGGCGTGGGAAACTAGCGAAACAACTTTAGCGATCCTCATTTTTATTTGTTAAACATTAGTAATAGACGGTAAGAGGTGAGCGCACCAGTCCCCCAGGTGCGTGGTAGACACGGCGATGAAGGTTATCAGT
Organism: Mantis religiosa; assembly: GCA_030765055.1. Taxonomy (NCBI): domain Eukaryota; kingdom Metazoa; phylum Arthropoda; class Insecta; order Mantodea; family Mantidae; genus Mantis; species Mantis religiosa. The sequence continues at coordinate 130,015,628 of CM060948.1, read as the reverse complement.
AATACGGAAACAAATTAAATATAACTACATAACGACGTCCAGTTAAGTAATATTAAATAGCTGATAAAAGAACAAAGCACAATCCAGGAATGTTTTTTACATGTATCGGCATGGCAGATGAGAACTGAAAGCAAAAGTGGCACACCAATGCTCTCTAGTGTTATTTTAAGGTACTCAGTCACGGTAAAACAGTCCTCTTTACCAAACCTGCCAACTTAGGCCATTATTTCTGTTTCGCTTCTATAAATAGAAAAATATTGCAATTTTATCTAGGCAAAGAAGGAACTAATGTGACACAATTGCATTAAAAGTAAATATTAAGTACCTACTCAAACTGTATAATTATGATCAGTCCTCCTTTTGCATGAATAATGGACAAATTCGTTAACCCCTAGCAGCCATAACGCCTGATTTGTTTATTTATTTAACCATTTATTTATTTTTGTAAGTTACGTACTCCAACGTTAAGTCATATCGGACGATGAATGGAATGGATGAAATGATGCTTAAATGTGTCCGGGGTCCATGGAGCTTAGAGTTACCCGACATTCGTCTTACAGGATAAGGGGAAACCCCGGAAAAAACCTTATCCAGGTAACTCACCCTGACCAAGATTCGAACTCGGGACCTCTTGAACGTGAGGCAGATATGCTACCACCACGCCACCAAGGCGGGCAACGCCTACTTTAGGAATTATAAAGTGTTGAGGAGTACAGGTTGTCAACATTATATGTTGGCAATGTGTTTAAAGTTCACAATTTTACTGGCAATTGTTGATACGAATAATGTTGCAGTTCATAAATTAAAAAGGTTTCATAGTCTTGAGTGACAGATTCACCCAATGATTTACTGTCGTTGAGACATTTCCTTATGATTGACAGTTGGAAGGTGCGTTAGGGGCCTGCAAATGCTCATGTCACCGACATGTCATGTAGTAAGAATGCATGACGTCATCCGTAACAACAGCTGGGTTCCCGCGAAAATTTACCATTGTTTTCACATGAATTTGCGGATCTGATTCTTTGCTGCAAATATTTCAATAAAGTCAAATATTGGGTGTGTTTGTCATACACGGTAATACCATTGGATTTAAGAATTCTAACGAAAGTGTTATATTCAGACTTTTATCTTGCGGACATTAGTGTTATTCACATCCTAGAACAGACGTACCGAACCGACCAAGTGCAGCAATGTTAGTTACAAGAATACACAATAGACGATAAACGATAACACACCGAGTGAGTTAGCGCGGAATTCGGAATCACATGGTTTAGATCCCCGTCGACAGCGGACTCTTGACTTGAGGTTTTCGTGGTCTCCTCATGTTCCTTAGTAACAGGTGAATGCTGGCGTGTTCCACTTTTAAACGTTTTACCATATTTATTCTACAGAAGCCCTTTGGCATAAGCTTCCCTCTTATGATCCGCTCAGAGCGAATTGTTTTCCTTTGGCTATTCAAGCAATTGCACTTCTCATGTGAATGACAAGCGTATCGTTTTATCCTAAGTGGTAGAACTACTTTTTAGAAAATAGGAAGAAATGCTCGCAGATACTCTATTGCGTATTTTATGATGGGGCAATGTTTTGTTTCTGACCTATACAACACCCACGCACGCACTCGCGCGCACTTACACACACACACACACACACACACAGACACACACACACACACACACACACACACTCAAACACACAAAATTCCCCGAAAGTTTGCGTGTAATATTCGTAGGACTTTCTCCATTCCCTATTGTACAATCTCTTCTTAGCAAACGTTATACTTAAGCACACAAAATTCTTGATCATTCCAGTTCCCCACCCCTTCGAGACGTGTGTATTTGATGGAGAACTTATTGCATTATTTCCAATGCAAATTGTGATTTCTTATCCTTACCACTGTTGTACAAGCTGTGCTACTCGTTAATGGATCTTTGTTTATCTCCTATTGTTTACCATTTATTTATAAGTTACGCAGAGTGAAGAGGATATTTCCTAAACAAATCCCAGAATGTTCAAGATATACTCTTCGTTTGTAACGACAATATTCTAAGCATATGGTATCTTGATTACAACCTTCGAGTTATTTTTGATGAAACAAAGAATCTCATAAAATAGTCCACATAAAGGACAAACACACACGCGCGCGCGCGTGCACACACACACACACACACACACACACACACTACCCTTTTAAAGCAACATGCTTGGATCAGGGAATCCCATAATATTTATTTCTTATAGAGTAATTATATTTGCTCACCCTGTAAGAAAAGGCAATAAGCAGAAAGCAATAAGTTTGCTTACTTATTTTATGAATTTTAATTAAAATAGCTTATTTTATCCAAATCATGTAAATTTAAAAGTATATTTTCAATCCTAACAATCATTTGTATCATTCAAACGGTTTGCATCGTCTCGCTGAAACAGTTAAGAGCCAATATAAAGACGTGGATCTTCTTGCTTCCAGCGTAAAGAAACAGTCGCCGATTGGAGTTTAAACATTTCATGAAGTCCTTCCAAATTTGTCTTTACCTCCTCAGCCAGCTTTCAGTTGATTAAACTCTTGGTTAAAGGCTGTGAACATTTCAGTGAAGTAAAAGCAGTGTTGTACTCCTTAACTGCAGAAGATCCGAGCAGCACTGCCACAGCACAAAGATGTTTGACTAATATTGGCATGCAAGATATGATAGAGTACATCAATAACCGTATTCCCAAAATACCTGATATTATAATACAGTTGGAAGCTTGCAATAATATCCACATTCGATCAAATTTCAGTAATGTTGTTTTCAGAGTTAAGGGTGTTGTTAAAGCTGTCTCTCAGAAACTCTTTAGGGTATTAACGAAAAGCCTGGTTACGAAGCACTGTGTAAAATTTCTAAACCTTTTTCTGGTACAGAAAAGTATATCGAAGGGAAATCCACCCAAGAAGAACTGTGGTGCTTTTCACATGTTTCAGTAACGCATGCGACTTTGTAAGTTCCTTTTATACCGTGTAAAAATTCTTCGCAGAAAAACGCAGGGAACTTCACACAGGAAATTTCAAGATAACCTCCCTCGTGTACTGTAACAAGCTTACATAAAGTAAGAAGTCTACGGAAAAATATGTTTATGATTAAATTTTTATTTTTATTTGATTTTTTGCTGCTTATTTTATTTTGCGTGCCTATATGCTTGAATATTTTACCATTTGATTACGCTTACAAAGCCGGGCTCTAGTAATCATCTTACCGACTTATTGTTTTTCAGTTGTGCTATTCACACACAAACAGACACACACACACACACACACACACACACACACACACACACACACACACACACACACACACACACACACACACGTACGCACTCGCACACATATGTATATAGACATACTTAGGGACTTTTAATTTTTTCCCATCTAGGAAGTCCACAACTACGTATTTCTTGTGAAATCTCTATATCGAAATTTTCGGTGGACTGCAGTACCTCCCCTACTTGCTACATAACCTGTTGCGGCAATAGGTGCAGATGCACTTACTATGCTTAGTGGTAAAGCACAATGTTGCATCAATATTTGCTTCATTTGGTTTTACTTATTATGAGTACTATGTTTTCAGATTAGTTAGAATCTGCAAATAGGCCTAAACATAACACGATAGACCATACTGAAACACGTTCTTCACTTTGCAGCAGAGTTACGACCATGCAAAAATGTTGGGTAATAAACTATGAGGTTATTTGTGGGGAAACACAAGACGAAGTCAAAAACGATTATCACACAAAATGAATATACATTAGGTTATCAATTATCAAAATATCTCCATTTACACCCCTAATAACCTATGTAACGGAATAGGTTTAAAAGAATTCTTACAGTGACAAGATGTTACAAAACTTAAAAAATATTGAACTTTGTGTACCATGATAGCAGATATTGGATTTTTTAAGCTAATGTCTTAATTTAGTACTCAGTGGTGCATAATGTGTCCGTTTGCGAATGACAGTTAAATTAGCGGATGAGGCAAGACGCACATTGGCATTTATGGTGTCAAATGTATCTACCAATGTCTTTCAGTGTGCTGTGAAGAAGCAGCCGGTCCTATGAGAGCGAGCTTCTAATAATCCAGTGTCTCATTATCCTGGCAAAAATGAGCAAAGAACTTGCAACTGAAATGAATGAACTTGAATTAAGCGCGCTGCGTCGTAATGTTTTTGAAGTTTGCGTAATATGCCATTTCTTCTTCATTTTTCCGCTTCTTCTTCGTTCCCCAGAATTCTGGTTTAAAAAACGGACTTAAAACCCTTACTGTGATTTTGCGATTCATTTCTAGATAACCTTGTAACTGTAACTTAGCTGCATTGCCAAATTTATTACAAAGAATGTTCTGTTATTGAACACCAGATTAATGCATATAAAATGTTCAAATAGGTACTGCATTGTTCTTTAAAGAAATAAATATCAACGAAGAAATGAGCATAATTGCATCAGGAAATAAAGCATAATTTATAGAAGGTGAATACGCAACTTATCTTAAGTATCACAAGGCAAACCATGTAACGCAATTGATTATGTTATTTTCAAGATGAGTGAATTTATTGCTAGTTATATTTTCATAATTTATGGGAATGATTCTTAAAGGTTGTTCTCTTTTCAATCCTGGTCTCGTCACTTAAGTTTCCGATATAATTCGTATATTTATATCCGCGTAACACAAATGAAAGTTTACTGTAAGAAATTAAAAAAAAAAAAATTAAGGCATATGGAATATAATGAATGTGGTTTGTACAAAAACTCCGTTATAATATTTTGCATTAAGTTCACACAATTATGGATATAATAACATGTTTCACCCGTTTCCTTCGACTGTTTAATTGTTGAAGATAAGCAGCAATACAGCACGTGCCCGGCTCAGTAGCGAAGATGGTAGCATGTCTGCCTCACGTTCAAGAGGTCCCGAGTTCGAATCTCGGTCAGGGTGAGTTACCTGGATAAGGTTTTTCCGGGGTTTTCCCTTATCCTTCAAGACGAATGTCGGGTAACTCTAAGCTCCATGGACCCTGGGCTCATTTGAGCATCATTTCATCCAATTCATTCACCGTCCGATATGACTTAATGTTGGAGGACGTAAATTAAAAAACAAAACAAAAACGAAAAAATAAATACAGCACGTGCAACAATATGATAAACCAGCAACAATAGCTCCGGTCTATCTCTGTGCTAGGAACTGCCAAGTTACCTGTGGATTACTATGGTCCACGCTCGGCCGCGTCATTTGAGGAGCTCATAATGGTTTTACAATACAGATCTTCCATCCCCAGTCCTTCCTACAGGTTTGCAACCTTTTATCTTGAACAACTAATGAAAACGATAGACTTGGAATTCGGAATTTTGGCAAATGAGGCTCCACGTGGAGTCAACATGTGACTGTCACGTCCTTAAAATTAAACCTACTATTAATCTTCAAGAACAGGCATAGACATTTTGAGAGTTTTCCTTTTGCATACAGATTGATTTATGACGCTAATTGGTTGTGGGTAGGGATTTTTCTTTCTGAAGCACTAAACTCACGTTTAGCAGGACTAAATAATCTCTCTATCGCCGAGTCCTTAAATCCTACACTCAAGTCAGTCACTCAGTCCCTCACTAAATAATTTTTACTGAAACGGCGCACCACTATCACAGCTTTTAACTGGCAATATAACACGAATATATTGTATACTATGGTACTTCATGTATTGAAAAAATTTAATATAGGTTAAGATATCCTCAATATAACAACAGGAGGTATAGGTAACGCAAAGAAAGCTTGCCAGCCAGAGCTGCGCTGAACGGCGGTACTGCTCGGAGAAAGTCCGGCTACCTCTTTCTCGATTGAAGCCCACAGGATATTGATTTCAACGGAGATATGATAGCTAAGGTATATATTCTAAACTATTAAGTAAAACATCACCTATGAAACCATGAAACACAACACAGAACAACAGATCCGCTCAATAATATACTCATTCATTGCGATATGCACATCTTGAGACGCTGTTCCATACTGACAGCCGTGAAACAGACATGTCGCCCTAAACCGGTGTAATGGTACGTACCGTAAGAAAACAGTGTTTTGCGCATCTTGAACATTGGCAAGCTTTCGCTTGTGCCAGCTCTAGCGATCCGCATATCCCTGGAGGTGCCATTCTAAAGAAGGGCGATTCTCCGATAAAGGAAGCAAGAGAGAGAGACAATTGTTAGGAATGAGAGTCGAGCGCTCTCATATGCCTATGCCTTGCAAATTAGCACTTTAGTGGTATAGCATGGTAGCAATACCTTCGTGTGCTGTGTGTCCGGAAGCAATTTGTTGCAATAATATTGTAATTGATGGTAAATCATACATTAATATATGATAACGGTGGAAAAAGTGCAACTGATATTTTATATATATATATATATGTGTGTGTGTGTGTGTGTGTGTGTGTGTGTGTGTGTGTGTGTGTGTGTGTGTGTGTGTGTGTGTGTGTGTGTGTGTGTGTGTGAATATGAAGACAGAAATTTCATTTATGAAATATTTGCAGTGGGTTTAATCTGTTGAATGTTACCTGCACTGCTCTAATGTGTTTAGTAAATGTGAATAAAAACGCTTCATTAAAATTCATATTACAGGAACCAAAAACACTCGATAATTCTATGAAACATTATTTGAAGCTTGTGATAGAAAAACTTTGCTATATAATGTGGTGGTTAGGTGGGCGAATCAGCTTAGAATAAGTTTATATCCCTCCTCAAACATATTATCGTCATCTCAGAAATAGAAGTGCCTAAGGGCTTTTAATCTTTTAATGCTAATTCAAATTAGACTCTGACATTTTTATATGTGACGCTGATAGCAACATTCATTGTCAATTAAATTGGTGTAACTGATGAACCTTAAGGCCCGATTTCACCAAAGGATGTTAAAGACTTCACGCAACTGGTAGTCTGTTTAGCAATAGTTATAACAAAAGTTGCATTTCACCAACAAGTGTTAACTTAACACTCCTGTTAAATCTCTTGTTAAACTAACAAGCTATATTTCTGTTGTTAAGTCGTTAACAATTGTAAAATTGTCAAGATGGCGGCCGTGACCACAGCTTTTGATGCCGATTTGCTATATTTATACGGTCTAAGTGTCATTCGTAATAGAGTACGGCCCTTAAGAAACTATAGGAACTATCAAAAGAAGATTTTCTACAGAGGTATACTTGTAGATTGAAGAAACAAGTTGTTATGAACTGTGTTACAGTTATGTTACTGCGGAAGTAGCAGAGAGGTTAGAACATGCATCGAATAGGAATCTGCCGATCTCGACTTTGCTTCAAGTATTCATAACTTTGCAATTTTATAATTCACTGAAATCTGTGTCCACCTCCTGTCTTAAAACGTTCAAATTATTCGTCACTTCTGTCCTCCGCACTCAGTTTTAAATTTACCTAACACTGACGAGGTTGCTTTGCATTTCTGTTTGTGACATTTGCATTCGAATTAAACTCATTTCCAACCGTTTCCCGTGTCACATCTTTCCCTTTCACATTTACCGCATCCGCCCTCTTACTTTCCACAATATCCTTATATTTAGTTACTAATTCAACTAGCAATTCCTTCTCCATAATGAGAAATCTGTCCACGGCTTCTCTTCTAATTTTGTTCGCCCGCCATTTTTTTCAGCTGTGTGTAAACAGAAATAAAAAAAAGCCTATCGCAGTACGTTCAGAAAATAACAAGATTCATTACAGATTCTGTATCTGTAATATTTACAAGTCTCTCGGCATTGACGAATGTTTGTTAACATTTTCAGAAAATAAGTTGGTGAAATGCACGAATTTTAACCGTTTTGTTAACTCTGTAATAATTTGACTTCGGCCGTGGAAGCTTACAACAATTCAGTAATAATTCTTTGTTATCGTCGAAATGTGAAATGTGTGTAGTGTTTAACGCCCGCTTTTACTACATACGGCACCGCAGGCGGTGACACTGATGATACATGAAATGAAGATGGACCACCGGTGGAATGCGATGGCGGGGGAAACCGGAGGTCCCGGAGAAAACCCGACCCAGCACCGTGTTGTCCACCACGAATCTCACTTTGCGGTCGCCTGGGATCGACCCCGGCCGCCTTGGTGAGAGCCAAGCGGTCTAACCACTGAGCCACGGCGCGGCCATTATCGTCGATTTTAACATTCATTGGTGAAATCGGACATAGAAGTTGGAAACCCTTATTGAATCATAACTGTTACTTATATTTCAAATAAACAAAACAAGTTCTATGCAAATTTTTCAAATGCTTCAACAACAAGATTTCACCGTGGATAACAGTTCCAAATTCACCCATAAATTCTTTATGGAAAGCTTTCCAGATGTGTGTGTGTGTGTGTGTGTGTGTGTGTGTGTGTGTGCGCGTGTGTGTGTGTGTGTGTGTGTGAACAGTATAACTCGAAAAGAAGCCGCCTAAATACCAAACTTGATATTTTTAATTCAGCACCTTCCAAAGATGCAACACAAAGATTCGCAGGAAAATTATTCCACATAAAACTTCTCTGTATACCTATGTAATTTGTCGAAAATATTTCCAAAAATTTTATTAAAATAGCACGCTTAAAATGTTTGGATGACAACTATAATGTGATATTGAATATTCTGGAAATAGACCATTCTGAATGACTTCTGTATAACTGGTGTAAGATGAATGTAGAGCAATTCTTGCTAAAAGGTGCACAATAATTACGTAAAACATTTCTGTTTCTTTACCTTTTTGCAAATATTCTTTCTTATTGCTATGAAACGTCATATACTAATACCTTTTCCGATAATAAGGCGCTATTTGTTTCACCTCATTACCAAAGAGCAAGTGGTATTAAATCACATAGTGAGGTGGATCTTAAAGATCTGATACTAAGTATTAAACTATTACGTCCTCACATAACAACATTTTAAGTGGTAGCGAAGATTTATCTTACTTATGAGGAAGTAGATAAAAGACTAATCTTCCGTAAGAGTAATTGGTAGAAAGGTATAAACGTATATGAATAACCGAGTAAGGTTAGGAACATAACTTAGGCCCAGGAACTTATGCGACCTGTAATCAAGAGCTCACCGGATTGATGCTCGTCGGCCACAAATTCCTCTTGAGATTTTTGTGGTTTTCTCTTGTCACACAAAAGAATGTTTGGATGAATACTTTCATACCACGATTTGCTTTCTATTTTGTCCCCTCATTTCATTTCCTGGCCATCTTTCAGATGCGCCATCAGGCTCGTGGTGTATGGTGATACCGTACAGATGGCGTGAATGTTCGCGCGTTGTAAATGCTGTTCTCGGCTTTGGGTGGCGTTTTGTGGTCGCCGATTTACGTTGGGGGTTCGTTTACTAAACTCGGAGTGCTCGGTGGCTGCTCAGCAAGTCCTGATAAGGAATGAAAATCCCATAGTACTTAAAGACTTCTGCGTCTTTGTGACCTGTTTGCATGTGAACGTTTGTGACCCTACGGCCTCCCGCGGTTGTTTCACTTCATTCTTTCATTCTTGGGGTGTTGCAATAGATCTGCTTCAGAGCTCGCACGTGGTGTCCCCCTCTGCTGTCTACCGTTTACCAAGTTATGTGAAGGCAATGCATCAGATATAGGACCCTTTTGTTTTCTCTGGAGCAGATTAGTAACATAAATTGAATTTAACATACTACACCTGAGTTATAGAACTTACATATAACCGAGTCTAAGTCTACCTAAAAACATTCTAAATAATAGTCTTTTAAGTTTAGTGGATAAAAGAAAAACACAGTTTATATGAATAGCATGCAAGTGAGCATCAGCAGTGAATACAGATGTGGATGACTTCCATCCGGCAAGAACTTTCTCTATTTGTTCGCTTGTTTGTTTTACATAATGTGGAGTCTGAAATCCCATCAGCATGAAGTTGCAAAAGTCTCTGGGAGGAAACATGTTGATGTACCCTTTAATGAATGTAAGAAACTCTTTGTTAATGGAACCAATGATGCCTCCAGTGAAATATTTTTCCTCTTTCTCTGAGGATCTACATGCAAAAGCCCACATTCTGCTCATCCATCTGGCGGTCGTCCAGGAAACTTGTGCGGTACAGCTCCTCCACATCCATTAAGAGCTTTGCAGGGAAATGGTTTCCAGGAACCTGTGTAACAGATAAAATAAGGAGCTTCTTGCATGATTATAGATTCAGATCAGGTTTCACCTACTTGCGTATTTTCACAAAGCGTAGCAATTCTTTTCTATTCGGTCCTTCCACTATTCCATGTTGCAAACTGATAGCATATGGCAAAACAGAGTTTAGAATAACCGTGGGTATATTTGATGTAGGTTACGAGCGTAAAAAATGTCACATTATAATACCTATTAATCAGATTACTTAGCTTCCTGGTGGCATAATTGATGACCTTTCATATGTTTATTTTGTAACGGTAAGTAAGAAATAGGAAATACGAACGTTGTAATTATTATTGGGGAATTACTGCCTTAGCTGCAACAAGTGTACGGACATAATCAAAATATAACGGTAAACCTTACTACCGCCAAATTCTTGAAAATATTTTCATAGAACTAAAATCAGTAACCATTTTGCTTAAAGCATTAGAACATGATTAAACAGGACAGCTCTAAGTGCAGTGCTTTTAGCCTAGTCACGATTGTTTAATTTCTTGGTGTATTTCTGATTAAGTATTTCGAAAACTTAATAAGCTGCGCTGTACCTCTCTAAATGTTATTTTATGTGTTTATGGCACCATTTGCTGTAGTAATATCGACGTTTAGGAATTGCTTGCATTGCTTTGGCTGACCGAGCTAGGATCTGTACAGCATTCACGTCAACAGACGTATATAAGCACGCGTCGGTAGCGTAGATGGTAGCGTGTCTGACTCATGTTCAAGAGGTCCAGAGTTTGAATCTCAGTCAGGGTGAGTTACCTGGATAAGGGGTTTCCGGGGTTTTCCCTTATCCTGTAAAACGAATGTCGGGTAACTCAAAGCTGTATGGACCCTGGGCTCATTTGAGCAAAGTTTCACCCTTACCATTCATCACCCGATATGACTTAACGTTAAAGGACGTAAATTACGAAACAAAAACCACAGAGGTATATGTCATATAGTTTCCCTTTCATCATTAGGTTACGTATTCTGCTTTTTGGGGATATCTCCTAATTATTTCAATATTTATGGTTATTTATTGTTCTTTCTGGTTTAATCGCTCTGTCGGCGAGATCAAAATTCAATATACACTAATGGACAATTGCTACTGGTAATTTCTGCTTCCGCATTCATTCAAATGACACACCATTTAAACTTGTTTAAGCCTAAGAAATGTTAAAAGTAGGGCTGCGACGTCATGGAGCTACAATAGATAAGAATTTAATATTATTAATTCTATACTTATTATTAAGTGAGTGAGTGAGTGAGTGAGTGTGTGGTATTTTAGGGCCCGTCGACAACAAGGTCATTTAGGCCCGTACTTATTATTAATAATTAATAAATTATCATTATTATTATCATCTTTATTATTATAATTACTATTATGGTGTGTTTGGTAACTACATTTTTAGCTGTATCCCAGTGGGTATGCCGCTGTATCCATCTATTGTGAACCCATCAAATATTGTGCTTTTAGAAATGAATATGGAACTTCTGGAAAACATTAAATTAAATAAACAGGGACAAGAAACTAAAATAACACTTAAGTGCCCAAAATTTCTACTCGTTTCCGCAGAGGATTCAATGCCAACTTTCCCTCAAATAGAACGAAACAAGGGAATATTATAACAGCAAGTACTCGAAATGATTTATTTATCAAACCTTGCCTTGCATAGAGTCATGTGAAATAACAACTGCAGGAAATAAATATGTGTGATTATCTATAATTTTGAAAACTAAATAAATACATGCAGAAATGTTAGCTTTTTTTGACGTCTGGTACTTTCTAAACTACACATCGCTTTGGCATTTCGCCAAAACGTATTATCTAGATGAGCAAAATGTAATGAGTTCTTGCCTGATTTGTGATGGTAGTGCAAAATATGAATGCTAACACCAAAGGTCCAGAAATATGTAATTCGAGTCTTTACCGCTGATGAATTTTTCCATTGGGATTTTATATTCCAGCCGTGCATGCTGGTTATTCTGAGAGTTCGTTAGTTGATGACACTGAAATTTGGAATTTCTTTACTGTTACGTATCGTGCATATTACACAACTGCATCATGGCATGTCAGGGACTTTATGGTCTTAATGCTAAATGATAAAATGAGGGTGCTGATGTTTTTAAAGTTTAGATATCCTTTTATGGTTATTGAAGGGCTTTTTCCGTAAGCACACTTTACAGTCAATTCTTTGTAAACTGTAATTGTTGCATTTTCGAAAATTAAATGCTCTTGTGCTTGTTATTATTTTGTGATTCTGCATAATATTTAATATTCCAAACGTTCCCCGCTTAAAAAATTTCCTGGTGATAAAGCTCTGAACTTTCTCACATAACTATTCAAATTTAAGTCGTATGAAGATTTTTACTTAACTACTGTCCCTTCGTTAATACCATTACAGCTTTCATAATATGAACTCAGCACGCGTTTCCTTCTACGTTTTTGCGCGTCTTGTGTTCACACAAATCACCAAGTTGACTGGCCGCGTAGCTCAATCGGTAGAGCACCTGTCTGCCGTGCTGAGGGTCCCGGGTTCGATCCCCGGCTGTAGGTGGGGGGGGGGGTTCTCCGACAAAGATAATTCGCCAGAGCCTGGAAGTATAAAGGAGAGTGCGAATTTGTGTGTGTTCTAATGATTAAAACCGAACGAATACGAGTTAACATGTCTCCAAAGGAGAACGGCCGCCGATATGATCATTGCAGTCAAAGACGGGATATAAATGGAACAAATAAAAGAAAATCGCTATGTCTTCTCTGTTTAGATTATTCATTTTCTTTTGTCTTAAACAAAAGGTCATGCATTATTATACCATCATCTTGCTAAGGTCGTTTAGTTAATTGTTGTGTTCACTAGTTTACACGTTTATTGAAATATTATGTTCCTTCCATTAAATCATTTCTCTTATTTTCTTGAGATCTCTTGTTCATATTTGCTTTCTTTCTGTACACTTATTAATAATTTCTAAACGTATTATAAACAATTTCGTGGTTGGTGTGTTTTCCTATTATTTTTTATGTGGGTAGCTCCTATTAACTTTAAAAAGTTTCGAACCTCATCTTCAGTTTCACATTTAATGACTTTGTTTTGTTTTTTAAGTTCGCCTTCGGAATTAATCACTCGTTCAGTGATTCCCAGCTCAAAGGTTGCTAACGATCGTCCAAATCATAGCATGTGCTAACTCTATATGATATTAACGTTTGTATAAGTGCTATGCATAAAACCTTTCCCATAATGCAACATAACTGTGTTGGTACTACATGGTGAAACGTTGAGGCATATTAACCTTCATGGCATTGCACTGCATTCGCTGGTTATCTTATTTATTAGAAGAGCGAAATACAGGGTTACTACAAAATAAGTCATTCGTTTTCTATCAGCTCTAGGCCCAACTGCCAATGCGTAACATTACAAGCTATATGAGACAGTAAATAGTTGCTAAGAAACACAAAGTTGAGCAACTTTGTTGTTTTTTTCTGAAAAAAAAACCAAACACTATATTTTCAAGCTATACTATATTTTTCTTATTGCGCTCATTAACCTTCGTTCTTCTAGAAGGCCTAATTATACTGTACTGATTTAGCCTTTGTGAGCCAATTGTAGCAATAATTTTCATATGGATACTACTCGAACCAGCCCTTTATTTAATATAAATAATAAACTCCTTCTTTGCCTTGTATCTCCCTGTATTGTTTCCCAGGCACGTCAGATGGAGAGCTAATGCCATCTGGGTGAAGTCAAAGGTAGATAATCTGAAGCTGGAAACATTGCTATTGCGATCTAGGAAATTAGCCTGTTTTTATACACGCCATTGTACATTATCCACATTGCTGGTAGTCTTCAAGCGCCATTACTTTCTCACACGGAAGTTAAGCAAAGGCTACCGATATTTGTCTAAGTGTATAATTGTGTAATTTTCGGATGAGGTATTTTATTGGTGTGTGTATGTGTGTATAGCCGCTATAGGCAAATAATTTATGATGTGAAGGATTAAATATTACAATTAAAATATTCTATTAAAATATTATAATTAACAAAATTGATACGACAAATGTCCTGCGCCATGGCGTAGTAGACTGGAGCTTTAGGTTCACTGCCGCGTCATGTACCCGGCTTCGATCGATTGATGCGGATTTTAAGTCCCGGGTTAAGAAAGGTGCTCACTGAGCATCGTCAGGAGTTTGAGGATTTGTAGTAGGTAGCGAATTCCTGTCCAGAATGGCCACTTTTCGGGGGTACTGAGATGCTGACCACATCTCTCCACTTAATATCGGTTGGACGATCGCCCACCTCCGCTTGCGTAAATTGGCGTGAAGCGGGCATTCGGTTTGGTAGGCTCAGTCTGGTTTGTGGACTGTTACGGCGTGGATTATTTTGTATTAACCCGACAAATAGTGCAGATTGCTTATACCTGCTGCATATTTTTTTCCAAATTCGGAGATACAAAACAAAGTTGAGAAATTAAGATTTTCTTTGGATATCATGTACTTAATAAGCCTGTTAAAAATGTTACTTCTTAAAGGGGTTCAGAAGATTATTCTGATTAAGGACATCAACCTGTGAAAAAGGCAAAAACCCGTTAATGTTAGGTTTAGTGCTATTGAACACTGTAAACCTTCAACATAGGTTCTACTTAGAACTAAGGGCTCTGACTTCTATAGCTACTCATATATCGATTTAAACTTTCTCCTGTTGGCATAGATTCCTATGAAAGTCTACTGAAACAATAAGTTTAGCCAACATGTGATGAACACACTATTTAAAAGAGCACCCAGTAATCTTGAAATATTAAACTGCCTGCAGAGGACCAGAACAAGAGGAAGGAGCGTCTTTATATACTACAGATGTTTAAACTTCAGAAAAGTATTATTTTAGAGCTATAAATTTCAAATTCTTTTGTCGGATTTTCCTTTCTCGACAAATTCTCTTTTCAGAATTCTCCCAGAAGATATACGTACTTTTCGGTAGAAATCTATGAACGTTTTATAACGCCTGGAGTTTAATTATAATATTTCTTTTAATATAATTTTTTTGAAAAATAAATTTATCATAAGCAGCAATTTTTACGAATGAAAATTTATATTTTTTACAAAGAAGCAAATTTGGCTTCAAACGTCTTTATTGTCCTTAGTAAAATGCTAATATATACAAATACGCAACTTTAGGGGGTCTTTTTAATGTTTCTTTATATCTCTTTAGGACACAACAACTTGCACTTACACACAGGTCCACCTCTTATATGGAATTGCACACCTATTTTGAACATAAATGCGATATTCGCACAGAAACTTTCGGCAGGCTTTTCCACAGCCCATCGAGTCCTCACCACGGAGCCGCACTCGCGGACCTGTGAACTGCTTCCTACATCATTCCATAAAACCGACTTCTACCTACGAAACCGCACTCGTCGACTCAACTCAAAGCCCGAAACGCACAAAATCTAAGACTCTCTCTACTGTTCTCTTCCAGGCCTTGCCTTTGCTGTGTACATCTGTCGGGCGTAGCCAGAAACTTCTGGAGATGGATCCTTCTCGAATTACTCACTAGTTCGTATTGTTAAGGTCTGGAACGGTATCTGTGTTTTAACAGCATAACCCACCCCTGCCTCGTGACGTCACCTAGTGACATCAGGCAATGCCCGCTGAAGGGAGGTGGGCATCGCCTGCCCCTTCAGTTAGCAGATGGCAGAGGTACACTGATTGCTTCACCACCTTTAACTTAGTAGTGAGTGCAGCTCGCACCAAATCACGTTTCCGTAAGATCCTGGCTTGTGACTCACTCTCGGTCATTATATTTACCTACTCCGATTACCAAAATTTGTGAATTCAGCAGAACAAATCAGATTTTGGAGACGCAAGGTAATACAGCAAATGGAAATATCTGTTCCTTCCTTTCCTTCCATCGTTAGTTTGCTTTTCGCAAATCAAAGTCGGATTTCGATCGTACCTTATAAATCAGGGGTCGGAAACTCCTGGTGGAGAGATAACCTCGTCACCTTCCCGCTCCACTTTGCACGTGAAATGTGCGGCCGCTTCATTTTCGCAGAGCTATAGCTTACCCTAGTGGCGGAGCAGTGAAATGTTAATGTAGTGCTGCTTTTTTTTAATTTTACGTCCTCCAACGTTAAGTCATATCGGACGGTGAATGAAATTGGTGAAATAATGCTCAAATTAGTCCAGGGTCCATGGAGCTTAGAGCTACCCGACATTCGTCTTTCAGGATAAGGGAAAACCCCGGTAAAAACCTTATCCATGTAACTCACCCTGACCGAGATCGAACTCGGAATCTCTTGAACGTGAGGCAGACACGCTACTGTCTACGATACCGTGGCGGGCGTATTACTGCTTATTTTAGTAAAAGAAAGAAATATGATTTGCAACATTTAGCAAGATCAATATAACTGTTCTTCTCAAAATAAGGTGTCTGTACATTACAAACATACTTTAAAATTCAAGGGATTGTTAATGTGCTAATGTAACTGAGTTACAGCAATTAAAGATGTGTTAATTTCAACCTGGCTTAAAATTTCATCGACCTCCTTTGTAATTGATCACGCAACTGAATTACATTACCCTGCTCGATACGTTTATAAGTAAGTAATCATTTGTTGTAACTAAATGGTAACGTACACGTTAATCTCGCAATTTATTACAATTTATAAGCAGACAATACCTGAAAATATGACACTTTTTCCATACTTTTCGCATACATCGTGTTAAAGTTACATCTGATGTTAAAATGTGCAATAAAAATAGATAGCTACACAGCATAACAAACAGACTGCCTTTTCGTTCTGTTGAATCCAAAAAGAATCCACTTACCATTCATTACGGAAGGAAAATATTTTCTTACGCTGCACCGTAATATACGCCAATGTTTGCTTCCACGTCCCCCCTTTTGCGTAACAGCAGAGTAAACCAGTTTGCAGTAAGCCAGGGTAGATTGAGGGGAAAGGCTCGATACACTCAGTGACTCAGTAACTTGTTATAGATAGGTATACCGTTAAACTGATTTCCACAAATATTTTGTTTTACTAATGTAAAACATTGATTTGATCTTGAATTAAACATGAGTGAAGTTTGGAACTATTTTGAAGTAGACAGTACTGACACAAAGAGAGCAATGTGTAAAATATGGAAGGGAACAGTTTTCACGCAATTTTATCTCACTCTATACAACACATTTAAAGAAGCATTTTATGTTCATGCACCGAGAGATATTTACAACCCCTATATTCAATAAACAATGTAGGAGTCTCCTGCCACTATCACAATATGATGGCGCAAAATCTGAAAGCTTTTTCTTTTTTTAACGTCGGATTTTACTAAATGCCGCATCGCAGACGGTTCCGACAGTAATGAACAAAAACAATATTGGTTATATGTATCTACAAATAGAAAACTACTAATTATATTTTTTCAGTGAACAAGCAGATGCCCATATGTCTTTCTCAAAGTGAGCATTGAGTATCGACCATCGGTGTTTAAAGATCAGTATCAATAACAAGTATCCATTGGTATCGTCCCTCACTAATATATATATATATATATATATATATATATATATATATATATATATATATATATATATATATATAGGGGGGATGAAGGGGTGTTGTGCGAACAGTTTGAGATAAGACAAGGTCCCAGAGCGCATAATGTTATCCAATAAGTTATGTGTTTCAAATGGGAAGGTGTTTGTCCTTGAGCACTCCTAGAGGAGCAACCAATCGGAGTCCTGCGGTGCTGTCGTAATGCATTGCCGCTAAGTGTTGCGTGACGAGCGCCAATCTAATCAATCTGTAAGAAATACTATTCGCGCTAATACAAAAATTCAGAATTTGCCGAAACTGATCCATGTGGAAGGTAGAGAGTAATGTATGTAACATAACCATGAAAACCCCATGTCTTTTGCTAAAATAGTTTTTCTAATACAAATAAATAAACCACTATTACCTGTATTATAACAATAAATCGCGACGTAAGCACTGTATGAATATCACTATTGGTTGTCATGTATGCGTGTACGTATATTTGTAATTACTCAGAACTGAAACGTAGACGTTCGACATGACGTGATAAAAGAATTACTTTGAATAATCCAATTCCAGCGAGAGGAAACAATAAGTTTTCTGCTAGTCTGGTAGAACGTGTCCGGTCACATTATATCTTTGTTTATGAATGGTTCGTAATCTCTATTTACCCTAGAGAGTTCAAAGTGGTTGGTGGGTGTGTGTATGTATGTACATATACCTTTAATTACTCAGAACTGAAATTAAAACTACTGACATGACGGATACAAGAATTACTGTGAATAAGTCAAGGTGTTGAATTCGAGAAAGAGCAAACACTTCATTTCCTGTTAGTCTGTGGAATGCTGTATGCTTATGTTTCTAAAAGAATGCTGGATAAGAAGTGTTTATTTACTCTGGACAGTTCAGATCAATATCATTTAGTTAGTTGTTCTTTACACAACAGTAGAGTAAGAGTTAAATAGACAACGGCTTCTCGCGGTGAATTTAGTGGCGAGTCAAAAAGGCTGGTATTGCGAAGTCAGGCTCGAAGTATTATTTGTAAGGTGTACACGTTCTTCAAAAAATTTTCGGAAACAGAAACTAAAAATGAGTTATTCCAAAGAGTTCTTCCATTTAAAAACACGGAAAACGTGAATCAGCTGGATCAACTTGCAATTGAAACGGGATACGAGGTAATACAACTCCCACCTTACCACTGCCAATATAATCCAATTGAGTTCGTGTGGGCTCCAATAAAAAGGGAGATTGCAAACAGAAATAATACTTTTAAACTGATGGACATTAAACGACTTGTTCACGAAGAAATTGACAAGGTAACACAAAGGACTGGGAAAACTGCGTGAGGCATGCAGAAATTCTAAAAGAAGGCGATTTTAAGACAGAATTAGCACGTGGCAAGATTTTGGAACCTATAATCATAACTTTGCAATACTCAGACGACGAAGACAGTGACAATGACAAATTGTCTCTTAACGGCAGTGACATTGACAGCGATATGGATGATCCACTGGCAGTTCCATTGGATTAGAAAGACAGGTAATCCATAAACTATAATTATAGTTATAGTTTTTTTAAAATATACGAAAATGCTTTTTACAATTTTGATTTTGGCAACTGTATCATTGTAAAAGTTTGTAAAATATAATTTGCTTACCCTTACGTCTGCGCCAAGCAGACCTTTGTGATGCATGAGTGTGCGAGAGAGAGGGAAATATAAAAGGAGTGGGGTAACACGCTGGCAACGCTGAGTGTGATACAGCATCTGATTAGCTGGACTCCAGAACTCTTCCCATTTGAAACACATAATAGAGCCAATATGCCACTGATACCACCTCAACATGCAATTATATGCTGTGCTACTAATAAATGTACATATGTGTGTGTGTGTGTGGGGGGGGGTGGGCTAACCGAGCGGGTTGGCTCAAGCAGTTTCGTTCGTGGCCCGCATACGGGAGGCCCGGATTCGATTCCTGTGAACGATCTACCTGACCCATGGGTTTTTCGGGGGTTTTCCAAGGTCACTAGCGAATGCTGGATGGGTTAATTACAACCCCCGAACTTCCTCTCCCTCCATTTTACCTCCATTATCATTTCATCATTCCTCATATGGTGCTTTCTTTCAGGGTAGAATTGTCGGTGGGAGTCTCGGCGATGCATGGCAGGATGATATGCTCTCAGTGAACACTTTCTCCTCCGGCGGGATGGACTCCCCTCACCAAGCCGGCCTAGTGGGGACTGGCGGGATGCCGGATGTGCAAGTTTGCCTGTAGTCTCGTTGCTCTGGCGGCCTCCGGTCTCCGAACAGGCTTCGTGACTGCTTCGGGGCTACGTAGGTGGCATGACGATGGCCCTGGACCGCCGGGAGTTTCTATCTAGTAAAGTGTAGAGACACCGCCCTCTGTATTGTAGTGTAAGGCGGCCGCCCTCTGTGTCCACCCACCTCATCCTCCCTCCTGGGGGTGCCCCACTTGGAGCAATAGGACAACAGACCAGAATGGTCGAGTTGCCGAATCCTCTCCGAACAATTCAATCCAATACGTGTGTGGCTTTGTCATAACGTAAAGAGTCCTCAAGGCAGCAACACCACCTTCAAAGTTCAAGCCCCACTTTACTATTTTATCTTTCTTATTGGTGTTCTTGATATTGTTGATTGTGACGGATATAGAATACTGCATTGCACCATTATGGTCATTGTTGTTAAATGCAATCATATAAACCGATAGATTCTGAACAGGAGCATACAAATGGCAGTAACGTAACCTGGTGACCTGGGATTAATATGCTATTGTGCTTAAGAACTGAAAGAATGCGAGGTTAGTTCTTGAAAAGAAACAGGTAATGTTCAAGCCAAAATTACTGTCACATTCCTCTTCACATACCCATTTAAACTCAAGTTTTATAAATACTGTCCTTTAATGAAGCGCCAGTGCACTCCCGTCCATTTGGGAAGGGGCAAACAGAACTCAAGAGGGTATATGTTGTCGCTCGCTTCGTGTGCAACTTCACTTATTGGTGTATAATATTTCTGGGTTCGATTCCTTTTGTTAATAACACCTTTTTATAAGATGAAAGGGGAGCGCATATGCGAGGAACAATGAATAATCCAAACGAAGCAATGTTTATGGTTATTATATCATAAAATCCTACGTATACATGGTCTTATCAAGTAATGTTTAAATGTATTGCTCAGAAATTCGTGTATTTGTTTGTATTCTTGTTGTTGTTCTTATTATTATTTATGTCCTCCAACCTTAAGTCATATCGCACGAGAGTGAAATGATGCTCAAATGAACCCGGGGTCCATGGAGCTTAGAGTTACTCAACTTTCTCCTTTCAGAGCAGCGGAAAACCCCGGAAAAGCCTTATCCAGATAACTCACCCTGGCCGAGAATCGAACTCGGGACCTCTTGAACGTGGGGTAGACATGCTACCATCAACACTACCGAGGCGGGCATTCTTGTTTGCACAATGTGATTGTAATGCTTAGACTCTCTTACCTTCTGAAGGTCGCTGCAGCTATTTTCAGTGCTATTTAATACTGTAGAGGAGCAGAAATATATATTTCGTTACAAGGATATAAGAAATGCTCAGTAACGATTTAGTGCATGCTTGGAAAGAATGCAACAATAGCATGATGCTCAGCTCCGTACAGCATTCATTTTGCATGTAGTTTTAAAACAAATACAGTGTCTAATGTTCTACATTTCTGTTCTGAATGCATTCGTTTGATATGCTTGATTACATAGACAGTAACCGTAATAACACACATCCTATACAATAATAATTTGAAGAATTGAAATAAAATAAACAAGAAAGGGGAGCGCCAACTTGGAATCTAGTGCCTCTAGCTTGAGAAATCCTTAGTAACCACTGAGCCATACACTTACACGTTTTGGCATTGCAGCAAATGCTTGCATATATCATTGAAATAGTATCAATAGCACACTGGCTCAAATGCACAAAATTACGTACTCTGGAACTATAAATGCCTTAGCTCAAATTATTCACCCAGTACCCATCTAATACCCCTTAGAGTTTTTTGACCGAATTTTGAAACAGCCTGCAAATATACAGCAGGCGTAGGTACTGATGATGCATCGAATTGAGTGATAATTGGGAACGGAAGTTTAGGAAAGAAACGTTTCAGGTCTACGTTTATGGTACCTTTGCAAATTTTGATAGTTATTAGACCTGAGGTTAATCAGGAGAAAAGACTGAAACAGGAAGAACTATCGTGATGGGATTTGAAGTGTGGACCTCACGATTGCAAGCTTCCCACATCTACGAGGCCAACTGACTCGGTCCCTTTGTCCTTCACTCTTTCCAACCCCCTACGTCCACATTTTATCAACATTATATAATACTTTCAAAATCTTTTGTTTTTCTTGAATATAAATAACGTCTTAACAAGCAACAGCTTTAAAGCTACACAAATAAACAGGTGAACCCTCATTACGCACCGAAAATAAACGGAAC
>CM060948.1:129895962-129988462 GCA_030765055.1 Mantis religiosa | reverse complement strand
ATACACCAGCTCCTTCAGCTCACGTTACAGTTGACAAAACAAGGGAATGTGGCCTAGAGACCTTACAGCATCAGTCTTATTCGCCCGATCTCGCAACAAGTGGCTTTTTCTTGTTCCCGGAAATGAAAATCCGTTGCCGATTTGACAACACAAATGACATCATTAATGAAGTAGAAGAGTGGATTAAAGCAAATTCTACAGAATTCTACAATCAAGTAATCTACTAACAAGCACACAGCAACACAAATTCTCTATCACATTTTTAAAGGGTAATAATTAAAACTTTACAACACCCCCTCATATAACATGACCTTGTCTTTGTTTAGGCGTTACACACCTGTTAATTCTAAAAACCGGCTGTTGAAAAAATTTTTGAGTGGTACAGTATTACAGTGCATAGAGAATGATAAGCCCGCCTCGGTGGCATAAATGTTAGCTGTTAGAGGTGTTAGAAGTCCCGAGTTCGAATCTCGGTCAGGGTGAGTTATCTGGATAAGGTTTATCCAGGGGGTTTCCCTTATCATTCAAGACGAATGTCGGGTAACTCTAAGCTCCATGGACCCTGGATACATTTGAACATCATTTCACCCAATTCATTCACCGTCCGATATGACTTAACCTTGGAGGACTTAGGTTTCAAAGAAAAATAGCGAATGATTGCTAAGGAGACTGATTCAACTTCTGTTAGACGCTCGGGCAAGAACGATTAGTACCTGCGAAAGTTGACGTGTTAAAAAGTTATTGAGAATGTTTGTATTGTTTAAACTTATAATTTGTGCTCTTTCACTGAAGAATCATTTGCAAAGCAGAAGCGGTATTGTTATTTCAATAATTTGGAAATAAAATAATGCATCGGTCTGAGGCCGCGATCTGAAGATAAGATTTCTTGTTCACTGACTGAATGGAACTGAATGGAAGTTCCGTTATAGAAATTAAATTATTACAAATTCTCGGCGCGAACATCACAAGACGAATTATAACTCCCAAGCTATATAAAATTAATTTACAACATTCACCATTATAATGTTTCTCTTCACCCTTCCAAAACTATTCACAAAAAGCTTTATTCTTCTGTCTACTTCTGGTCAGTTCAGGTAACCTTCACTAGATATTTACTTATAATGAAGGTATAACTAAAACATATATGACTAACGAAATAATTTGACTTTTAAATAACAATTTAATCATAGCACATTAAGGAGCAACAATATATAAAGGTTCAAACTAATAAACTAATAAGAAAGAGTATCTGGGAAAGAGTTAACGATACACAAATGCTTATTTGGCGTGAAAGGTGTGATTTATCAAGCACTACATATCTGTGTAATAGCTGCTTTCTTTATCTTTTACGGTTTATCAGTATCAAGGCTTCACAACAAAAAACTCAAGACCTATATCTGCTATGTGATTAAATTTTAATTACCTTGCCTAAACATAGCATTTTAATTAAACCTGTTAGACCTATTTTGGAATATATATATATATATATATATATATATATATATATATATATATATATATATATATGCAAACTGTAGATTTATTTCTTACATACTTTGATTTGGATCCTTGGAATCTTCTGAATTTAAAAACCAAACGTTGAATTTATAAAATATTTTATCTTAAAAGTAGGCTATTTACGCGCGCGCGTGCACACATACAGAGAGAGAGAGAGAGAGAGAGAGAGAGAGAGAGAGAGAGAGAGAGAGAGAGAGAGAGAGAGACGTACCTTATTCTATAAATGTTTATTTTAATCGAAAGTAAAAGAACATACATTTACGTCAAAGCCTCAACAAACAGTCTCTGTGTGGAATACAACAAATACAACTACGAGGTGCAATTCGTTTATACTATTGAGTGGATTGCATATACAGCCCCTTCGTATTTTACAGGGGACTGTTACGTTTCTCATTTTTTGAAAGTTATGGGTGCTATTTTATATAAGGATGTGGATATGCATGATGTGGAGGCCAAGTCTTAAAAATGGTACATACAGGAGTATGTTTAAAACTGTAAAAATGACCTTAAGTAAAAAACAGTATAAGTGGAATGCAGTGAGTTGAGCAGGTTCAAAAACAGAGTTTCAACCAAAATACCAAAAACAGAAAACCAAAATGCACAGAAAACAGACTTGAAAATGTAGATACAGAAATTCATTAGGTGCATTAATAATTCATTAATAGGACAGCAAATCTAATGATTGTAGTTGTTCGTGGAATATTTGTTTGTAACCGTGAGTTGTAGAAAAAAAGCAGAAAATTGTGAAAATATTGCATGAGAAATGAAAGCTGTTGACATGGAATCAAGTAAATTATGATTTTTCCTGACCAACATGTAAATTCGTTCATTAGGATTACGAAAGGGACTCGATACTGCGACCAGTCTTAATCTATTGTACCTATGCCCCAAGTGGGACATCCCCTGGAGGAAGGATGAGGCGAGAGAAGACAGAGAGCGGCCGTGCCAAGTAGCGACGATAGTGCAGAGGGCAGGTTCCCTACATTTTACTTAGATGCAAACCTCCCCTGGTAGGCCAGTACAACGGACGTTTCCTCTACTGTGATTCGAAAACAGTCCCAGCAGCCGGTTCGCAGACCAACAACTGATCTACCGGAGGAGGAAGTGGTTTCTTTAGAGCATATCATCCTGTCATGCATCACCGAGACACCCGCCGACGCTTCTACCCTGAAAGAGATCACCAGATGAGAGATGATGTGAAATAATAATGGAGATGAAATGAGGGACAGAGAATTCGGGGGATGTAATTAACCTACCCAACATTCGCCTGGTGATCCGCGAAATCCCCAGAAAAAGACCTATGGGTTAGGTAGGTCGACCATGGGAATCGAACCAGGATGTCCCGAATGCGAACCACAGAAGAAATCGCCTGAGCCATCCCGCTCGGTAAATTCGTTCATTATTAAGGACAATTAACGAATGCAATGGTCGTTTTGATGCTGGAATTATTAACGGGTAAGATAGATAGAATTATAAAAATGATATTATTAATTGCAATAAAAAGTTTTTATGTTTAAACATCTACACCTAATATATGAAGCGTGAGTTTCTATTTTATCAAAGGGTGTAAATTCATTAGCCAGGCAATTTAAGTATTCGGGAAAAGCAATTAGTCATACGTCAATAGGCAATTACGCGGTTACGGTGAACTCCGTAAACAAGAAATCCTTTAGCTCTAGGTTTAGTCGACTAGAACTGAGTATGTTCAAACATCACGAACTGCATTAAAATGCATGTGGCCCCTTATGAAAATTGAAAGGAAAATTAATTCTTAGAATTTAGCAAGTCAGAGGGTAAAACTTGTGTTTCAGAACAAGAATAAAATGTTTAAGATTTGGAACTCATAATGTAGGAACTTTGGTGGAGTAGTGTTGGTGTAAAATGATAAAACAGTGTGAATTTAAAAAAAATCGTATATCTGGTACAAAATTCATCCTGTTATGATTAGGAAAATTAAACATAAACCTAACACTTAACAATATATCATCTTCCGTGTCTTTGCAATCTTTCGAAAGTGTTTTACTGTGGTTGATTATCGGCAGTCTATTCCGTTTAAAGACCGCGCACGGGTTAACACATATTTGGTGGAAACCGCAAAGGTATTTTTGCTGTTTAGCATTTCAGCAACTTACGAGAACTAGCGGTTCCGACTGTTATTACGAAACAGCCACTTAAACCATGAAACTGTCGATACTTGATAAGAAGTCAGATACAATAGTACTTCCATAATTACAGTTTCTAGTGCTAAGGTTTAGAAGTAGTTTAATTTTGCATTCATAAAAAGTTGGCAACTCGCTTCAAATAGCTCGCTTAATCGCCTCCATTAAATGTTTCTGTAAACTTAACCAATGTTGTCACAACCATCCACACATACGGTGAGGAAGGATCCACCACCATAGCACGCAACAGTATATTTTGACTTTGTAGGTTCGTAGAATTAAAAGGCCGAGTTGCAGAAATTAAAAATATCCTTTATTTTCGTTCGAAATACTCTTATAGATTACAGTAGCATTACGTTACGTCACCATCAGTCTACCAAGGTCGTTCACAATAATAAACAGTGACAGCAGATTAAATCATTAGCTCTCGTTACAATAACACTTCCAGCTGTCTCTCGTTCACAACACTTTCACAGCTCACTTTGCAAGTCGCCACGTCCTTAAATTCTTAATTCGTAATTCTAGATTGTTCTAAAATAAACCAGAACCCGAACAATCTCTACCAGTCCAGAAATTTTCGGAAGAATAAAGAAACCAAATATTCTACCACATTCCAGAAGCGTAGCTTAATCTATGCTGAAAGTCCTTTACCTCAGTTATCTTGCTTGCCGGCGCTTGTTTACAATAGCCGCGCTATCATTAACTGCTTAGCAAGGCTCATTATTACCATGAAACTTTATCCGCCGACTGTTTTCTTATTTTTGCCGAAACAATTGGGCCGTGACAATATTAATTATAGACGGAATTACTGTAGATGGCATCAAAAGTGTTGCACATTGGTAAAGATGTTATTACAGAGGAATTTCTGAGATAGCCTGTGTGTGACTCCTCTTCATTCTTTATAATTGGTAAACCATGATATATCAAACTGCACTACATAAAATGTAGTTTTCGTTAAAGTATACATTCAACTAAACTGTATTATTTACCATTTCGGAGATTTAATTGTTATTAGTTGCAGTTTTCAATCAGTAATGACTTTTTCAAGTGGTAAGTCCACATTCGTCTTATTTCTGAACTTTAAAATGGAAGTTCAAAGCCACCAATTTATTTTATTTTATTATTGTATTAAAGCTAATTATTTCTTTAATGTTTTCTATTCTTTCTCTATTTACAACGAATGTTCATATGTGTCAGGAAAGCTTAATTATATAAATTAACGAGAAGTAGAGAATACAGGTTTAGCAAGAGTGGTATGTAGAAGATACAACAGAGTAAATTTTATGAATGCGGTAATCAGGTGTTTTCTTTACTTGTACATTTTTATCGCTAGTAGTTCAATTTTTTCACGCTTTGCTGTGTAATTAACAGACGCGGCGTGTTTGCAAAAATGTATGTTGTAAATTAGCTGTCCGAAGGTGACAAAGACAGATTTATCTCCTCTACAACTCAATAAAAATTGATTGCACATGGAAGCTGTCCATTAATTGGTTTATATCTACTAACAAGTTACCACGTCATGATGAGGTTAGAAAACGGTTTCCATTGTTATTTAAATGATACTAATAGCTTAAACATAATATGACAGCTGAAACTGCGAAATGTGGGAGGTAAAGCTGCACAGGGTTGACATTTGCAAACAAATGTGGATCAAGCATAATGTAGAAATTACAAATGACCCACTGAGCACAGAGCATCGTACTAGTAGAGCTTTTATGCTTCCAAAGTGATTCATAGGAGGCAGTGATGAATGAGACCGGTCATATTTAGCATGGTCAGGGATCTTCACTTTTTCAGAATGACATCAATCCTGAAGGTTGTGATCCTGCCTTAACCAATTCAACCTGGGATTCCAGAATGAAACGAGCCACCCTGAAAGGGACACCAATCTACCAGCCAAGCATTAGGAACATATCTTTATACACTGTGGATTCCACCGAACCATTGCAACGGATCAATCGCCGCGTCCTACAATCAAGAACTGTACGTGATGCAACATATTTGGAAAATGTATGAACAAGAAATTTTTGAATAATATATCATCAGCATACCGACTTAGGAAAACCACGATAGAGGACAAAGTAACAGTGGACGGGAATCGAGCCCAAGTCCTCCCGGATGACTCATACGTTGCCACGGAGCTATCCCTCCTGTTAAGCACTGTATTATATTCTTTATATGTTTATATGATCCTGTATCCCGTATGTTGCACTGCTCTTGTAAATGGTTGGGAGGTGAGGTCATAATTGGTTAGATACCTGAATGGGTAAAAACAGTTATTAGTACTATCCTCTAAGCTGCTATCGAGTCGAGCAAACGCTCCAAGAGGGTTTCCCTTCTAAAACCTTGGATTCGCATTATTGACGGAATCGTCCAATAGTAATCTTTAGCCAATCGAACTTAATTGCTCTGTTATTCTGTTAAGGTTGCCTCCATCACACGTACTCCTTTTGTTGTTAAACTGAAAGTTCTTAGATTGCCTTTTATACACTGTCCGACAAATAGATAGTGACAACTTAGGTGGTCCTTCCTAAACTGAATTAACTGAGCAATCTCCGTAATCATAAAAAGTAACGTACATTCATGGTTGCAAACAGTACGTTATTAATTTGCCTGTATACTACTGAATGATAGTGGAGAGTCGGAGAGGGATTAAGGGAACCATAGGGCACTCTGGGCCTTCCTAAGAGAAATCCACTATATTTAGTCAGCAAATCAAAGGAAAAGGCGTCAAGTTCAGTTCTGTAATAAAACTTCGGGAAATTCTAAATTGTTTATTTCATAGAAATACGTAGAGTACTCCAGTTTTATATTACGAGTCATTATGCAACATGCTTTACACAACGCAACCTTTTATGCAAGCCATGTGTCATAGAGATATGTTTCATATGGTTTAAATGTTATAAATATATACACAACAACGTAGTGACATGAATTAAGAGATGAGCAACATGGTATAAATAAATAAATATCCTAATGCTGTATACTGTAACGATTACATTTTTGTATGTTTTAGATTACTGCAGCGTTATAACATCAAGGAATTGTTAAAGTGAGTCATACAACACTTCTGAAAATTCGAGAAAGTCATTTCCATAAAGTTGATGTAACACGAGCATATGACATGACCTTTAGAAAGAGTGATTCTTCCTCGAACACGTGGAATCAATTCTTGCCGTCTCCAGTCAGCTGGTGTTTCAGCCCAAGCTAGGATATTTGAACCCTCGAATTTTGATGTAGGGTGAAAGATGACGCACGTTTCAACGGGACTGTGTATCAATTTGCGATTCTTATTGTTTTTGCGCTACATTGGCAACTTTCTGATTCAATATGGATGTTCGGTTCATGTCAGTTGTCTAACATTGATTATCATTTTCCCTCTTTCTTGTGATAATGTACTTATTTTAGCGACTACAGTTATGTAGATTAAATCACCTCTTCAAGGAAACCGGTTTTTCATTAATTGATGGAAATTAATCATTTCTTCATACTAGCCGTATATATGCTAAGATGTTTATAGACTTAAAGATAAGATTTAAGAGATAGTTAAGAGTTAAATGATGAAGCCTGGGACTCAAGTACTTACGATAGTAAGTTGCCACAAACGGTGTATCTCCAATGCGAGAGCCCCTAGTGGTTACGGGGAAATATACGAGTCAAATGGAGAATTTAATGCTATGACGGCAAGTTGGCCATAGTAGCTCAATGGGTGAGGGTGACTGGACGGAAACCAGGAGATCCGTTAATATCCCGGCCATGGCATTGAATTTTTCATGTTGACTCTATTTACCAGTTTTTCATGTCTATAAATCTGTATGGTCCACCCTTCACCACAATTCTTCGGAGACCTCTGAGCTACCAACCTTATTACTTCCCTTCCCATCACAATATGTGACAATCAGTGAAGATGCCGTGTTGCACACTTGACAATAACCTCAATTTAGAATTAGTAGCAAGTTACCGTGTTATTTGGGAAATGCCAATAGCATTTAAAATTTTACAGATGATAGAGGTAGAGGCAGATTAGACATTGGGAGGGTACATCTTGCACCTCGACCCGCAATGGGATTTCTTGTGCGTATATTTCCGGAAAAAACGGATGACATCAAGGAATTGCAGGAGACATGGCTTATAGGAATGGACGATGTAGGTGTCAGAGACGCGCTAGTTCCCTAAAAGTTACTGACGTAACGACTAGGATAGAAGCAGTTGTAGGCGACACGACCAAAAAAATGAAGTTCCACGAAGTTCCAAATCGCAAGCCTGTGTGTCATCTGCCCGCCGTCTACCGACATACACAGTCCAAGAGTCCTGTAACTCGAGTGAGATGAAATAAGAGGAAATGGGTGAAAGGACAGCAGTGGTTGAAGACACACTACTCCAGTATTCGCTTAGCCTACCAGAGAAAAACCACAGAAAAACCCATTGCAGGAATGATTGAACCCAGCATCTCTCGAATGCGAGCCTCGGAGGCATCTCGCTCAGCTTTCAGATGATATATATAATATGTGTGTGAAATAAGTTATTTCTACTAAATGACTAAATGATAGCGTTGAGGCGTATTGGCCTTCACTGACACAGCGCAACGTTCGGAACAACAAAATGTTAGTAAGCTGGCGTACAGTAGGTTACGAAACAGAAACGGAGTACTTGTAATAGCATGTGTCTGATGTGAAAGGTTAACCAATTAATATATATGCAAATGTAAATTAGCATTGCAGCCGCCCGTCACTGGATACAAAAGGGTTTCAATTCCCTCTTCTTTCTGCTTGTTACAATATTTTATCACGTTATATATGATTTCTCGCGCCTGCTTATTGCTGTCCAGGAGATATGATTGCTTCTGAACAGAGTGTACATACACTAACTCGCCGTATGTTCGATAGTCTTGCGTAAACATCTATGGTAGTTCAAAATCCTTCCGATACGTCTCAACGCTTTACCATGTAGTACACAGATGAAACAAACAAGTATGAACATTTACCCTTGACTAGATGAGTAAGCAGGAAGATTATGCCACACATACATAGCTAGTCCCGCATTACTTAACAACAGCTTGAAGATTGTTGCTTATTGCACGAACCTCGAAGCACAGAAAGAGCCTTTGCGACATTCAATTTAAAATATATTTTCGGCCAACTCCGATTGAATCAGAAGGCAAAGATTTTTAACATAATTTTTATGTTTCTTGTATATCAATGTCTTCATTTACCGAGTTTCGTATTGATCGGCAATGACTCAACAGTTATTTGGTGGTACAGGACTTTTAATTAACACTGTATAGAAAATGTAAATAAAATTAAGGAATCTTTAGTACTTCTCAGGACCTCTAAATGACGAGCTGGTCAAGTATCAGATTCATTAACTCAGACAATTAACATTGTAAAATGCAAGACTATTTAATAAATTTAATATAGTTTTTGGAAAACAGCTCGTAAAGACATTTTAGTGCGAGCATTTAATACGAAGTACAGGCTTGACATGGGCTTAACTTCTATGAATGGCAACAACTTTACATTTATCACATACGAAGATAGAAGTGTTACTGAAGACTGCTATTGCAAACTATTAACTATGTTTTGTTCCATTGTTGAAACTCCTGCACGATTTTAACGATCCATTAAAAGAACATATTTCTTATATTTCGCCACTACGCGATGACAGCCTACTATGGAATATGCAAATGCTGGTCGGTAAGAATCTGTCCAGAAAACAAATTTCTGAGGTCGTAGATCTATCCTGGAGTAATTTCTGACAAACTCGTATGAACCTTGTTTCCATTTTATTTAAGCGTAAAATTCTTTGACCAAATATGTTCCAAACCTCAGTAATTAAAATTTCAAATTCATACATACAGTGGTTTGAGCAAAAACGTGTACAATTTTAAAATTCATATTTTGTTGAATTTTTTAGTTTATTAGCTAGACATTTCGTAAGTTATTTCTTGCTTTCAAGTGTTACGTAAGTGGAGAAATTGATGCTCTTAGGTGAATCGAAATAGCGAACGTAGCTAAAATTTGTGCGGCTCTTCTTATTGTTTTCTCTACGGCCTCCTATAGTAATTGGAGAAGTACTGAATTTAACTGGAAAATTCTATATCTGATTCCACAATTCTCTAAGTCTTCCCACAAAGTATTTTTAGGAAAAGTACTTTCTTATGACCACGTGTCTGTGCGCGCATGCCTTTAGAGAGTATAACTCAAAAAATAAATGTTGTATGTATAACTTCCTATTTATATTTAATATCTTCCAAAAGTGTAAAAGGGAGATTTTCAAATTACCTCCGGACTCCAATTAAACGTGTATGTACTTACAAGACTTCTTAAATAAATATGTGTTATTGAAGTAACTAGTTGATCAAATTGCAGAAAACATATAGCACTTACACTGCCTTATTTTACACTGGTGGCTGGCCGGCCGACCGACCGGCGGGTGGTAGCTGCATGTGCAGTGCTTCTCATCGTTCCAAGCACCCACCTTACTCCGTGTCAGTACATGTTCGGCCGTTGTTATTGCAGGTTCTTGTTCTATTATTTGTGACCATATTGTGCTATAATGCAAAGAAGCCTGCATACTCTATCACGCCGCATATTCACGCATTATTCCTACGTTTGAACAGAGTCTTGTAGAGAAGTAACACGGCTATTTGTAGACCAATTTCCAGATATTCCTGCGCTTCAGAAGGATGCAGTTCAGAAACTGTAAAGAGATTAAGAGAAACTAGTTCTGTTATTGATAAGAAACCCAAAGGAACTTGCAATTTACTTAGTTTCCTTCCGAAGACATAATCAGAGAAATCACTGCTATTTCAGAAGATGAATTAATGCGTGTTAACAGAAATTTTCTCCAAAGAATTGAGACATGCGTAGCAACACAAGGACGTCATTTCCAAAATCTTAATGCCATAAAGTTATGAGATTATTATAATTTCCATGATACTCCTAAGCACTAGAATTTCAGTATTTAACGCGCCAGCAGTGAGCCTACGCAGTGCGCTTTTTGCGCAGCACTAACCGCCCGCTGCCCATTAGTGAAAAATAAGACACTGTATTTACACAAATATGTACATATATTTTTATGTATACACGTGACAAAAAGTTATACCCTGAATTTGCTAGTAATAGCCTGTTTAGTGCACTTCATTTCGAAGGAACATGTTGTAATTTCGTTTGACCGTTAAACCCTAAGATATAAACCAAAGACTGCTACAGAAAACTTGGATCTCGTTAAAATAAACAATTTGTTTTCAGGAACTTCTTCTGTAGCACTAGTTAATTTGATATATCTGTTATGTGTTTGAATTTTTCAGCGCCTCTGAGATTTTCAATGTGCTGCCGCTATGAAGTATTCTCAGAGTATACCGACACCTCACTATCGATAACGCTTTCCCTATTCCCTTTTCATCTATAAAAATATGTAATGAAATAATTTCAGCAAAATTTAATTTTGATTAGTATGAGGCGAAGAGAAGAACGATATTTCGGGAAAAGTTTGTAGCAGCTATATAAAAATAAAAGAGTAGTTAAAGTAATACATATGATTGTAACACAAAAGTTTTTAGAACTATATTGTCAAAATAGCCGTAGCGTTTGTCTTTGGAGCTTATGTTCGCCTGACTCAACTTCATAGTCCTTTCCGCAATTTATTCACTTAAAGCTTAGCAATTAAACTTGTAAAGCCTAATAATGTAATATCTGGATGATAACTGCTGGTGGTTTCTATAGATAGTCACCTAAAAGTTCTGAAAGCAATTTTCTCTATTTAGTGGTGTGGAACGCTTAAGGAGAAGTGACTATGATTAACGATGGCGATTATGAAGACGACTCTCCTTTTCTCCTTCCGTTGCAGCGGCTTAACGCTAAGCTCCCCTGACTTGACCTCCTTCACCCGCACCCAGGGAGTTAGAGACGCCACACTGTTCATCCTCTGACCTACATCCACCGCAGCACCTTCAAGGATTGACCTGGATCAGTAGTTCTGGAGCTGACCTATGCTTCTCTCTTTCATCGCGTCAATAATCAATCACCTTAGATTAAAGCTTTAACAGTGTGTAGCCACAAAACTAAGTAAAATAAATATTTGCATATAGACACAAAATATACATATTAGAAGATAAACAGAGAATTGTTCTGCGAACAATGAGTCCAGCCAAATTATTAAAATGTTATTTCCAACCGAAAAGAACAACGCTTATCTTATGATGCCGATTTAGCATGTTGGTCTCTATACTCGAAAACTAGAATTCGAACCTGAGTTGTTTGGATCGGGTTTGTTTCGTGGTTTTATCTTTTTTTGTGTACAAGAAAATGTATTTTAGAATGTGGTGTATTGTAGAATAATTTCAAACTTATCGTCCCAAACGGTATATTTTAATCACGGAAGTTGGCCACATAAACAATGCTTTCTTTGAAATTTATACATATTTATATAGTTACTACCAATTATTTTACCAAAGTTTATTATCTTACCTACTATGTACTTACATTAAGTATGGATTGCATTGTATTCCACCCAAGATGTCAGTACCGAGATTTCAGTGGAAATGTTTGAGGTTCTATTTCCACAAACGAAATATATATTGTGACTTTGTGGGTTCGTAGAATCAAAAGGCCGAGTTGCAGATATTAAAAATATTGTGACTTTGTGGGTTCGTGAAATGAAAAGTCCAATTTCACCACTCAAAAATGTTCTTTATTTCCACCGACTTACAGTTAAACTCTTGCCAATTACACAGAATTACGTGCTGCACACAATTACAATTCACCAGTTCGTCCGTTACCGTTCAGATGCACGTACACAATTACACAGTCTTCCGTTGCACAATCTTCTCGTTCATTAACACGGCGCTCCTTGCTAGCACGTCACTGACTAACACTTACACCAAGAACTGCGACTGTCTCCTCACTCACTCCTCGTGCACGACGTGTAGCTTATATAGGGTACGCTTGCCGATCTCGAAGGTTCTCCAGTAGATAAAAGATCCCGTAATTTCGAGAACACAGGTGGAACAGAAACAGACGGCACAATGATGTTTTTTTTTCCCAGCCATTGCCTGTCACCACTATAAGACAAACGAGGGGAGGGCGTGGCTAACACGGACCTCCCTTGCTTTCCGCTCTCAGCTGCTTCTATAGGGTGTTCCAACGCTCGCGTGACACTGCCGCCTCCTCAAAGCTGGTCGTCTCGAACAGCACCATCGTAGCGTGCCAGGCGGTCCAGGTGCACCACCAGCATCTGCTCGGAGTCTCAGCCAGAAGTAGCGCTGCCGTAGTTTGTCAATCGTTCGGTTCGCTCCCAGGTGTCCTCCTGAAGTACCGGCGTGCACTTCCTCCAAGAGTTCCGGGAGCTTACTCCGGGGAAGTACCAAGTGTTCTCTCTGTGCCTTCCCATCGGGTGACTTCCATACCCGGAACAGCACGCCCTCTCTGGTCTTCAACGAGTCCCATTGGGCCCAGTACGACCTGTAGGTTGCGCTCCTCGGTGCGATGTCCTCCCAGGTTGGTCTCGTCCCTGCCTCCACTTCCCTCAAGAGTGGCCCCAAGTCTGCGTCCGCCAGCTGCTCCCTCCTCAGGCCTGCGCTATCCCAGCCTTCAGCAGGCACTGCCACAAATACTCGGACTGCTGCGGCACGCTCTTTCTCTTCCACTCTTGTGCACTGGCCGCACTCTTCTGGACAGGGTCTTCGGGACATGGCGTCTGCGTTACCGTGGCTCTTCCCTCTACGATGTTCCGAGGTGAAGTCGTACTCCTGCAGCCTCTAGACCCAACGTGCCCTCTGGCCTTCCAGGTTCTTAAAGCTCAATAGCCAGGTTAGGGCGGAATGGTCAGTCCTCAGGTGGAATGGCTGACCGTACAGGTGCTTATGGAAGTGCTCCAATGTCTTTACTACCGCCAGTAATTCTCGTCGGGTGACGCAGTAGTTCTTCTCTGCCTTGGATAGCGTCTTGCTGTAGTAGGCTATCACCCGCTCATGGCCGTCCTGGATCTGCGATAGGACACCTCCAATGCAATGGCCGCTAGCGTCGGTGTCCACAATGAAGGCGCCACCCGGTTGTGGGAAACCCAAACTTGGAGCACTGCACAGGGTCTCCTTTAGGTGCTGGAAAGCGTTTTCAGCGTCCTCTGTCCACACTTAAGGCCGGTGTTCCTCCATCAGGCGGGTGAGGGGTTTTGCGATGTTGTCGGCCTTTTCCTCTAGATCATTAAGGCGGTCGTCTACTTGACCCATCCGCTTGCCCAGATTCGTGACGTCATCCCTCACGCCGGCCAACCGTTCCTCAAACTTGGCGGCGAGGGCCTCGTTCGCAACCTTCATTTCTTCCATCTTCTCCGTGAGGTTACCGTTAGCCGTCATCATTTCTTCCAGCTTTGCGGCCAGGTTGTTATTTGCCGCTTCTATTTTTGTTGTTAATTCGGTCTTCATTTCTTCCATCTTCCCGGTGATGTTGTCGTTGGCCGTCTTCATTTGTTTCAGTTCCGCGGCCAGGTTGTTATTTGTAGTCTCCAGCTTCGCGGCCAGGCTGTTATTTGCCGCTTCCGTTTTTGTTGTTAATTCGGCCTTCATTTCTTCCATCTTCTCGGTGATGTTGCCGTTGGCCGTCTTCATTTCTGTCAGTTCCGCCTTCATTTCCATCATCTTCTCCAAAATCTTTTCCAGTGCCGCGTCCATGGCTGTAATGTTCGGTGCTGTTGTCTTCCCGCTTCCTGACACCAGTGTGACTTTGTGGGTTCGTGAAATGAAAAATCCAATTTCACCACTCAAAAATGTTCTTTATTTCCACCGACTTACAGTTAAACTCTTGCCAATTACACAGAATTACGTGCTGCACACAATTACAATTCACCAGTTCGTCCGTTACCGTTCAGATGCACGTACACAATTACGCACAGTCTTCCGTTGCACAATCTTCTCGTTCATTAACACGGCGCTCCTTGCTAGCACGTCACTGACTAACACTTACACCAAGAACTGCGACTGTCTCCTCACTCACTCCTCGTGCACGACGTGTAGCTTATATAGGGTACGCTTGCCGATCTCGAAGGTTCTCCAGTAGATAAAAGATCCCGTAATTTCGAGAACACAGGTGGAACAGAAACAGACGGCACAATGATGTTTTTTCTCCCAGCCATCGCCTGTCACCACTATAAGACAAACGAGGGGAGGGCGTGGCTAACACGGACCTCCCTTGCTTTCCGCTCTCAGCTGCTTCTATAGGGTGTTCCAACGCTCGCGTGACAATAGCCTTTATTTCCGTAGAGATATACTGTTCAATTCTCACGTAACAACATTACATCACATAATAACACAATCTTCCAAGGTCGATGACAATAACAAACCGTGACAGCTGATTACTTTAGCTCTCGTTACAACAATACTCTTGTTACACAACTGATTCATCACTAGCCATGGCTTCTTTTTATACACCTATACATGAATTCCAGACTGTTCTGTACAATCACTAGATTTTTCTGGAATCAACAAAGCATCTAATGACGTAATCCGAATATTCTATCACCTTCCTGAAACGTCTGGGTCGGCAAGTCTTTTATCTCACCTATCTGTTTACACTAAACGCGCTATCGTTAACTGTTTAGCAAGGCTCATTATTACCATGAAACTTTATCCGCCGACTGTTTTCTTATTTGTGCCGAAACTTTTACACCTGTTGCCGTTACAATATCTAGAATCTTCTGGAATTGTCTCCAGAAATCATTTTCATTCTGAGAGACTTATGCATACTTTCAAACCATATGAGATACAATCTTGATCTTACCACACAAAAACTGTATATCTCGATAAAACATTCGATTTATGACTAACACGCTTTTGTTTTCGTAGAATGCACTACTTCAAAAATATTTCTTATTATCTCTATGAATGTTCAAATACTTATACTTCGCTCAATTTTAAAATCATCCTATTTTATCTCTTGGTCACTCAAAGAAAACGGAAACTCACAGCCATCGCATAATGATCAGCAGTAAAATGTTTGACTATCACTTAAAGCTTGCTTATTCTAATGTTCCTCTTATACCTACAAAAAAGTCAGCAATGGTTAATTCCTGCAGATATTGATCCGGAGAATATGGAGTAGACGGAGGAAAAAGCGTTTGTAAGAATAGTTGTCATAGGAGTAGAAAAAGTCATGTGAATCACATTTCAGACACTTTCCCATCTACCTCAATAAACATGTTCATTAATAGATTGACTACAAATCTTTTTGTGGGTACAAGGAGGCTAGAGAAAACTGAAGCGAAAGTCAGATGTTCAAAAGCAGAACGCTATAAACTACTTACAGCACAGTAAGTTGCCATTAGGTAGCTATCTCCTGTATTTTTGAGAACTCCTAGTGGCTTACTGAGAAAAATACAAGTCAGTTGGAGAATTTACTGTCAAACTTGCATGTTGACTATGGTAACTCAATGGTTAAGAGTAGGCGGACCGAGACCGGAAGATCCGTGGTTCAAATCCCGGCTATGGAATCGAAGTTTTCAGTCTGAATCTATCATATTATACGCTACATAATCTTTCTGGTAATTTAAGGAATTATATATTTATGACAGAAATACTGCAAGGAACTATAAATACGGAGAAGTTAACTATAATGCGGCAAGTGCAGAGAAAATGGTTGCAGGTGCTTGTGAAGCTACACATTCCTGCCGAAAATGCTATGGTAGACGAACATTTTGTAGACCATCAGGGCTTCTGTCCATTATAAGCTAAGTAAGCTAGATTCCTATGGAACAAGGATTTTGAGTTCTTGTGATATGGTCTTGAAAATACACTAAAGTGAAACGAGAAAAAAACCAAGGAATTTGAGCATTGTACTTACGAAGACAAACTTACCTACGATAACTATTCCTTTTACCAAAATTTACTATATTGGTGCTATAAACCCTAGCTGAGTAAAGAATGAATTCCCGTATTTAAGTGGAATATAAGAGCCATCTGAACCGCACAACCTTGAGGCCCGTAGGCAACGGGTTGAGGAACAGAGGTTTCCTGATCAGAGAGATTCCAGGATAAGTCAGCCGAAGCGAAGTGATACGCCGGAAGTGAAAGTACAAGAGATGAGGTGATATGAAAGATGGAGCAATCGGTGGAATCCTGGCGGAGAAAACCCGCTTTAGTGCCATGTTATCCACCAAAATATCACTTTGCGGTCACCTAGAATCGAACCCGGGTCACTTTGGTGACAGCCAAGCGGTCTAACCACTCAACCATGGCGCGTCCGCTAAGTTAAGAACTGATCTGAAAGGACGTTCAAATTTGACTTCACTAAGGATAAAACAACCATTAACTATGTATTGTAGAACAATCAGAAGCTCGTTCTGGCGAGTATATTTACTTGTGACTAAAACCGTCAGTACTAGAGTAACGAAAATGTCACAAATATACGAAATTATGATGTAATCGAAAGAGCTTTGGGCACATTGGATCAACGTTGCACAGCTGAAGTAATAAACAAATAATTGACATATGATTATTTTCTGTAACATGCTGTACATAAGATTAGTTACCTATTATGTTTTTGTAGTCTGCTTATCTACGTATTAAATTTAAGCAGTGTAAAGATTGAAATGAAGGTGTTACCTTGACGAAATAGGGAAATCACTGATATCGCTCACAACTTCCTAAAACTGCACAACTAAGGCACAATATATTTATAGCATCTTACAAGATCTAAAAGGAGAATCTACCTCTTCAGTTGTCCTTAATGTCTTGAAAAGTACGAACTGAATTTAACATTTAAATTTATTTTTACACGTATAAAATTTAAAATTAATAGAGAAAGCAGTAAATAGAGATCCAATTAATTTTTACTTTCCTGGAGTTCCGATATTGCAGACTTAGAAGAGGATTAAGGGTAGGGAGAGAAAGAACCTTCATGTTGTTACGGCAGTTGAGCTTATTGCAACATATGCCGTGTGCGTCGGCTTAAATTCACTCACAAACGCAGTTAGCACAGCGATTTTGGAAAAAAGAAATAATAACGCTCTCAATGGTATTTAGACTACGTATAGCTTGTTTGCTTGAGTCCAGTGAAACAATAATTTAAATTGTGCTACCCAAGCCAAGCTATCACCATGTTAGACAAACACTTGGTGTTGCAGAAGTTGTTATCCCTTCCCAGATGACGGTCTAAAAACGCTTACCCGTGCTCCTGTGGGTAAAGAGAACCTTTTAAATGTATTCCACAAATTAAACTCTCTTTTAGACTTCTATAAAGGATTTTAGATTTATATATAAATAAATTAATATAGTATCATTATTTATATTTTTACAATGCTCCGTATATGTGGTGAAAGATTTTACAAGAAGCCTAACTTTAACAGGGTCTTGTACTGAGCAGTTTATGGACTAGCTTCGTAAATCTTATATTGCAAAGGCTTAACTGAAATTTCGAATAGTATCTTATACGAGGACCATTAAAGAGTAAATGTTCTATTGTTGCTTCATTTCCACAAGCGCTGTCGAGATACCTTCCTATGACAACATGGAATCATCGGAAGTACGTACGTAGTATTTAGCGTCTGCACTTTTAGCTTCCTTGTCAGATCATTGGGAGTTTATGACCCCATTAGACGCCACTCTAGCCGACATCGGGTACCCCGCATGGCTTGCGGGCACCCAAGATAACCCAGGAGCTAATCCTAACAGCAGCTAAAGCTGAGCTCCACATATTTCTCCTAAGCTGTTTGGCATCAAAATCACCTACCTTAATTTCAGAAAAAAAAAGAAGACACCAGGGTGCTAGGCATTGCATCCTATCCTTTCATTCCCAAGGTACAATTACTGTAGCCTTACAAAACAAATTTTAACCTAAAAATCCACAAGTCACCCTGCAACATCCCGAACAAACCTTATCTGCGGTTAAACCCAAAATGGGTGGGCACGCAGCAAATACCTTCTGGCTAAATACAGCCAGCCAGCAGGACGAGCGAGCGAATTACTTTGGCTCTACTCTTGAAGATGAAAATCTGTTGTAGGTCTAATTATTATTCTGGAAGATACTTTTTTGCCCGAATACCCCCTCTTCCATACCTTACATTACGAATATGCCGTCTCATTTCCTCAATTCAGATATATTTAATGCGTAGAAATTAATCATTTCTTTCACACTAGCCGTGTGTAGGCTAAGGTTTGAATGAGTAGAGCCAGATTGAAAAACTAATTCCATAGCCGGGATTTGAACCACGGATCCCCTGGTCTCCGTCCGGTTGCTTTTGACTACTGAGCTACTATGGCCAACATGCCGACATGACATTAAATTCTCCAACTGTCTCGTGTGTTTCCCGGTAAACCACTAGGGTATTCATATTACAATGGAATACGCACAAATTTTGTGGAGACTTACTATGCTGTAAGTATTTAAGTCCAAGGCTTCATGGTTAAACCACCATGTCATTCAGGTAAATTGATGGAAATAGTAATTTCTTCCACACTAGTCGTGTGTAGGCTAAGGTTTGGATGAGTAAAGCCAGACTGTAAAATTCAAACAAGTATATGATTACTCCTAAGTAGTGGTTTACCGGGAAACCTACGGTTCAGTTGGAGAATTTAATGTCATGTCGGCATGTTGGCCATAGTAGCTCAATAGTTAAAAGCAACCGGACGGAGACCGGGAGATCCATGGTTGAAATCGCGGCTATGGCATTGAATTTTTCAATCTGGGTCTATTCATCCAAATATTTATTGCGTGTTACGAACTTTGACCTAATTCATTTGGCTATTGGACGTAAATTAATATATGTATCTGCGATTGAGAGTAAGACGCTTTGGAATCTGAATGTACGCAAGAACTTGTCTTTTGATGCATACACCAATGGACAGCTTGTTGAACAACAGAGTTCTGCATTGAAGACGGTAGAAATGGAAGTCAGTTTATATTCTGAGCAGACAACAATAGAATATTTACAATGTTTCTCTGTGTACAAAAATCGTCCTTGTAGATGTGAATTTCAGTCCAATATTGCAGTTTCCCTGTTAACAAACTAGCTATACGCAAATGAGGTCCTGCTGATAAGAAGTACATTCTCCTCACAATCTTAAAATCTTATTGAAGCAATAAATTCAATGCTATTTTTCATATATGCTATAACTGCTGTATCAGATTGCGCAACATCTGCTATATACAATTGTGGAATACCAGCTGTAACTAAGGCTGCATCCGTAGAAATTATTGATCTCTACGCTTTCGTAATCTGAATTCAAAGCACGCTGTTTTCGAATACGCTTCTTTTGGGCCCATTTTTATTCATCACATGCAATAGGCGTACAGTGACACGGTTCCGCTGCTTCATGATAGGGCACAATACTTCTGAATTGATGCTCCTCAAAGTTTAATTTCTCGCGCCAACGCTGTGTGAAATTACCATACTCTTTATAACAGTTTTATATAATGCGGTTTGGAGGACAGTTTATGACCAAAAATTAATCCAAGATAAGAGAAACATCCCACCTTGTTCACGTTAATCTTTCGTATTAAGGGAACTGAACGCGTGAGAGACACGGTGGAGTTCAAAATGTTGCCTGCTGTATCAGTGCAATGAAGTGCGTCGACACACATCTTTTATCACTATTATGTTCCGACACCCGCCGACGCTTCGAGCCTGAAAGAGACCGACAGTTTACTGCTTTCTCTCTTAATGTTGAAATGTGTGATTCGTGCACAGTTGGCTAACTGCAATTGCTCGATAATTCTCAGAAACCCTAGTCTATCGGAAACTCATAACCCGTATCTCGGATATCAAAAATACCAAACCCGGTCTAAGCCACTACTTATTTTCCGTCTACCAAAATTCTCATATTTACCTCTATCCTAACTTTTCCTTTACACGAGGGCCGTCCAGAAAGTAACAGACTTTTGGCCTATCGTGGCGATGGGTGGGGCTAGAGCCACCATCTTGGTGTCAGAACGTACCTACATTCAGTACAAATCCAGCTGTTATAGCGTGAGGACTGTGCGTTTCTTAGTTTGCTCTCTGTGAGCAGTTAAAATGTACCCTTCAATAGAAAATCCCACCACTTGTGAAGTGTGGTCTATGATTCGGTTTTTGTTGGCTCAAAACCGCAGGCTAATTGCAATTTATCGTCTTTGTTATGTTTATGGGCTGTAATAATGAGTGAAAGCCGAGAGAGGCAATGGTGCATTGATTTTAAAAGTGGCCGTACCGGTGTTCACGAAGACGATCGCAGTTGTAGCCTAGCCTTGTGACTGATGACCTGGCAATGGAAATGACAAAATTCGTGAAAACTGTCGTTTCAGGATTACAGAACTGTAACAACATTTTTCCCAAATTCCACGGAGTTTGGTGACCCA
Organism: Mantis religiosa; assembly: GCA_030765055.1. Classification (NCBI taxonomy): domain Eukaryota; kingdom Metazoa; phylum Arthropoda; class Insecta; order Mantodea; family Mantidae; genus Mantis; species Mantis religiosa. Next base: position 129,967,461 of record CM060948.1, on the reverse strand, counting down.
AATTGTGGTGGAGAAGCTTGGTAACCACACATTTTGTGCTCAGTGGGCTCCAAAAATCCTAACAGAAGACCAGAAGAAGCAGAGACTGGCTGCAGCACTGACCTTTCTGCAAGAATACAGCATGTCAACTGTGAAACACAACAGCAGTCGATAGAATGGGGACACACACATTTTCCCAAGAAGCCACAAGTGTTTGCAAATTCTGTCAGTAAGAAAGGACATGGCTACTGTGATTTGGGACTCCAAGGGAGTGCTTCCCGTTGATTTTCTGGAATGTGGAACAACAAAAAATTCAGAAGGAAAGTTACGGTGTGCCATACAAAATAAGCATCGGGCAAAACAGCACCAAGGTGTTGTCTTTTCACGACAATGGACGTCCACACACGGCCAATCCAATGGTTTTGGATGGGGGGTGTCTGACCATCCACCATAATCCCAAGTTTAGTACCGGTGTAAACCAGTGGTTGAAATTGCAGACGGCAGGTTTTTACAGAGAGAGTACTGTAAAACTTGCGCCTCGGTATAATAAATGTCTCAATTTGAATGGCGATTATGTAGAATAATGGCTTAAGAGTATACCTTTCAAATGTAAATACTAAACTTTGAGCTGCTTCAATTTGTGAATTGTTTATTTCGAAACGTCTGCTACTTTTTGGAGAGCCCTTGTACATAATACTAAAATATACTAAAGTTTATTTCGAAACGTCTGTTACTTTCTGGACAGCCCTCGTACATAATACTAAAGTAACATTATGATAGTAATTAGTACACACATATTTGTGTTGCAGCAATTATATCACATCATGTTAAATACTCATAATAAATAAAATACACGAACGTTGATTTATATGGAGGAAAAAAGAAGAAAAGAAGTTGTATTTGAAACCCACAGCACTAAGTATTCTGATACCAGCGACAGTTTCTTATAAGTTTGGTTTTTCTTTAATTATCTTCAAAATCAAAATGAACATCAGGTAATAATTTAGGATCTGCTACCTGAAGGAAACAAACCGCTTGTTGTAAAAATTAAATATTAAATATCACTTTAAACATATTATGAATAAACTACAACACTAAGTAACACACTTCACTTATTCAAAATAAGTGAAGTCTGTTAGTGTTGTAGTTTATTCATAATAATTGTATTGCTTCACTACCAGTAGCTTCAGTTTCCTACAATTGACTTTGAATGTCTGTGGACAAAAGTGTTTAAGCAAGTTAAATTTGTGCAACAAGAAGTCACATTAAGCAAGCTACAGCAATTTTGCTGTTAACCCTAGTTTTATTTACTAACTGACTTACCCAGCTTTGAATGAATGGATTTTAGGATTCAAAACAATAGTTTAATTAGTATTCATTTTTAATTATATACTATAATACATGAAATTTCGTGAGGTTACACGTGATGTTCTTTTTTTTTGCCTGCCTCTGTTTCGTGTATGTATAAACAAGGTGGGCTGACGTCACTTTTCTGCTCTTTTTGTGAAGTTCTGCGACGAGCTAATCATTCAAGTTTATGCCTGGGCTAACACTGCGTGCTCTCTTCTCTCGTGCTCTCACATAAAGCAGAGAGACATTGATTGGCATAGTCTGGTCTGGTCCGGTCTGGTCGGATCTCCTATATTTTTCACTGGTGTAGTGAACGTTTAGCTAATTTTTTCTGATCACTGATGTATTGACATATACATACTACACATTTTAGATCCATTTGATCACTTCCCTATGAGAATTGCATTTGTATCTACATCATTTGTATTTGAATACCTTGCTGTGAATCCTTTTTATTATTTGTGTTTTAATACTAAGTGTTTCTTATTAATTTTATGTTGCATTAGGATGTGTGCTGTGGTTTTCTGAAAGGTGACAAAAGTATTTGTAAACCTTAGTGCTATAAGTAATATTCTAGCTATATTATTACTGAAAATGAGTTATCTCACTGTTATCGAAATTTAACAATACACACCTAACTTGTTCTGCCAAAGATAATTTTTTTTCAGAAGACACTCTTGTCGTAAAGACCCATGACATGAATTCGGAATATGACCCTTCAGAAGAAGACAATGCAACTATACGAAGTAATTTAATGTTTTCATTTTATTATAAATAGAATATATTATTAAAAGGTCACAAATAATTTCATTGTGTGTTATATCATCAGTTTTCTTTGTTGAGCAATAGCTTATCTTCTAAAGAAAAGGAAAGAAACATTAAACCAACAACAATTCTACTGAATTACTAGTTACACTACAGATTTTTGTGGTTTGGGGTTACGAAAAGTCAACACGGGTAAAGCGTGTATGCGCAACCAGCAAAACGTATGAGTGGAGTATGACATCCAGAATGACCAAGTCCTGAAATTCGTTCGACGGGGAATATTCGAAGCCATATTTACTGGCTTTGCTTGTTTTATTAACGTTACAAGCTATGAGTTCATTTAGAGTTAGGGAATGCTTGTTTACAAACTGCAAAGTTTGCAAATTCGGAGATGCAAAAGGATGATGGCTAGGTTGCATTATCTATTAGTTTTGAGTTCCAGTTCACTTTGATTTAAGCTTTACATTAGAGCAACCAGTGCGGTCAATGAAAAAAACTTAAGCAAAATCTGGAGTACTTTTAATGAGTCTTAGGAGCAGTTGGTCCCAGACCAAGTCCACAACTTGTTGCCAATTTAAAACTATATATAAAGAGAAATAATTTTGTTATTCGCTTTCATTTGGCGGTAGTCTCTACTCCACATAGTTATTTCGCTTTGGGCAATAGTTGAGCCAGATCATTATCTTTTAACAATTTTGAAATGTGTATTTATATTAATGTGTCAAAACGTATTGTTAATTTGTACAGTAACTAGTACAGAGTTCTAATCAAGAGGTCATTTTCCATTAACTTATTTTCATTCATTTCCACATGTGTTTATATATTTTTCAGTGGTGAGATATACATTTTATACCTCTCCGGAGCGACCAGCCGCCCGACCGCTGTTTCCCCAAACTCTGACATCAACGTTCGTCATGAGGAGGGTGCAGTGCTGGAGGATGGAATGTGTACGAGTAAATATTCTGAATTTTTCCCATTCGGTGAATGCGGTCTCAGAATACTGGAGATGCTACTTTTCCCTCAAGTAGCCCCTCAATTGTCATCTTAGGGACCTCACGAGGCTGAACGTACACCAGAACTATGTCTTCCGGCTGGAGAAAATCCCGTCACCGGTATCAAGTATACCAGCTTGGCAAGCAGCTGTCCTTCCACCGCATTAAAGCGAGGATATATACATATATAAGGTTAACCCAATAGTGCGCATTTATTTTCCGTACATAGGGACAAAAAAGTGCGTTAGGTACAAAGAAATACGTGGCAGTCCACGAGAATTGATGACCTATTTTTTTCAACAGCCGTATAGAGTAATGACATATAAGATAAAACGAAAGTAACTTGCCTCGGCACTAAGAAGCTAACCACGTTTGACAACATGAACCGAATATAGAGCGAGTTTTACATCTGAAGCGGGAACTTCCATCCAACTCGAAAATAATTATTATATAATTATTTATATATTGTCTATATATTATTTATATATAATAATTATTATATATGGTTTAATTGCATATATTATTTTCGCATATGTGTACACATGTAAAATATGCTTGGCTTGCTTGGCAGCTTAAGTTCTCTTAAGGGGAGATTTTTATGACTCTGTCTACTAGTAAACATTTTCCGCCAACCCTAAGGGGCGCAGGCTTTTGTGTAAGCTAGAGTTCAAGGTCTCAGAAAAGCGTCTGTTTTTGGAGAAAGTCTGATAAACAGGGAAACAAATAGGCCCCAGCAGATATTTGGCAGCCTATCAGAAGGCAGAACGCTACCCACGCTATATATAGCGCGAAAACATGGCCAATGGTGTTTCAGATGAATTGACGCAACGGGGAGGCTGAGTTATGTATATATCTGGGAAAACGTTCAGCAACTCCCATTGGCTGACATACAGTAACACGGAAAATCTGTGCTACTCGCGATTAGATAATCGCGCTTAAAATGGCCCGTAGACCCCGCGGGTGAACAAGTGCAAGTGAAATCCGACAGTGAGGGTGATGCCAGCTAAATGTAGCCGTTCCTGCAGAGTCTGCAAGCCGAGGACATTAGCCGACTGACATCCGACTGTATCTAGCGGATATGTACGTGTAGTAGCAGAAATAAAAGTTATCTATGACTGTTTCATCGACCTATAATTCAGGCCTTCCTACCTGTCCATTCGACCCTGGATCTCCGACACCTGTAGCCAGTCCGGCACAGATAAATCCTGGCTCCTACACTTTCCTGAGTTCCTGATATAGCCGAGGTACCCAACATCACCAAAATCATCGAATAACGTCGGAAAAAGCAGCAGAAGCAGAAGCCAGAAGCCGCCATTTTGAAGGAAGACCACAAAACGCGCCCGTGACTTGGCGGACGCTGCTGAGACCAGCAGACCGTCTCACATCACAATAAAATAGGAGATGTTAGGGGCATAAGTGCACCGATTTCGGAAGCTGGGAGATCGTGTAATAATAATTTGATGTATCTTGAAAGATAAAGGAGATGATTAAACATTATTTAACAGTGGTGAATACATTATCTGCACAGTCTAGCAACAGGGTAGGATTTCAGAGCTGAAAGTTCTGTTTTGTTCTGTGGTCATGCATGAGTTCACACCTGCAACAGGTGAGAGTCTAAACTAGGCCACCACTTGAAAGCCGTTCCGTCGCGTGTCTTTGTGTTTAGCAGTTACTGCCAGTAACCAGCGGTGGGGTGGTTTTCTATTAAACTACTCAATCGTATTCATGAAACCTAAACTAAAAGCTGCGTAAGAGGCAAAGTATAAGATGCGATCTGATGACCAAAAACAGCAAATTCAGCTGTTAATTAGGTAAGTAACTCATTTATAGTACCGTGTAAAATTAAGTCAAAGTCACATACTCATCAAAATATTTGGCCAGAGTTCTCCAGCTCAAACTCAGTTGCTTATTTTACTAAAAATCAGTGTAAACATTAAAATAAAAATAAATGCATATAAATATATGCCCATACAACAATGGCAAAAACAACCTTCCTTCCAAAGTGCAACAGGTGTTTTTTTAAATATATCTATGTATATAGATATATATTTTTCTTTTCCTTATGTAACCGTTTTATTACCTATCTGTTTTCTGTAGTTTCACACACATACACTATACACATAAACACCCATGCCCAGGGCGGGACTCGAACCCGCGACCCTCTACGCCGTGGATCGCTAGAGACATACGTTCTAACAACCATGGCTACGAGGGCCGGCGATGTTAGCACTGGCTGAAATTTCGTCGCTTAAATATTGGGTCAACTATAAGACATATGTATGTTTTCCCTCACGCTGGTTAAATTCATACCCTGTAGAGTATCACTTACGTCTGATTACTTATAGCAGGCGTAATTTCATATTAGAAATTACTTTTTTCGTATAGGCAGTCTTAATTTTTACCCGTTCTACGAGCTATCCTTTTTTTTAGTTGATCTTAGGAGATGGCAGATGATTCTTTTATGTACTATACTCCATAAATTCTCTAATGGGTTAAGATCTGATTTCTGTGGAGGCGGATGTATTACTTTTGGACAGTTATATCACAATATATGCCTGGTGTTTTAGATCATTATTCTCGTAAGACTTAAAAGTATGATTCTTAATTTCTGGGCACAATGGTTAATGTTTTGTCTAAATATGGTGAGGTAATGGTGTTTTTCCATGGCGTTCTCAATGAACACTGCATTTCTCACTCCACTTGCTGATATGCACCCCTATACCATTACATTGCCATCATTATGTTTCACTGTACGGAATAAATTGCTTATATTCAGCTCTGTATTGGGTTTGCGCCAAAAACTAATCCTCAACTATGTAACAAATACACAAAAGAGTCTTTCATCAAGAAAAATAACATCACTCCACCATTCTTGATCCTTTTTGCAGAGTTCTTTAGTAAACAGCAACCTCTCCGTCCTGTTAGTTTTGTTTACATAAGGCTCATTTCTCGCCGCTCCATTGTAGCCTTCCTCAATAAAATCCCTTCCATTTGTTCCTGGGTGAACATATTTACAAGTAGTCGGATACTGTTTTGTGGCACTTATTTTAAGATTACTTATTACCTTTCCCATAAGCAATCTCTTCTCTCTCTGACTCAGCTTCTGTGGGCATCCCATTTGTGGCAAGGATTCGATTCTGTCTTCTTCTTCTCTGTATCGTTGGATGATGTCTCTAACTGTGCTCCGTGGTATATTCACTTTAGCAGCAATTTTCCTATGCGTAGGACCTTTATGATGGTGAAAGGATCACAAGCTGTAGATGTTCACACGTTTTCTTGTTTCCTTTGCGCCCCATTTGACTTAACTGTACAGCACGATAGCGCAGAAATATAGCTTCGTCACTATAATGGTGGTACGAGGACACTCCCCTCCGCCCTTAAAGCAGAAGAATTCAAGCTGAACTAAGAGCGACCAAATATTAAAGTGACGCATGGTGTGTGTGTGCGTGCGTGCACGCGAGTGTGTGAGTGGGTATGTGTGTAGTGTGTAACGCCCGCTTTTACTACATGTGGCATCGCAGGTGGTGACACTAAAGATTAGGGGGCGGATTTTGTCCTATTTGCCTATTTTATTCCTTTGTTCAGAAACGTAGGCATTTAAGTTATATGCACGTTTCCTAAAATTATTAGACTAATTTCTTAGTTTTATACTGCCTATAAAAGCCTATTTCATACATTTATGCCGATTCTGCTTATTAGTGTCTAAAACTTCCCTTTTAGCCTATTTCTTCTGCTTGTAATTTGTGACAACAGCTTTTGCATTTGTTGGTTTCAGTGGCGTATGCTGGAATTGTGACTTGGGCTATCACTAGGCCTACCAGATCCGGACAACAAGGGATTGTTGATTAAATGTTAACTTCACAAACAGTGCATTTAAATCAATGTTTTTTGATACAAGCTGTTAAAACAATTAAAAAAGGAAAGCATACAACATCACCATACCTGTTTTCAGCCGTCTTTCTTTACGAGTAAACTGCGTTGTGACACTATCAAAAACAGTTCCTCGTTGTGTCTTCTCAATGAAACAAAAATGTCTTTTCCCACCGTTAGAATAGCCAAGTTGCTAAGATGAATTTGTCCTTGTGTTGCAGTAAATAAAATTTTATTCGTTTCAAGGCTGAAAACTCCGTTGAGCTCTTGCAATGGTAGAAGGAAATGTTAAAATCAGTTCACATAGTTTATAATCTTCACTGTGCACAACGTCAAGTCCATTTCATTTCATATAATTTGCAATGGTTTGAACGGATTTGTTAGAGAATTCTTGAAATGAATATAACACCTTCAGCTCATTTTTAAAGGACAGTATATTGAAATAGGAAACATATGGTTCTCTCAGTTCACGAAATACATTTTGATGGAAACATTCTACCGTAACTCGCAAAATGTTTAGAATCCAGTAACGCCAGAAATTTCAACTGCTTCTGTGAATCACGTCTGAGTTACTGATGTGTCCAAAACTTTACAGAAAATTCTTATGTACGAAGAATGGGTTTCATCTTCACGACAGGTGAAGAGTCTTTGAGAGAAATCACACAAAGCCTGAAGTCATGTTAACTTCTTCGCTAGACCAGTCCCCAGGGTCCTCTTCCATTGAAGTAAAGAAACTGATAACTTCTATAGTGATGAACTGTGCCTATAGGTCTGGAAGCAAAGTTCAATCGTGTAGGTGCGACACTTGGTTTTTATTTTGAGTAAAGGCTTTAAGAGCATCTGTACGTGAAGTGGAATGTGAGAGAAAAGGGGGTTAGCCATTAAGAGAAACAAAAAATTGTCTCGTTTCCTTAATAAAATTCACAGATGGGGAAAGTACTGGGTTAAGTCTGTGGCTATAGCAGTGGATGAAGGTGGCAGCTGGATACTCAGTTTTAATTAAAGTCTGAAGTTCAGAAGTATGTCCGGACATTACTGCAGCACCATCGAAAGTTTGGGCGACAAATTTTTCTGGGCATCCCAAATCATTTATGGTATTCTTTACATATTCAAATAAACCACTGGCTGTTCTATCAGTGAAATGTAGAAATTGCTCTTTGCAATTAATTGCCTTCATCGTCAATATAGCCCAGAATAGTAGACATTTGACTTTTATTGGTGACATCATTCGTTTCATCGAGAATGAGACTAACAAAACTAGCCTTATCAATATATGATTTAATATTATCTCTAACAACACTGGCCACGGAATCGATTAGGTCATTCTGTGTAAGTGTCAAGTGGCCTTTGAAAACGCTAGCTGTCTTTAGATGCTGAGACAGTGCCGCATCATAATTAGCCAGAAATTGTAGCACTTCTATATAATTGCCTTTATTAAATCACTCCTCACTTTCATCGTGACCCCTAAACGAACATTCCTGTTTTGCAAGAAGAAACACTGCATCGATCAATCTTTTCAATACATTTCTATTTCCCCAAACTTTTCATTTCGCAAACTTTCAGCAAGTTTCATTTGGAAATTCAATGCATGGTCTACCCATTGAGTGCCGAAAGTTTTTAATGCCATGAAAGATCTTATACGCGTTGTTGATCTTTTATGTTATTAAATAAGCTAAATTTGCGAAACCCGTAGCATTCCAGGATGTTTTCTCAGTTGCAAATAACAAGCATGTCCAGCAATAAAATTTATTTAGTTCTAATGAACCAGACAGCCACCCATATTTATCATAATTACTTATATTAAAATGCCTTTTATAAGGAATCTTATTTTTTTCCTTCTGTTCACACTGCAAGTGCGAAAGAGCTGGAGCAGGTATTCCCTGTTTTATTATCACTAACTTATCCTCGTATTTAAACTGCTAGAACAGTGTTTGCCCTAATTGTTTAATTTCACATTCTTCACCCATTTCGAAGAATTAGCGCTAGCAACTGTCTTGGTACATTGTACACTATAAAATAAACAATACTAATACTGCTGTAGAGGACCGTAACAATCACACAATAATTGAAAACACGCTCTTTCTTGCCCATTACTCCACGTGCTATGTGGAATTCCAAAGCCAGTCGTGTCCGTACGGTACATTTCGGAGGAGCTCGTATAGGTGTTGCGATGTTGGTTTCCGAAGCCTTAGCGTGCTGAATCCTGCATTCCGCCACCTTGCCTCTCGCTGACCCTTACCAAAGAGAAGGCTGCAACAGAGAACTTCCGAAGCTCTGCTTTCCCCTCTGTTCAGTGCTAGGGTTCGAGAGATATTCCACCCTACGCACTAATCATTTATGGCGAAAACTGGCTGGTATTTCAATTATTATTAATATTGCTTATTAATTTCTAGCTTATTTCAGATATGGGCTTCGGTGATAGCTTTGATAGCCCATAATATACGCCATTGGTTGGTTTCAACGTGAAGTTTTCGGGGAAGAGAAATTTCTTACTGCTGCACATTGGATATACAAAAAAGGATTTATTAAGGAGACACGTCTGTGAAAATTGGCCCAAAACTTACAATACTAAATGTAGCTTTTTGTCTTAAAATTAGTATACCTAGATATACTTCAATAATACAAGGTAAAGTTTTTTTTCCCTAGCGGAGGTACAGAAAACTCACATAAACATTTAAGTAACACTACACCTGCATCGTAGCTCCTATTACGTAATTTTACCCTCAGATTTCTCAGATTCTATATTTTCTATATTTTCCTAACTTAAAAATGTTCCACAGGATGCAGTTTTCTATTAATCTGTACAAAATTCTAAACATGTCTGTAAGGGTAACTGCATATTAAGTGTACGTATTTACATTTGTTGTGTTTTTGTTATTTGTACTGAGAAGGATTATAATGCTTACTTCTTAATGAAAACGCTTAGGAAAATGAAAATTGTTAAATAGGTATGGTTATTTTTTCCCTTCTTTGATACGGCGAAGACCACATAGTTACAGGTCATTAATAGGTTAAAATGGATGCATAATCTTATACACCAATCATTAATTTTTAAAATTACAATAGACATTTAGAAAATCGCCTGTAATTTAGACATAAGCTGTGAATTCCTCAGAAACTATTGTAAATTGAAAGCTGAAACTTGGTATTATTCCATTCTTGATCGATCACAAAAATAAATGGTATACATTTGAAATAAATCTAACAAAAGCTTCAAATATTTCAATTTTCAGCCTTAAGCCCCCCCCCCCCAAACATGTCTTTTGTTTTTTGACATAATTGCTTCACACCTTTCTGCACATTATGGTTCCTACTTAGTGAAGTGGATTTATATGTATTTTAGTTATACGACAATATCTGTTATTTTAACTTTCTGTGGAGTCATTTATGAAATTTGGGATAAATGTAGAACTATTTCGTCTAGAGAACCGCAAAATAGTATGTGATTAGAGAATTTGTTGCAGCATATGTTGCGATGATTTTCATTTTGTTATAGTGCATTTTAAGATCCATTTTACTAAAATTGTGGATTTCTAAGCCTTTCCTTAGCAAATTTTAGTGCCTATTTAAGTGTCTATTTTGCCCATTTTAGTGCCTTTTTGCCTGTCTATTTCTCACATTTTTAGTGCCTACAACTCCGCTACCTACTAATGATACATGAGATGAAGATGGAGTACCGGTGGAATGAGATGGTGGGGAAACTGGAGTTCCCGGAGAACACCGCCCCAACGTCGTATTGTTCACCCCATATCTCAGTTTCCGGTCGCCTAGAATCGAACGCGGGCCGCCTTGGTGACAGCCAAGCGGTCTAATCACTCAGCCATTACGCGGCCAAGTGACGCACGTATATCTTGTTTTGGAGTCAGACGGTGCCTATAACTGTTATCTTTTTTGTAAGTACCCCAAGTGGCAGGATTTATTTAATATTTTGTTTGTGATTTACAAAGTAAAGTTTGTTTAATACCACTTCATAATTTCAAATAATTCTCCATCATGCAAGAAAGTCTTATACAGTTCAATATTTTTGTGAATACATGCGCTTGTTAAACAGGAAATGTATTAATTTTCAACAACTGCAAGATCAAAAATATGCTCAAAATGTGCTGCGTTAGATTCTATGCTAGAAATCTCTGCTTTGGAATTCTACTTGGAAACTTATCCCAAGCGGTGCGCTCATGAGTGTCGCCATCGACTTTTCCATAAGCAAGAAACATCTGCACTCTTGAATTGAAAAGACTGCCACAGTTCTGAATGCATTTAACGCATTAGAAACACAGACAGAACCTGCTGTTGTACAGAGTATCATAGCGGGTGGTTTTACTCTTAACATGCCTGACCTTCTACTTTACATACACCCAATGCTGTGGAGTAGCCAGGCGTTTGCTTACGACTTTATTCCAATAAAGACGCTGGAATCCAATTATTTCGTTTGATTTTGTGGCTAAACGAATTAGTTTAGCAACTATGGTAAAGATAAACTCATCTTTTGTAGCTACCTCGGTACTCTAATAGCAAACGTAAAGAATAAAGGTGTGGTGACATTCTCAATCCAAACCTTGATCACGCTCACTTTCTTCCCGGGCGGGCAGCCAGCCAGGTGAAAAGATGATTAGATATCAACGTTTCGGGAGCGTGCACCTCTCCCATCATCAGGATATTTATAAAATGTTATAACCACAGATGAAACACTGGATATAACACAACTATAAACAAAGACAAAACACTATCAAAATTCACATTACTGAACAAAAGGCTGTTTTCAGTAAAGTAAATGCCAGGCCAGGAGATGGAGTGAGTATAGAAAATTGTGTCAAATAAACGTAACTACTTAACTTAATTATCAAGCTATATATCTGGAGACTACCATCTTGGTAAAATGCAACAGTTACTGGGAGCGGAGAATTAAGGAAGCTTTGGCGATTTCCTCTGAAAGGAGCACGCTTAATCGTGATGCTGGATTTCAGTTCAGCTCCTCCTGGAAACCGGCCTTAAAATGGAAATCCGCCGATTTAAGAAGCAAAGATCAATACAGGTTGGTAATCAAGTTAAGTAGTTACGTTTCTTTGACACAATTTTCTAAACTCACGCCATCTCCTGACCTGGCATTTAATTTACTGAAAACAGTCTTTTGTTCAGTAATGTGAATTTGGATAGTGTTTTGTCTTTGTTTATAGTTGTGTTATATCCAGTGTTTTATTTGAGGTTATAACATTTTATAAATATCGTGATGATGGGAGAGATGCACACTCCCGAAACGTTGATATCTAATCATCTTTTCACCTGGCTGACTGCCCGAGAAGAAAGTGAGCGTATTCGTCGCCAGGAAAGCTTCAGGTCTTATGAAACTTTGGTCAGTTTTATTTCTTAGTTATGCAACCTGCGCTATAGACGAAACTCGTATAGGAACTTATGTTTCAGTTTAATGTCACAAAACTGCTGTTAAATCTGTGCACACATACCCCGAAGGCCTTGTATAACATTTTGCCTAATACCAAAACTACAACACCGGAAGTACAAATAAAAATTTGTATAATGATAGGAAGGCTTTGAGACCCCAAGGCACTCTGGTAGAAGATTGGTTTGTGAAATATACTCACCACGAAGAATACATTTGTGGGTTTGAAGAATTAACGATGACATTCCATATTGGACATCTGAGCTGGAAATATTCCCAACTACGACCCAAGAACACTTGTAAATTGAACATCCAAGAACAAGTGAAGTAAACTCTTTGGCTTATCAAACCCTATGCGTACAGTACAAATTACTACATGCCAGAGCATTAAGTCTACTGATCTTCAGTGACATAGCGCTGTATTCTTCCGTTATCTTGTTTACAGATAACAACATAACGGAAGAATCTGTGTGTTTGACATGAAACGTTAGACAATTATCATATACGCAAATACAAACCAGCATTGCAAGCGCCCGTTTTGTCGTTTGACACCAAGTGATTTTGATTGTCTTTTCATTTTCCTTGTCACAATATTCAATCACGTTATATATGATTCCTGGTGCCTGACGATGTATGACACGTTACTGTCCTGAAGACATAAATGCAACTGATCAGAATGTACATATACTGTCTCGTCGTGTATGTGCGAGAGGCTTGCATAAATATCTCTGTTGGTTCAAATTCCTTCCGACACGCTTACACGCTTTGCTATGTTGTATGCTATACCTAGGCTTCTGGCATCATTTTAGGTTAACTCCTATTATATATAATTAGAGTCCACTGAAAAATTCAATGCCACGGCCGTGATTTGAACCATGAATCTCCTGGTTTTCGTCCAGTCGTTCTAACCCCTTGGGCTACCATGGCCAACATGCCGACGCAACATTGAACTCTCCAATTGATTCATTATATTCTCCCGGTAAATTATATATATATATATATATATATATATATATATATATATATATATATATATATATATATATTGTACATTGTTTACAGGCAAACGAAGAGGAGAGAGACACCAGACTCGTGCGCTACTAAGTTTGTGAATGACCGGTAGTGTTTCCGAAGGGGAACGTCGCAGTGAAACCCTGTGTGCACCTAACTCTGTTCCAGTCAAAGTGCAACGAAACAACAAGCATGTCCGAAGCCTAAGTTACACTGGTTTTCAACAAGGATAAGGAACTTAGAGATATTAAATGGGGTTAAATGTTGCAAACTATTTTATTTACTGCCTTTTCTTATTAATGTGATATATAGAGTATAATTATTTAAAATGCACCATAAAATATTTGATACAAAATGGAAAGTGTGAATAAAGGAATTTTGAGTTTAACTTTAAGGCAATCCTTCCATGCTACTTAAATTAGTGCAAGTACAGGAACATTATTTTACTTAAAATTACAGATCCATAAATAGTCATTAAATAAGGCAATTGTCAAGTTACAGTAAGTAAAATTATAACTATTTAAATGTAACACAATAGTATAGGTTTACAGAATCTGTTAAACCTTCTCTCCTTTTATACAGTAAATTCGATTTTAGTTAATTGATGGAAATTAATCATTTCTCCACACTAGCCGTTTATAGGCAATGGTAGCTCAATGGGTTAGAGCGACTGGACGGAAACCAGGAGATCCGTGGTGCAAATCCCGACCATAACATTGAATTTTTCATGTTGACTCTATCCATCAAATACCTTAGCCTATAAACGGTTAATGTGGAGAAATGATTAATTTCCATCAGTTAACTAAAATAATAAAGTTAATTGATAAAGACTGGGACTCAGGTACTTACGACAGTAAGTCGCCACAAACGGTAAATCTCGGATGCGAGAGCTCCTAGTGGTCTGCCGGGAAAGTATACGAGTCAAATAGAGAATTCAATGTCAGGACGGCACGTTGACCATGGTAGCTCAATGGGTTAGAGCGACTGAACGGAAACCAGGAGATCCGTGGTTCAAATCCCGGCCATGGCATTGAATTTTTCATGTTGACTCTATCCATCAAGTAAATTCGATGTTTGTGCCAGAGCATTTTATTAAATTAATTTTGCTATATAATTTGCGGAATGGGCAATTGCTAGTATTATGGTGCAATGATGGAAAGTATATATTAAAAGGGCGCTGACGACACATGCGCTACTTCCTTTTCAAGCAGATTTCAAAGGAATTCTCCTCAAAACATACCACGGCTCTTGTTAACCATTTATTCTTACTCGTCTGTGTAGGGGAGAGTGCTGTACCTAGGGACATTTGTACCAAGGGACATTTTAAGTTATAGAAACCTCTGTGAAGTTAGAGAGCATAGACTTACACATTATGCTGGCTGCCCTGCATACTTCCCTCCAAATGTGTTTGCATTGGTAATGACTGTTCCTTGAGCAGTGAACTGACCAATATTTGCTTTTTGCTGGTAGTTATAAATTTTCATAATGCTGGAGAACTTAAGTATTTTACAGGTAAGATTGCAAGAAATGTTAGTGAATGTATCTATTGAATGTTAGGAATATGTTTTAACATGGGTCAGGGTATTTGACTCAATATTTGTACTTGATCTGCAAATATGAGCATGTACCAGGGGACACACGTGTATGATGTATCAAGGGACATCCATTAGTACATTAATGTGTTCCTTGGTGCTTCAATTCTACTTTTTCGTTTACTGAACTGCTTTCTTACGTGAAGGAAGTGCCATGAAGCAAGATGGTATCAAGAGACCACTACTAGATAAAGATATAATGAAGGCAGTTATGAGGGATGTTATTGAAAGGAAGTTGTCTCTTTGAAAATCCGCTGACAATCACAATATTTCAAAATTTGCCATAGCACATTCAGTTTGTAAAGCAAGGACGGTTTCTTCCAATACAAATTTCATTATTTTAAAAAGGCTGCTTATCTGCATAATGGTTTGACAACCCATCAGACAAGGAAACTTGCTTACGAATATGCTAAGAGTAATGAGAATGTTATACTACAATGGGAGCAAAATAAAATAAATGGGAGGAAAGT
Source organism: Mantis religiosa (assembly GCA_030765055.1). Lineage (NCBI taxonomy): Eukaryota > Metazoa > Arthropoda > Insecta > Mantodea > Mantidae > Mantis > Mantis religiosa. The sequence continues at coordinate 129,952,037 of CM060948.1, read as the reverse complement.
GTAAAAAACTGATAATGAATGACGAAGCAGAAGTCTATTCTATTGCTACAGATGTTATTTGAAAATTACCAGCGCCAGTACCGGTTGGAGGTGCTTCTCTGAGCAAAAATCTATTGCATTTTCCTGTAGAATTTTCTAACTTGAATTTAGGATACTGAGATATTGTTGACAATTCATAAATTCATATGTTTTACTTTTCTATAAGTAAAGTAATGATATGTTGCAAGCGTATCTTATTAGCGAATGGTGTGTCCCTTGGTACAACAGGAGTATGTACTTAGGGACAGCTTGCAGAGTATTACAAATGTTGTTTTTAACACTCAATGTGCAACAAACTGTATTCAAATAATATTCTGCCTTGTATCTAATATATGAAGGTTAATAAAGTGCCTGTCATTATTGCTTTAAATTTAAATTTAAAAATGTGAAACATTTATTTTAAAAAATTGTCCCTATGTATAGCACTCTCCACTACACGTAAATTGGAGACGTCGTAAGTCAACCTCATCCTTCCACTTAAGGAGGAGATAGTGCCGGTTTGATATAAGCTCACTTCGTTCTACATGCTCGCACTGGATACCAACTCGGCGTGTGACGTCACCACGCACTTTTTTGCGTGCAGAATGCAGCAATAATTCAGGAAAAGCGGGACACTTATAAAGCGTTAATAAGATGTTAATGTTTTTAAGACTTCAGTTGCGTTATTAAGACCAGATATGTTTCCTGTCTTTCCTGATTTGCTGCATCTCGTACGCCTCAATCTGTTTCCTTTTCCGCCCGCCTCGGTAGCGTGTTGGTAGTGTGTCTGCCTCAAGTTCAAGAGGTCCCGAGTTAGAATCTCGGTTTGGGTGAGTTACCTGTATAAGGTTTTTCCGGGTTTTTCCCTTATCCTGAAAGACGAATGCTGGGTAACTCTAAGCTCTATGGACCCTGGGCTCATTTGAGCATCATTTCACCCATTCCATTCATCGTCCGATATGACTAAATGTTGGAGGATGTAAATTACAAAAAAAAAAAAAAAGCAATTGCTCTTTCGCTAGGGCAGCAGTACAGAGTGCGCTGGCGTCACACGCTGGACTCGTTCAAGTGGAGCATGTACAGTGGTGTGAAACACATATCCCGGTCACTCTCCGTCTTGCCTGTGTCATTTGTTCCCTCAATAGGAAGCGAGATGAACGATGAGTTCAATTAGTTTCTTCATAAGTCAGTGTATCACTCATTTTCTCTCTGATGGTATACTCAATTTGCCACACTGAGTAAGGAGTAGCAAAAGTAGCAAAAGCTTTGTTGAATAAATTGGCCAACGAACTGAACCCATATAACAAAAGGAATACCCGTCAAAAATATATTATTATTTGAGGCATATCTGTTTTAATTGTTGTTATGCAACTGAATGTGGAAACAGGGCCATTAAAAGATAAGAACAAGCGCCTTAAACTAATGTTCGCGCTTCCCTCACTAGCAACACGCGTTTTAAGACTTGGTGACGAACATAGCTTTTATGCCCCATCCTGTTTCCTTTTTTGTAACCTCGATAGCCTTACTTTAACTGTTACACTAACACATATATTCATGAAAATGCAAATATTATACCTTGAAGCTAATCAGTTCAGACAACACCAACAACTTCCGGTAAAAAGGCCGCATTCCTCTGTCTACTCAATGAATTACCAAACACGCTATGCTCCACATTCTAACGCACAGCCTTAGGGGAGAGGGATCTGCAACGTAGTAAGGTCGTGTTTTTGCTCAAATAAACCTCTATATTCTTTTTTAAATCTGTTTTCATTTTAAAGTGCATTTTAAGTTAACAGAGCCCTTAAGCATTATTTTGCTGAATATTAAACACATTTCAACTCGTATTAAACTTGAGCACGCGAAATATTACCCAGCGTAATACGTATATGAGAGCTACCTACGTTAAGCGATTATATTGATTACTGGATTTTTGTGCGTTTACCGTTTCTCCTCCAACTGTGATAAAGTGCCTCTGGCACGTTTCCTTGTTAAAGGCTAGGCCGCGGTTAAACCCTTTACCTCTCACCAAGGCGGCCTGGGTTCGTTACCAGGTGACCACATATGAGATTTGCAGAGGACAACAAGGCGCTGAGGCGGATTTTCTCCGGTATATCCAGTTTCCCCGTCATCTCATTCCACCGTGCTCCATCTTCATTTTATGTATAATCAGTGTCACCGCCTACGGTACCGCATGTAGTAAACGCAAGCGATTAATACCACACACACACACACACACACACACACACACACACACACACACACACACACACACACACACACACACACACACAGGCACACATTGTTAAAGGCTTTAACATCCAGTGTGAAAACCTGTGATATTCTTAATATAACCGTTGCTCACATAAGATCGGAAAAAAGTAATCGTACACATACCTAGATTTGCAGATAAATAAGTCTCAAAAATAAAAGGGAGCTAATAGATTGTGTGTATGTGCGAAAAAAAAAACCTTTAGAGAGTTTTCTTATGTTTATAACACATTTTGTTGCATTAAAAAATGTAACGATTACAAAAATTTAAATAATCTTATAGCCAAGAAAACCAGAGGAACATGTTATACGAGGAGAGCATCTAGTTTCTTTGATGGCTTTCAAGATTCATTACAATTCCAAACAGGAACATCATACACATCCCTTGCCAGTCGACAAGAGCTTAAGTATGTAAACAGGAGATTTATGGTTCCAGTATCTGACGTGAATTTGGAAATATGCTTTCTCTTTTTCAAACTCAATCCTTAAACCTACGCATTGCTGATGTGAACAAGTTTTCTTCTTGAAATGAGTACTATTTATCAACGCACTTTCGATGTGAACATATAAATGCAAAGCCATGTGGGATAGCAAATAACCAAACGAAATATTTTACTTATTATGCGATGCTTGCTCCATCCGCACATTTCATATTCGTAAGTCTATTTTCCTGACATACAAAAATATTCTTTCTATTACTGTTGCAATCATCATTCATATGATATTTCAGGTCGGTAAAACACGATATTTTATAATACTTTATCATGTGTTACATTAGATATCACTATGGCGATTCTATTTTTCTCAGTCAGACAAGAAGCTGGTGAGCATTTCTAGAAGGAAAGGAGGTGAAGCAGAAGGAGGAGATGCCCAAATGAGTAGTAAAAGTAAATGAATTTACATTTCGCTTGATATTTACCTGCCCATAAATACTCCACAATGTGCAGGGCAGCTGAATGTGCTTGCCTGCACCGAATTACCTATGTAACTGAGGACACAATTCGAACGACCTAACCGGGATCCCATAGTCTTCCACGTTTCACCATAAAGCTATTTCTTCCAACAAGTGAGCTACCCATATTGTACAATTCCACCGATAAATAATTGAACTCATTTTCACAGTGCAATTCGGGTTACGAATGAAGCAAACTAGATCCAGACAAAAGAGTTTGAAAATAAATAAAGCAAGGAATATAAATTTGACGCGTACTAGACCCAGGCCGAGAATGAGAATACTAAATTTGCACCCGATTGTTGATATTTCGCAGAGACGACGGATTGTCAAATTTCGAATGTCAAACTTATTGTTGTTTAGAATATTTTATACTTATGCAATATATTCATATTAAGGTTTCTCAATATCTTAACATTTAAAGTTAGGCATTGCCCTAAAATAATATTTTAATACGTTTATTGAAACAGAGGAATCAGTTGAATATCTATTGGCAAAATAATTATTTAAAACGTTTGAATTCAGAAAAGGACTAAAAGCACATTTCTTTAACCAAACAAGATTTTTTTTGAAGAACGCTAAATAAGTGCCGATAAATGATTTCCCGGAATGGAAGTTGCGTCAATATGAAATAACTAACGTTAGAAGGAACTGCTTATGTTAATGCCTGTCTCACATTTACAGCCAAAAGGGATGAAACGAACGGCTATGCCTTGCAACACTGCAAGAAGACGTTTAGATAACCAGGATAAGAATCCCATAGCTTGCCTAAGCTGGTTATTTCCAATTTGGAAGGAAGCGTAGCAGCCTGCCCAAATTGAGTAAGGTGCTCCAGGCAGGATGAGGAAGCTGAAAATGACATTTCTGACTTTTACCAGCGCAGAACCGCTAGCAACTTTGTGACCGCAGAGTTCAATTTGATTTCTGCTCTGGCTATTTATTTCGAATCTTCCTGTCTACAAGGCCAGACCTTACGGTTATCATTCAAATTCCGTTTAGACCGCTTCTTCTATAGGATTATCTTTCAGTGATTCAGCAGTGCCGAATTTTGTTCTGCACTTTTTTAAAAACCGATAGATTTGTTGCTCCGTTATTCTTTCATGATTACTTATTTTAGCCCCATATCGTAATGTGTACAGCTTTTACTTTGAAGCTAATGGTTCAGATATGCTTTCAAGATGTTAGGACTATAAGTGCAAATAATTTGATAATTGACACCAGTGTGTTAATTTTTCCTCTTCGTCTAACAGTTTTCCAACAAAAACGTCGCTTAGTTTAGTACCTGTTTGTAACTGTACCACAAAATTGACAACGCATACCATTACAGACTATCAGCTTTGCCTCCACTTGTTGGCACCTCAGAGTCTGGCCTAGATAGCATGAGGTTATTGGTCTTGCAGAAAGCATTCGAATTCAGTTCTGATATAACATTTGTAAAGGCCGGGGGAGTATGCGCTCGCATGCGATAGAGCTTAGCTTGACGCAGAGTATGAATGACGTCATATGAACAGCATGGCCATCGAATGTGCAAATAATTGCACAAAGAACGTAACGTGGCACTCTGCGAATTAGTGAAGCATTACCTTGACAATTGCAGCGTGCTCTTGAAGCTAGAAAGTATGCTGGGACACTTAAACCTATTTATAAAGAAAGTGTTTTCAACGGATAGGCACTAGATCTCTCCTGAGATAGGAATAGCAAACTTTTGCTTCTACGTCCGCAGTAAGTGACTTGATTAGTAAAGATCCGTTCGACTTACATAGGGGAATCAAACACGGGTCTCCCGACTAGTAAAGCAGGAGTGCTATCGCCATAATAAGAAGACGATCTCTTTATTAACCATATTGTAAATGTATTACGTATGTGTAATTTCATCAGAGTTAATTAACTTCATTTGTAGGGGTTGTGAGAACGGGAGTCGCGCTGGTTATTTGAGGAAGTTTTGTACAATTGAAGCTAATATAATTCAATGTGTGTAGAGTATTCCCAAAGTTTGTCAGAGAGCTTTCCTTCTAAATCATGTGTTAAATGCAATATTGCAAGACACAAAGTTAACTGCATGCAAACTAATGTACTGTACTACATATAACATGTGTGTCCTATAGAACAATTTTAGCACTTCCCTATAAATTTCTTCAAATTATTGTGTTATATTAATATAAGTACCCTGACTCGTGCAGTTAAGCACTTCATGTACCTTAGTCCTACCTGCATATAGAAAACGATTTAAGCGAACTTAAAACTATGAAGTACAGCTAAGTAAGTTATTAAACGTTTAAGAAGATTTTTTTTTTGTTCCATTTATACCCCGCCTTTACGTACAATGGTCATATCGGCGGCCGTTCTCCTTTGGAACATATCGAAAGTGTTAACTCTTGTTCGGTTGATTTTCATCATTACATCACGCACACATTGGCACTCTCATTCATACTTCCGGACTCTGGGGAAGATGAGGAATTAACTTGGACCGAGAAAAATCCCCACCCCCACCGCCGGGAATCGAACCCGGGACCCCTAGCACGGCAGGCAGGTGCTCTACCGATTGAGCTACGGGGCCAGCTAGTTAAGAAGTTTTCAATTAAGACAAAAACGACAAAAATATCCACTTTGTAAGCAGAAGATTCAAAGAACATGTAACATATTATATATTCCACATTTTGTTGTGAGCGACTTATACCACCTGGAAATATGTTTTCCACTTCAAGGTTCTCTGATTGAAAATCTGCTCTTATGTCACATTATGCATATCATATTTAATGTTATTATCTGAGAATATTGTGACTTTTTGGGTTCGAGAATTAAAATTCTTGTTTTCAGAAATTTAAAATACTCTTTATTGCAGTAAACAGCGACTTTGTGACGGTTTACATGCTATTATTGGAACAACATTCCTTATTACATGTTTATCACGTATATCCCTTGCCGCAGCGAAATGACGTGACATACAAAACAACAGTCTTCAAAGTCGTCTGGTTCGACTGCCACACGTAAATAAACAAAAGTATTCACTGCGGTCCACTTCAAATGTCCACACACTCACTACTACTGCACAGCTTCACACACAACTAACAACTCACCAGCAACTGACTGCGCTCTAACACTTACGGGTTTTTATAACTCCAGTCATTGTTATAGAAAGCCGCCCATGTTTGAAGGCCTTTCGCGACGGCAAGAGTAAAAAAGAACTATCCAGACATCACTCTGTCTCTTTCTCTCTTTTTCCTGTCTCTCTCAGCAAGCGTTCAGCGCTCGCCCACACGCCGGCTGCGGCTTACGGCAGCAAAGAAACAATGAGATCGGTGACATGTTTAGTTTTAAATGAATAAAGTGTTAAATAAGTGTTTAGTTAAGTACAGCGTCAACTTAGATAATGTTTGAAAATGATAGCTGAAACACTTTAACGTCTAATTTAGCAGGTTAATTTACAGAAAAATGACCCATAATATTTGTTCTGTAATACATATTTCTTATTGTGTGTCTTCAAGAGGATTTTAAACCTTCTACAAGGCTACTATCTCAGTTTCTTTAGAACATTAATGCTTTCAGTGAGTATAATACTTCCAGATAGTTTGTGCTTAATCAGTGTAGCAGTTCATAGAAGTTCAAATCCTGATAAAAGTTTCTGTTAGAACTATATGAAAGCAACTAAGAATTCAAGTGTGGCAATTGAGTGATAAATTGAATATACTCAAAAACGTTATTATGGAGTACCTATAATTGGATCGAGCACATGGTATGGTAGTCAAATCTAATCTAATTTAATCTATGGGCACTGAATCTCAGTAACTGCTCAGCACAACAAGTCTTTTAGGCTGATGTTCGGGAGTTGGATAAAGCTTTAACAAAAGTTCCCGTTATCAAATCTAATCTAATTTAATCCAATTATGGGCAATGAAAATCCAGAGGTCAACCAAAATGAAGGTAACTGTATAATCATATTCACAGTGAAAAAATTTGCCTCATGAGGTGTATATTATTGTTTTATCCTCCTTAATCTCCTGCTCACTATGCATGAATTCCACGGGACTATCAAACTCAAATATTTTCATAAAAGTAGATAGAATGAGAGTATTTGATAAATGGTCTCCAAGATCTCGACATCTTCCACATTGAAATTATTCCTTTTGGGTGTTTTTAAGATGGATGTTTTGCAAAACACCGAACCACTCTTGATTCAGTTAAACAAAGAAGCATGCCAGCAAACATATAATTAAGAAAGTGATGATGCGCTCAACTTCTTGGTCATCAGCGCCCTTACAAAAACTAAATCATTGCAATAACCTGAGATAAATACTGAAAACAAAAGAAAATGAAAACAAAATAACAATAAAATAAATACATCCAAATGAAAACAACAATAAAAACTACAATTAGCCATAAAATACCAAAAAGCATAAAAAACCGTTTTAGAAATTAACATGTCAAACTATCTGCCCAGTGGTGGTCAAACAATTTGTTCCTTTTCTTAGGGGCCGGCCCAGTATTTTCAGCAGGTTTATCTTGCCTTTTTCTCACTGTCGTTTTGGCAGTGAAGACAGGATTTTCCTGCTTCACATCCTCAATTGAGGAGGGTGGCTTTCCTACAGATTATTTCGTTTCAAGTCGCTTGGAACGATCGGAACTGCGATCGGCGAAGATGAGAGCCGCCGATCTGAGTCCTCTCCAGATGATTCCTCAGAAGATGTTCTCGGAAAATGTTCTCGTGGACTTTTGCGCTCCTTTTGCTGGGTACTAGCCTTCTTATTTCCCCTTAGAAGGTCAGTTCTTTCATATGAGGTCTTAAACTTTCTGGGAAATGCATTATATATTACTGGTACACATACTCCTGAGGTAGATGCTTTCTGTGGTGACTTGGTTGCAATATTATTCACAGGACTAGACTTAGTAGGTGTAGTCACTGTTGTTCGTGCTGGTGTCTGCTGCTTTGGCTTTGATCTGGATGTAATTGTTCTTTCAGACATTACTGCCCCGGTTATGTCACTATTTTGTGTTGCAATTTCACGTCAAGGTACCGGCTTAGCTGCAACTGCACTATAAGTAACGGTCCTAGGTACAGAAGGCTGAGGAATACGCAAGAGTTTCTGAGCTTCCACGAAGGACACCCCCTTTATTACCTGGATCTCTGGGATTGCCTTCTCCTCCATAAAACGGGGACATTCTCTGGAGTTCGATGAATGATTACTACTGCAGTTAACACACGTTGCAGGTGAAGTACATGCATTATCATGCTTGACTTCCCCGCAGTCAACGCAAGTAGCAACTTCATTACATGAATCACTCGTGTGGCCAAAGCGCTGGCATTTATAACACCTCAATGGATTGGGTATATACTGCCTCACTTCAATAGCTCCATACCCTGCCTTAATCCTTTGCGGGAGATCTACCCGATCAAAAGTAAGAAACAGGGTACGAGGGGGCACTAGTTAACATCGTTCTTTGCGTTGAACTCGATATATACTTGTAACACATTGTTCCGCCAAGTTTTCCTGAATCTCCTCATTGGCCATACCATCCATTGCGCTGGTGTTTACAACACCACGGGAGGAGTTCAGAGTCCTATGCAATTCCACGCGCACCGGAGAGCTCGCAAGCATATTGGCTTTCAAAATTTTCGCAGCCTGCTTCGGAGAAACTAATTCGACCAGGAGCGTGCCATTACGATATCCAGTACGTGATCTTACAGGAACAGCAATACTCTCTAAACTCTTCTGAATAATGAACGGGTTCACGGTAGTAACCTTCCTCAGTTCAAAAAATTACTAAACAGCGAGGACCACAAGACTCAGCTATTTCCTTTCCACGTTTTATTTTAAGGTTTGCCATAAGACATGGAATGAGTTTTATCCCCCAGTGCTCCCCACCAACCACGGAGCCCAACAAGGGGTCATCCCACTAGGATGACAGGGCTACACAGGAGATATACCGGGCTCACCGTCCCACTCACTCTGGAGTTCGGTGTATGACCTAGTCCTGGCCGATTGGCTAGGAGTGGGTTAGCCCGTAACCTCCCGTTTAGGTGAATTAGAAACCAAAGAGGGGTACTGGATATACAAAACCTCCCCGGGTTCCGAAAGAAAAAAACCAGGCTCAGATGTGCCTACCAGGATAAACCTCTTCACCGAGGGTCTCTACGCACGGCCTACACGTGGGTGGGGGTTTTGTCTGACCCCTCACCACTAAGTGGAACCCACATCAAGGGTGTCAGGATGGCTTGGGACTCCGGGTGCGCCAAACCCGAACCTACTAATGTAGGTTGGGGGATTTAAGAAACTGTATAAATAGGTATGCTTTGTTATAAAATCTAAACTAGAGCAGCATTAAATTCTAAAGGATGAAATTTGAACACTGGCGAAAGGTCAGTGACCATTGGGATAGATTTTCTCTGATGATTAATATTTGATTAGTTGAGTACTGTATAAATATTCAGTAACATGTTTATAGCTATTATTGTTGTTGTGGTGGTTGTTGTTATCATTACTATAGTTACTACTATTACTATTATTATGACCACTATTATTATGATCATTATCATTATCATCATTATCATTATCATCATTATCATTATCGTCACCATTATCATTATCATCATAGGCCGCGCCGTGGCTCAGTGGTTAGACCGTTTGGCTCTCACTAAGGCGGCCCGGGTTCGATCCCAGTCGACCGCAAAGTGAGATTTGTAGTGGACAACACGGCACTGGGCGGGCCTTCTCCGGGATCTCCGGTTTCCGCCATCTCATTCCACCGGTGCTCCATCTTCATCTCATGTATCATCAATCTCATCGCCTGCGATGCCGTATGTAGTAAAAGCGGGCGTTAAACACTACACACTCATCATCATCACTATCATCATCATCAACATCATCATCATTCAGATTATCATCATTATTATTCAGATTATTATTATTATTATTATTATTATTATTATTATTATTATTATTATTATTATTATTATTATTATTATTATTATTATTATTATTATTATTATTATTATTATTATTATTATTATTATTATTATTATTATTATTATTATTATTATTATTATTATTATTATTATTATTATTATTATTATTATTATTATTATTATTATTATTATTATTATTATTATTATTATTATTATTATTATTATTATTATTATTATTATTATTATTATTATTATTATTATTATTATTATTATTATTATTATTATTATTATTATTATTATTATTATTATCATCATCATTATTACATTAACTTTCAAAGGCTTCGGCATAGCTACATGATCATCGGTTATCAGTTACGAGATTTAGTACAACTGGCCTATATCCCTTTTAGTGCATAGAAGCTTTCTGTCGTCTGATATATGTATCTGACTGGAGCATGCGATGCTCCTTTTGGGAATGACCTGTTCAAACTTTCCAGCTCGTAGTTATCTAAAAGGTAATCTAACATAGTCTGCCGAGAAGCAGAGAGGGTGGATTTTATTTTATTTTCCACTTTAGTTTTCATTCTATTTTATCATTTTATTGCCCCAGGGTTATGACACAGAGGTAAACTCTGAACCTCTAAGTTCTACATTCAGGAATTAATTTTCAATTAAAATTAGATTAACGAACACCGGAGTATTTACCCACTAGCTTTCAAAGGGTGTGCATTGAGTAAACCTTGTTAATCTGAACAATATTGGAATGAAATAGAATGATAATAAGTCAGGAAAGAGCTAGAGGTTAGAGAATGCAAAAGTTGCGATTACGGCATAACTTTTCCCTTTGTTCTTTGGTAATTGACGATGCGATATTCGAGCCGTCACCTCAATTTATTCTGTCTGTGATGTTAAACTAGTTGTTCTTCATTTTGAGTGCGTATTTATTACAATTATAGCTAAAGTCTTAGCTTCATGAGCAACTGCTTCGAATTGCAATATGTTTATGGAATCACTTTTATTAAAATAATTATCGTGCTACCGAATTTTCACTAACTTTGATTATTTCTTGAAAGTACATTTAAACTTCTCTCTCTCTCTCTCTCTCTCTCTCTCTCTCTCTCTCTCTCTCTCTCTCTCTCTCTCTCTCTCTCTCTCTCTCTCTCTCTCTCTCTGTGCACTTGGAACTCATTTTTAACATTTTTGTAGTTACATTTGTCATCACTGAACTCAAAGTAAAGTTCAAGTGGTGTTCTTTGCAATACATTAAGTCCCTTCCTGTTTGAATGCTTAAATACTAACGCTAATGCTTGACACCTAACGCACCAATTTTCTGAATTTGACTTTGTGTTCTAGGGAAAGTGCAGAAATATTATACATTAAATGCATAAATAAATCCAGTCTTACTTCTGTATATGTAGATTGGGAAAGATTAAAAATGTGTACATTTTATTTTTAGCCTTGGCTTATTGAAAGAAGGTTAACTAGTCAAAATCAGAGAAGAATGATTAACCAGAACACCCAGCGACACAGTAACTGGGTAATGATAGTGGTACAAAATTACAGCTTGAATCGTCCTGGTCAGCTGAGCCTTATATCTCTGAGCCGGACGGCTAACGCGGTAGTGTCTGTGGTACGCACTGTATGTGTCGTGGTTTCGATTTCCTAGCCGACCTTCCTGGACTATGGGACTTTTCGGGTTTTTTTTTACGGGTTAGAATGCTGTAAAAATGACATTCTTCGATGTTCCTGTCCTAGCATTTCAGCTCACTTATTACTTCATTTCATTTTTCATCCTGTTTAGCTGCTTCAAATTTTCAAGCGTCGCTTGTGCATGGAGGTTCATTGCTCCCTGCAACTCCTTGTCTTCCGGATCGGTTAAGGACTCCGAGTACCAAGACTACTACCACACAACGCAAAGCCCACACGAGGGGAGGGGAACCGGATGTATCAGTTGCCACCGAGGAGTACAATCTGTAGCTAAGTGGCATCTTTCTATCTTGTCTCTCCCCTCTCGCCACCCTTTGAAGCTTCTCACCTCACTCCTCTCTCGCGGAGACCACCAGTCAGAGGCATAGATTTCATTGATTTCATTACTCGAGCTTCTAATTCGAATCTTGTTTTAATGCCAAAGATAATACCAGAACACCCTAATTAATAGAACTGATATTATATAAGGTTTTAATATTTCTATAAAGCTGAAGGTGTCTCTATAGACAGTTGTCCATCTAAACATTACAAGGGATTTTATATTTTTGTATATAAAATTCAGATAACATTTACTTAACGCAAGGACTGCAATTTAGAACTTACAGTACAAAAATGTTTTAGTGTTAGTCCTTCTATCTTCTCATTTTAACATGCTCACTTAAAGCATCCAACATAATCCCTGTGAAAACATTTAGAGTAAGCACAAAGAACACCGCAAAAGGAATGATATACCAAACCGTTTGTATATAGTGACATTATTTCATCAAACCGCATATTATCTTAATATTATAGCTAAAAGCAACAAGTAGCTCAGTTTCTCTTAAATAAACTGACATCAAAGCATTGTGCCAAAAGCTAGCACAATAGTAGTAATTTTCAGCGACGTTAAATCGCACGATGTAAGCAAACAAAGATTAGATTAATGCTGGTAGTTAAACTCTCAAAGCCATTCCAGCTACAAAGCGAAAAGCTCTGAATAACGCCCTAAAGGGAAAAGCTAAAAGTAAACCTGCATTCGGGAAAACATAAGAAATGCTAGCATTAAATCTAACCCTAATTATTTAATCTTTTCTCCGGAAGACTACATAACCAGCGGCTATGTGGTGCTGATTCAATTTAATTCACCATTTTTGTCCTAAGCACTCATACCGTATGATTTCAGATCGCACATTCGTATCCTTTTGCTTGTTAGCCTTGTGCGGGCATGTTTATTGTCCCAACATATCTTCAAAGAAAGTCAGTGGGAGCCATCATTTAGCAGATTTTATAAAATTGTCCGGAAGGAAAGATAATCGGATGCCCAAAATGCATAAAATGTGTTGTGACAAAAACGACAAATTGAAGTTCACCTTAACTCCTTTATTTGTCACTAAAGTCATTGGCCCAATGCTAGTATATTCTTGCTTTTTCTGTTTAACAAATACACAGCGTACGCATGTCTCTAAAATGTTCCTTTACGTCTCTATAGCAAGCACCAAATTCTGCTGCTTGTAATTTCTGCAACATACACACAAAGACTCCGGTATTCAATTGGTTAATTCCCCTTTGAGCTGCTCACACTACCTGCAATCTATGGAGTTGGAATGTACTCACGACTTCTCTGTTGTGGACTGTCACTGGATAGATATGCTGCATGAATGACTTTGCTAGACTTCGCACCGCCTTATGTACCCTTCCGGGCGCGGGAGAAGGTTCTGGAAGTGGAGTAATCTCTAATTCCGTTATTCGAAATCTCGAGGTTTTGTGTGCGCTAAACACGCCTGGCGTCCGGTTTCATGACGTCAGCTAGTGCTTGGTGTTACAATTGGTTTACTCACAATTAAATTCTCCACGGCACGCACGCGATGTCACCAAAATAATATGCACATAAACGATTTCAATTTCAAAGTAAAAATTTGAAATACGTATTGGAATGTTACTCCTCTCTATTTGCTGCATTCATTTGTTGCTGAAATATAAATTTCATAAGCAGTGAGGAGAAACAATTTTGTAAATAAACTTGGAATCTATTCCAAGGACTACAATGAAATTGAACGAGGTTAAAAGAGAAGTTCAGCGACAAATTAGGTTGTCCTTAATAAGGTAAATTATTATAGAGTAATGTTTAATTTATTAATTTAGCATGTTGAATTAAAGAAACACGCTAAAGGTTTAAGCTACAGTTGATCAAAAATTATCTTTATAAGTTATGACTTTAATAACGTTAAACTGTGTTTTCTGGTTACAACATATATTAATAGAACTCATAATGTTTCGTTTTCTCACTCAGGTACGTTATTTTGTTCACCCCTAGTGAAACGGAAAGCGTGTAAACAATATTTTATTTCTCTTAATATGTGATTCAATATCTGCATGGAGACATGTTCAAATGCATTGGGAATGCATATCTTCAAGTATTGCAAGTCTGTAACTTTGGTTCTGTACATCAAATCCTTTACAAAACCATGCAGGAATAATATTATATCTGTGAGATCAGCAGATCGTAGTGGATAGCGACTATCCACCAATCTGGAAACTTGTCATCCAAAACTGACGAACATTTAGGGACCGTGGAGTGGTGCCCGATCCTTCTGAAATATGACATTAGGTTGCAGGTGTTGCACTGACGGTACGGCATACTCCTGTAACATGTCCAGGTAAATACACCGTTGATGGTAGGCTCGATAAATCTGTAGGCTAGATCAATCATGCATTTGAGTATAAGTCCGCACTGCAGATTGCTCTTGAGGCTTCTTCCATTTCACGCACAACGTGACGATACTTGACACCATATACGAACATTGCAACGATTCAGTTTGCCGGATACATGAAATATTGCCAAATGTTTTTAAAAAGTCATTATTTGTATCAAGCTTAATTAATGTCTATAACCACTGCAAACTGCATGCGTTGGGGTTTGTTAGTAAGCTTTAAAAGCTGAAGCGGCTACCCCTTGTAGGATATAGCCGGTAATATTTTATGAAATACATTTTAAGTATGTAAAGAAATCCATTTTATCTGGATAAATATTTTGCAGATAGCAATCTTTGCACTTTATCCTTTTACAGAGGTGTGGTACACAAATTTGTCGTATATGGCGTTACAGTCTTTGTGAATTGATGTATGCTTCAGATCAGGACCTTCATTGTTTTATCTGTTTGTTTTCATTACACTGTTAATTCAATAATATGTGAAGATATGTGAAAAGTTTTAATCCATTTATGAGTATATTCTCACTGAACTTAATTCATAAATATAGTTTCTATAACTGAGCAAACAAAACAGTAACTAAACAAGCGGTTACTTATTTCTAAAGACGTACCTGCCGTAAACGTTCGCCCTTATTTTATACTTCAAGTAGGTTCATAATTAGAAAGTGATAAGAATAATTATATGAGAGCCTATAGCACTTTAGTTGAGAAACGACTTTAATAAATTTAAGATACAAGTATCTATAAAATTTATTTATTATCTTTGGAGCTCCACCATTTAGCTTCAGCTGGATGAATAATGAAATACGTAATTTGTGGCTCTGTAGTCCTGAAGGGTCTGGGTCCTCATCTTGACAGCTTGATCATTTATCTGCATTCGTAAAGAACACTAGCAGCGTAGGGTTGCCAACCAGTAATGTACCGTAGTGGACAAGTTATTAGCAAAAGAGCTATATTTTATATTTTTGTACTTCAAGAAAAATATGCAATACACAGGATGGTACTATAACACTGAATGTTGAGGTAAAACATTTTAATATTTAGTATGACCTCCCTTAGTTTCAGTTAAGGCCAAAATTCGTCTCGACTACCTTTGGATTAATGTTTTGTACAAATCACGAATTTCATCATCTATTCTCCATATGGAACAACACGGCGCTGGGGTGGGTTTTCTCCGGGATCTCAGGTTTCCCCCACCATCTCATTCCACCGGTGCTCCATCTTCATCTCATGTATCATAAGTGTCATCGCCTGCGGTGCCGTATGTAGTAAAAGCGGGCGTTAAACACTGCACATTTCATTTATTTCGACATCAGCTGAAATTTGGTGGTAGCCCTATTTGCTTTTACTTTTTTCGAGGGGGGGGGGGTACGCCACAGGTTCTCTATAGGGTTCATACTGAACTGTTTCCTGGCCAATGCAGTTGACATATGAGTTTTGAATTTCTGCACATCTTGCTCAATGGCATGGCGCTCCATCTTGCATGAAATACTATCTTCTGATGGATACCACTCACTATACATAGGTGCCACAAAATGGTTAATTACCTAGGGGTTCGCGGGTTCGAGTCCCGCCTTGGGCATGGGTGTTTATGTGTAGAGTGAATATGTGTGAAACTAAGGAAAACAGATAAGAAAATAAATGGAAATAATGAAATAAAACGGTTAGAAAAGAAAGAAAAGAAACCGCCTTATTGTACTAAGCATACGGACTCACGGTCGGGCGGACATACGGAGGAACGGACGTATCAACGTATGTATATGCGCGAAGACGATGATTTCAACATTTGTAAGTTTACTATTCTACCTTCTTGCTTCATGCGGATGTTGCATTATTGAATGATACCCTGACCACAACCTGAAATTTTGCCTTCATGCTATCTTCGTTTCTCTAAATAAAAACTACCACATCTCGCAAAAAAATCTTACTTTTACTCTGATTACTGAAGTTTTTAATACCAGTTAACAGCAATGTCCAAAAATTAAAGATGAGTTAACTGCGAACAGCTGAATTTGCCTACGAAATAAACAATGTACCTAAGGAAATTAAGTGTTCTTTCATAATATCCGTGTGCAGGACAAGGTTTGGAATAAATGGAACTCATGACAGTAAGTTATGCAGCAAGTGGACAATTTGTATGATTATGGTAGGACAAAATGTTTCCCCCCTCCTTGTTGGCGCAACTTCAACGACTTTTATATTAAAAGCTGAATCCAACAGTTTCAACAATCTAGTCATTATATTTTGTGGAAGGTAGAAGGTTGTCATTTATATTACTTCCTTTAATTACTTTGATCAAATTGGGAAATTTGAGTGAACTATTTGACGATGCTTGGAACTTTTGGTCCGGTTACTGCATTTTAGCCTATTTTCGCATGCCCATTCACTCTCACATCAACACTTCCAGACTGTATGGTAGACAGGAAATAACCCCATTTATTGAAAAATCCCCGACCCCCAGTCGATAAACGTACTCGGACCTCCGGGTGAGAAGTCAGTACACTGGTCACTCGACCAGTGAGACAGTCCGTTATAAATTATAAGAAAAAAATCATGAAATATTTGACATACATGACTGCCACAAGCGAGAGCGTTTTCGGATGTTCCTGAACGAAATGTTAGGTTGTGTCCCTGCTTTTCATTTGTTACCACCTGGCGTGATCAGCTGAAAAGGAACTTGCATTTATACTTGCGTGCCTCGCTTTCGGGTGGCCGTAGGTCCATCCTCCATGGCGTACTCTGAACGAGTTTCTCGTGGTTTTCCCTGGTCAATTAACTGAATGTTGGAATGGTTACTTTCATACCACAATTTCCTTACATTTCTCCTCATCCCATTTCCTAATCAACTTTCAGGTGTCGCTTCATGCTCATGTTGTAGAGTGGTGCTGGGAAGATGCGCGGATGTTTGTGCATTTAAGATTAGACTAGATTTTATTGTGCATATTTTAAAATTGTACAGTTTACAACTTAAGACTAAATTTATTTGTCTTTACCTTGTTGTTAGCTTGTCTTAAATGACACCCTGGTCTTGTGCTCTGCCAGGTAGCTCTTAACTTCTATGCCTCCTTGTTACTTAATTAGTCCCATTCTTCACCCTCACCTTCCTTTCTTATATTCTTTACATTTCTGGCCCATTTTTCTTTTAATTTCTGAAAGAACTCACCAATACTTCTTACCTTCTTTTCCTCCCTGCCCGTTAATATTTTTATAGCTACTACCCTGTTCTATACTTTCTCCCATTTTTCCTCCCAAACCTTTTTTCTCCACATTGCAACCTCCTCGCATTCTGTTGCATAGTGTTCTATGCTTTATTTTCCCCCACACAATTCAAAAATTCCCTTTTTCCTACCTCTTATCCCTCTTATAAATATTATTCCTGTTCTCATCCAAGCTAACCCTTCTCTTTCTTGTCTATTGCAGTAATCCACATATGCTTCTCTTCCACAAAAAATTGGACTTCTTAGATATTTGGTTGCATGAAACAGATTCTTAAAAACCTTAGAAAGAATTGTTGGAAGTGTTTGTGATGAAAAATAAAACTTACGTAATACTTAAACAAATAAATCTAGATTCTATTGTTACATTGTTATTTTAATCTCCAGTATTCACAACAGATGTACCACATATTCATTATACAGTAACCATGTTCGCCGACTTATTTTTTATTATGTAGTTCGCTTCTTGTTGATGATGTGCTTTTAGGGTTGTATAATTAGCAGTATATGCTTTACAATATATGTGCAAGAAGTCTCAAAAGTAAATCTGTAACTTTCACTTAAACACTATATTGGAAGGTGCACTCAAGCCTCATATGTTGTGATGGAGGCAATGGGTAAGTATTTGTGCAATTCATGTCCATTGTTTTTCTCAGGATAAGTGTTTACCTTCAACAGGTCCTTGATTGTACGTAGTTTGGCATATCCATGATTTTTATGTAGAAAGGTAAACCACACTAGGTTAGGTACTGTAGTATAGTTGACGTATGTCATCCGTCTCTCTACCATTTCTGTCTAAATTTATTTTTTTATTTTTTTATCTAACGTCCCACAATGGAGCCATATGTAGCTATTCTAGGTTTTCTACCTGGTAATGGTTTAATGCGGCAAAGTAAGGGAATTCTTTTATAAAACAAGGAACAAGAACCCGCCGATTTACGTACATGTTGGCGCAAAGCACACTATGTTTAAGTACATATAGTTTAATATTAAAATTCGAGTGGTAATAAAACTCGCAACATCAATCAAATATCAGTTGTAACAGGCCGATAATGCAAAATGTGTAATATCAGTTATACTTTTACTTACCATGCTTCTTAAGTCAGACCAATGAATTATATCAAACCACATGATATTAACTAGACACTTAGCTGACGCAATCTTTGACTAAACATCTGTCTCTTCGTGAGAGAACAAGAACCCAGGGATGAAAATGAATAAATTATTAGTTTATTCTTCTCTGATATAAGCTCAAGAAATTTTGAAAAAAGAGAAAAATCTATTTCTCTTTTAAACCAGTGTTCCATTTTTAAAACTTCAGTCCTTAGCGTCTGAAAAGTATATTTCTATTCAATTTAATAAACGGCTTTGTTTGTAATATGAAAAATGAAACCTTACATTTTAAATCTGCAGAAATGTCAAAACATAATAATGATAATGATAATGATAACGATAACGATGACGATGACGACGATGGCGATGTCGATGATAATGGTCATGGTCATGGTCATGGTCATGGTCATGATAATGATAATGATGATGATAAATGGGCTTTGGCCCAGGTGACACCATAATTATATAAACATTTAAAGGGCTTAAGCATAGAAAACATATGTAATTTAATACATCATTTGGTTTAGAAAACCTTATTTGTTAACTTGAAATATAAAAAGGATAAATTTTGAGCAATTTGCACGTCTCAGTACCCTTATGAGTGTGATTGCACACTCAACAAATTTTGTTTCAGCTACGCTATTTTAATGATGATGGAGCAATGATTTTAGCTCACACAGCCCGCCTCAGTAGCGTAGTGGTAGAGTGTCTGCCTCACGTTCAAGAGGTCCCGGGTTCGAATCTCGGTCAGGGTGAGTTACCTGGATAAGGTTTTCTCCGGGGTTTTCCCTTATCCTGATAGACGAATGTCGGGTAACTCTAAGCTCTATAGACCCCGGGCTAATTTGAACATCATTTCACCCATCTCATTCATCGTCCGATATGAGTTAACGTTGGAGGACGTAAAAATTACAACAACAAAAAATAGCTCACACATTTGCTTCCTTAAATTTTAGTATTGAAATGTATAGACACAACTGTCACAAAAGTCGAAATTAACTTACAATTGCGCCTAGAAACCGTCCAAAATAATGATGAAAAATGATTTACAGGATTGAAAGGAGATAAATATATTTAAGTACCTCATTGTTAGGATGCACGTGATCAGAATAACCGTAGACAAGACAGGTATAGTTCTATGACTCGGCCGCCTTTAATCTCTTACGTAATACATCTATTACCAAACATCTGAACAAAAGAGATTGTCTAAAAATTAGTATGCGTTACAATTACATGACATTCTCTATCCAACCTTCCGCAAACGAATTTCAGAAAACCCTATTCACCTATTCGTTTCATGTTAATCGAGACAAAAATTTGTAGAAATTACTTTATTTTAAACTTCAGAAAGGTACACTGGTAATACTGCGAGTTTAAGCGTAGTAGAATCCATCGCTGAGCGATGAGTTTAAAATTCCGTTCTTTTTGCAGACAAAAAAGACGCCACTTACTAATTGAAAAAGTTTTAAGAAATTGAAAATTCAGAAACAAGATTAAAGTGAACAAAACATACAAAAAATATATCTCTGAAATGTTTAGCTTCATAAATTACAGGGTGTGCGGAAAATAGCTTCCTATTGGAAATAGTTCATTTTTCCTAAACGAATGTAGATATGATGGCAATTTTTGATGCACATTTAGTTAATTGTGTGGCCTGATAATTAGAAAAGTTACAATTCAATGTGCCCCCCAGTATTTTCTATGCTCTGTCTTAGACGAACAGGTACGTTTGCAAGGGCCTTCCGCAAGAACTCATCAGGAACACCACTTATGACCTCACGGATTTTGTTCTCAAGGTCACCAAGAGTTAGAGGTTTATTCCGGTACACTTCTTCCTTACCCCACCCCCATAAAATGTAATCGCAAGGGGTGAGGTCTGGACTAAGGTTGCGTTACAGATTGCCACACCTCATACCGTGATGCAATTTTTGCTCTTTCCTGAATACTTAAAATTTGTGCCATTTCTCATTCAAAGCTCTGGAAAATAACAAATAATGTCACACTACAGTCTACAAAATAACGTAGCTTTCATTGCAATCTACATATTACATCCATCCATATTCCGAATTCAAAATAGGAAGTTACTTTCTGTCCAGGCTGACGTAAATTTACTTGACATACATTGTGTCATCTATCTAGTACCATTTTTCTGTGGCAAGATGTTTGTCTAACTCTTACGTTTACCTATTGTGCAAAAGTTATTCCGAAAAAACTATACAGGAGGAAAATTCCCAGAAAAATAAATATATTACTTCCATTTGTCACAGTAATATCTCACACATACCCTATAATAATCTAAATAATTCCAGCTTTTCTGAGAAAATAAAGGGTAACGAAATGTTCTGTATGTATAGCGTAGTTTCATATGGAGGCCTTTACTTAAGACTTCCTGTGACATCCTAGAGGGAATTTAAATGCCAGTTTGGAATGTGTAACTGATGTTTGTTTTTTGAGATAAGCTGTTCAGACACACACACACACACACACACACACACACACACACACACACACACACACACACACACACACACACACACACGCACACGCACAGACAGAGAGAGAGAGGGGGGAGGGAGGGAAGGAGAGATTTTTCTTTTGATATAGGCGATCTCAAACTGAATTCCCAGTGACATCACGGATTCGACTTTTTTATTTAATGCATTAATTTACTTTTGGAACAGGTAAGTAACAAAGAAAATAAAAATATTTGCTAAAGTAAATGTGGCATTCCTCATGAAGGAAATTCTTCATTCTTTTTCCACTGCGAATTAACAATTTATGTACCCCGCATGAATGATCTGTAGACACTAAATTTGCCACAAGTGTGTTTTGCTGTAATATATGATAGCTTAATAGACAGTGTATGCAATGGTTGTTTCGTTCGGTACGAGAATTCCTGGTATGAGGCAATTGTGAGGAAAACCTGTTCCGTTCTATGAGCATTTGAAAGTTAACAAAGTCCACATTACTATGAGTTTCTCTGAAAATGACACCACTTAATGTGTTTTCTTCGCGATGTGCAGTTATTTTTGAGAGTGGATTAGAGTGCACCTTTAAAACACTTACAATTTTGTACATTGTGCACGCTCTGGATGATATAGGGCATTCCGGGTCCGCTAGAGGCCGCACAGGTTGCGGAGTGACGCTTGAAGGGCGTGACCGCGGCGCCCGGGACTCGACGCTCAACTGTTTTGTGTGGAGCAACCTCCTAGCATCAAGGCGATCCGTGGATCGATGCCGCGGTCTCACCCCGACCAATCCCATGCCGTGTTTATACGTTCACGCCCTCTCACAAATGGTAGCAGCTTTTCTGATCAAATTTTCCACCCTTTTGACACCTAGATGTACTAGGTTAAAGAGACTAAGCTAGATTTTTGGCTCAAGGATCTATACCAAAACAAGCTATCGATTATTTATGGAACATAAAGGAAGTATTTAAAGTGTGAGATTTCAACTATCGGAATTAAACTGTTATTAAACATTATAGCAGTATATTTCTACTCCAAAAGTTTTATAAACGATAACTGGACTCATGCGCCTAACTTTCAGAAAAAGAACAAGATATGAACATCCTTTCACACAATTTCATTGCTTCTATATCAATTTTGAATTTTAAACAGGCAATTACAGCACTATGAGTTGCTGAAACTTATAGGGCGAAATATCGTCTTTCAACATGAATGGTATTAAATCCACGACAGCGATTGCAGGGCAAGTACACAATATTCCTTAATTTCCAAAAAGCTTCCTTCTTGCCTCTCTCATGAGAAATGACATGGAAAAATATACCACATACTGGAGAAATTAAAATGTAAGCTTCAGGTATAAACGGTTTAATGATTATACTGTAATTGTAACCAAGATGTTCATAGTAGTAAAGCGGAACCAGGTTTTCTCACATAATTTACATAATCTAGCCAATAGAGGAAACTGTCGCTAATCCGATTTCATCCTACCCTTTAAGCAAGTTTAGTATTACCGGATAGTGTTCACACACACGCGCGCACGCACGTACGCACACCAATATATCTCTTTCGCATATGTCCTAATATGTCTTTCTATCTTAGTTCGGGGGCATCAAAACACAATTCTGTTGAAGTCTCGAACATAATTTCTGGGTATAAAGCAATATTCTCTCTACCTGTTACTACTGTTACTACAGCATGGAAAGAATAATTGCATTACACCTAAAACTGGATGTGATTTCAACCGAAAGTTACGTTTTGAGGTACTTTGAATAAAGATATAGAATAATGTACGTATATATATATATATATATATATATATATATATATATATATATATATATATATATATAACCGAGCAAGATGGCTCAGGCGGTGTCATCTGTTGCTTGTATTCGGGAGGTCTGAGTTAGATTCCCGTTGCCGACCTACCCGACACATGGATTTTTCGGGGGTTTCCCGGAACGCCAGGTGAATGCTGGATAGGTTAATTACATCTGCCGAATGCCCTGACCCTCCACTTCATCTCCATTATTATTTCACATCTCTCTCATCTGGTGGTTTCTTTCAGGGTAGAAGGGTCGGCGGCTACCTCGGCGGTGCATGGCAGGATGATATGATCTGAGTAAACCACTTCCACCTCCGGTAGGTCAACTGCCGGTCTTCGAATCGAATGCTGAGACCACTTCCGATTCACAGTATAGGGGAATGTCCGTTGTCGTGGCCTACCAGGGAGGTTTCCATCCAGGTACAATGTAGGGACCCTGCCCTCTGCACTGTCTTGTGGCTCCTTGGGACGGCCGCCCTCTATCTGCTCTAACCTCATCCTTCCTCCCGGAGATGCCCCACTTCGGGGCATAGGTACAATAGCTCAATACTGGTGGCAGTGCCGAATCCGCTCCGTAGTAATTGTAATACTAAACCTAGCGTTTTCCAAAGGAAAGATTTCAGGAAGATTTTCTGAAGAATTCACAAGCATAACCAGTTACCCGTTTACACCGAAGTATTTTCGTTATCTTCCATGTTTTCTAAACCTTCTCTAATGATTCTTATTAAAATATAACGTATTCAAGTTATTCACATCACAAATGAAATGCTCACCTTCAATTTCCTCCAAATGACCAATGAGGTTCCGTTCATTCAGAAGTAATTTTGTACAGTGAAGTACAGCTGGTAGTTGTTAAGAGACAGGGAAAAACGTACAACACACCACATGTACCGTGACTTTCAAATGGAATGAGGTTAGCCCTTGAATGCTAAAGGGCCTGAAACAATCGGAGTGCTGTGGTGTTGTCATATTCCATTCCCTGTAAGTGGTGTGTGACTAGCATCAAGTGAATCCATTTAAACACTACTTGAGCTATGACAAAAATTCAAATGTCGTAAAAAGTTATCCGCGAGGAATGCAGAGAGTAATATTTCCAACGCAATAGTAATAACTTCATACTTTTGTTCAAATAATTTTCATAAAACAAATAAATAAAGTATTAATAGGTAATGATGCATCGCAACCTAAGTACTGTAATGGCCATCATTATTGGTTTTGATGTGAGTACAAATATTTGTAATTAATAAGAACTGAAATATAAACAATTGGCATGATGTGCTAAAAGAATTACTTTGAACCAACCAACGTGTTTGTTAAACTCGAGAGAGAGCAAACAAGTCACTTCCTGTTAGCCTGTTGAGTGTGAGCCTTCACGAGATATGTTTATGACTGCTTCGTGATCGGGGACGATGTTTATTTATTAGAACTCGGATTTGTAAGCACAATAAAATGGTGAAATAAGCAAGCAAAATGATCACGAAAAATGAAACAAATAAACACCAAAAATTAGCAAATAAAAATAAACGTTTAATCACAAACGTATTTTGTGGTAGAATATTTACCTTACGCTTGTTACAGTACACGGGAGAATTATCTTGAGATTTGCTTGTAAGAAGCTCCTGCGTTTTTCAGAGAAACATTTTTATACTGTGAAAAGGATCTCTCAACGTCGCATGACGTGACTGGAACATGCGAAATGCACCACAGTTCTTTTTGAATGAATTTCCTTTCGATATACGTTTCGGTATCAGAAAGTTTTATAGAAATTTTACGGTGTGTGTCGTAACCAGGGTTTTTCGTTAATACCTTACTGGGTTTCTCAAAGGCAGTTTTAACAATACCGTGAGTCTCTGAAGACAAAAGTTCATATATGAAAGAAAGTAAATGTTCCAAGGTATTATTTCGAACTTCCAACTGTGTTATAATAGCAGGTACTTTGAAGAAACGATTATGGATGTACTCTAATCTTATCTTGGATACCAATATTAGCAAAATATTCCTATTCTGTGGCGATGTTGCTTGCATCTTCTGCATCTAAGAAGTACAACACTTTTATTTCATTGAAATGTAATGTGTAGAATGACACAGCCTTTAACCAAGAAACCGATCGAGTTAAAACTGACTGAGGAGGTATAGACAAATTTGGAAGGACTTCATGAAATTTTTAACTCTAATCGGACATTAAAGCGGCCCAGGTTTGATCCCACCCATGGGGTGCGAATTTTAAGTCCCGGGTGTAGGGCTGGTGCCCACTCAGCTTCGTGGCAAAAGTTAGGAGCTTACGCTAGGTAAGCGATCCTGGTCACGAAAACTAACATTCTGGCTGGAGGTGCCGAGATGCTGACCACATTTCCTCCCCGTATCGGTTGGATGATCACCCACCTCTACCTTGCGTAAGTGGGCGTGAGGCCGGCATTCGGGTAGGTATGCCGTTGCCCTATTAGGGCTGTCGCACCAGCGTTTATTTATTATTTTAATCGGCGACAGTAAAAACATTTTCTTTGCGCTAGAAGATGATACCCGTTTTTATATCGGCTCCTAATTGTTTCAGAGAGATGATACCGAAATTAAGAATTGCAATGTATAAAGAATCATGATGGATTTCAAAGGAATGTGGATTCTTTGTTACAACACGTGCAAGGGCAGTTGAGTTGAATAGCAGTTTGAGTGAATAAATTGTTTTCACAGAAGAAACGTAAGCAAGAAACGTAACGTCCTTAGCTGATTACTAAAGGATGCCACTTGACTTGTTGAATGAGGTATTCTTCGTTCCCTAATAATGACAAAGACAAAATTGTTACAAAGGGAATCTTTGGTAAAATGAAGAGGGTTTCGAGAAAGTGAAAGTCACATGTACACCCACGCGTATCTGTGGTCATTCAGACAGTTCGTGGCTGGCAAGCCATTAAAACAGTCCACGGCGTGGAGCCGATTAGGGCGGTCAACTTCTTCTCTCTTGGTCAAAGGCAGACCAAGAAGTGATGAGAGAAGATATTTGTCAGTTTATACGTAATTAATTACTATCGAGTAATAGGTATTCCGCCGTCAGTAACTTTGAACAGTGATATTGGTAATCCTTGGTCGGCAAATTCAAGTTCGATGTTCTGAGAAAAAGAAGCATCAATAAATCAGTTTGAAACGGGCATTCCAGTGTCATTAAACTATCCTTCTCACACATATCCACGCATACCCTGTGATAAACCTCATTGCTTCACACTGAGCTAAACATTAATTGTATCAAACTGTAGCGCCAATGTGGAACTTTTTGTTCGCCAATACTAATTGTTTCAAATTGGCGTCCACAACGTGGAACCTTGCTCGACAATCATTAGTTGCTCCAAATTGGCGTCCACGAACGTGGAACCCTTGCCGCCAATAAAATAGTTACAGAGATGATGTAATCTGCCTAAAGACAAAACGAGGCTAAGAGTGAAAATTTACTTTTAAATTAATATGATTTTGATAAAATCAGGTATTTTAATATAAAGCATAAAATAAGCAAGCAAAACCATATTTTAACGCAAAAGCATTTATAAGCATGTATAACAATTTTGCTTAGAAATCTGCGCTCTAGTATTTACAATAGAAAGTTCAAATCACTATCATTCAGTTGTTATTCAGTATAAAAAACGAGGAAAAGGTGAACCAGCTGGATCAACTTGCAGTTAAAAGGGGACACGAGGTAATTCATCTCCCCTATTTATTACCAACACAATTCAATTGAGTTAGTATGTGTTCAAGTAAAACGAGGAGTAACACCTTTAAACTGACTGGTGTTGAACTACTAAATCATAAATAAATTGACAAGGTAACACAAGACTGGAAAAAACTATGTTAGATCTGCTGAAAAACTACAATTTCGGAAAGTATCAGCACGGGAAGGAATTTTAGAACCCTTCATCATAGATATACAAGACGATGAAGACATTGACAATGATGAATTGTCATTTGACATAAGTTACATTGATGATTATGTGTATGAGCCACTGGCAGTTCCATTGGATTAGAAAAACGGGTAATTCATAAACTATAATTATATCATTTAAAACATATATATAATATGCGAATATTCTTGTCAGCATTTTGATTTTAACACCTGCATTATTATAAATGTTTGGCAAATTCAGTTTAGTTTTCCTTACGACTAGCGCCAAGGAGACTTGCAGGCTCTAGGATAGTATGCGAAAGAGAGAGAGAGAGAGAGAGAGAGAGAGAGAGAGAGAGAGAGAGAGAGGGGGGGGGAGTGTGGGAGTAACGAGGTGGCAACGCTTAGCATGGAAACGCATCTCACTGGCTGCAGACAAGAACTTTTCCCATTTGAGAAACATAATAGATCTCTTTAACACATATAAACCGTATCGAATGAAGATGCCCTTGATTTCATTAATTTAGAAATATTCGTTATACGTTTGAAATGTTGAACACCTTTAATACCATTTAAAACTGTTGTCGCTGTTAACAGAATAATGAGTACGGCGCTCAGAGGCCAGCATATTCCAACTAGCTATATAGCATTTATCTCTATGTCCTTTGTGCCTACAACGGAATGTTTTGCTTTGCTTTCGCAAAGCTTTATTTCAGTGAATATGAAGTAGACGGAAAGGCAACCATTTAAAGCTTAGTTGGCTAAAGCCACGTAAAATCAAACCGTAGGTTATAGATGAAAGTCTTGTGAATGTAAAACGGTCGTTTATTTTTCGCTTTGGCGCAATTTGCTAATGTATATAACCTGCACCATTCTAAAACATCAGATACAACTTCCTAATATTTTTGAGAAATCATCTTTAGTTTTTCTACGTCATTATTTTATCCAATGCATGTAGATAACACAAAACAATTGATTTTAAAAGGCTGCTATGCTAAGGATTTTTTAAACCATCGTACTCCACCGGGTGGCGCAGGGACAACGCAGACTAAAATGACAACTTATTTAAAATGTGGGTCGCTATATGCCTTCGTTCAGATTCCATGTCATTCCCATAAAAACACGAAAAACTTGAGAATGGAGCTTAGATATTATGATAATGAAACACTGGAAAATTGAAGGATTATCTCAGTATTTAAATAAGGTAAAAGAACAGGCCAAAACACTATGGAGGTGTTACATTGCTATGCTCTTGATAAAACATGCATACTCAAAAAGATAAATAATAGATTATCAAAAAATATCAGACGCATTATTAATAGAAGCACCGACAGGTTTCAGGAAAGGTAGAAGTTGCATAGGCAATGTCTTCTCCCTTAATCAAACAATTGAAAAACGTAGACACTTCAACCCGGAAACACATACACCCTTTAGAGACTTTTTAAGAAAGCCTTTGATAAGGTATGCAGAATAAAACTATGTGAAATATTAGAAAATAAGGGAATACCAATGCACCCAATAAAAGTAATTAGAAATTCATGTGTTAGAACAAAAATTAGAATAAATAATCATGAAGCTAAAATTATTTCAAAGGGGATTAGACAAGGTTGTTCATTATCAACCACTCTTTCTAATATATGTATATTTTGACGATATAATCAGATCATGGGTACCACAAACAATAGGAAGAATTAATTTTGAATCAAGAATAGTAAAGTATCTGCAAATGACAATATATTGATAGCGAAAAGTGATGAACTCCAAAGCATGACACATAAATGAAACTTAATATAAAAACATATAACATGGAAATTTCAAACGAAAAAACTAAAGTTATGGAATTTAAGTTATGGAGTTACTCATTCACTCAGGTCTAAAACAATTCTATAAAATAAAAGCGTAGAACAAGTGTCAAATGTCAAACTCCTAGGATCTGAAATAACATACGGGTCTGATCTAGATATTAAAAAAGCTAACTAAATTTAATTACAATATAACAGAAACTATAAAGAAGACTGTAAAAATAAAACAAGAAAAGACTCAATAATAAAACTGTATAAAGCGATTACCTTACCAGCAATAACATATGGGCCTGCAACATGGACATTGACTACAGAAAATGAAAGAGGAATATAGACAGCTGAACTGAAATTCCTCAGACCCATAGTACGATACACAAGACTGGATAACAAAACAAAGAAATAAGACAAAATTAAAAGTATAATAATTAAATAAAATAATAACAGAATATAAAATAAACCACAAACAGCACTTGAGAAGATGTCAGCAAACAGAATACTCCTTAAAGCTTATAATATTAGACCCCAAGGATACGAAAAGCAGGGCGTCCGATGGACACAACAAAATTTTGGAGTCGTAACAGGCTAATAAAGGTCTAATTCGTAAATCAGAAGAAGGAAAATTGAAATTAAAGCAACAGTTACCGCTGTAGTTGTTAATTGCATAAAAGAAGTTAACATAGATGTTGTATTTAAACCAGATCGATATCTTATGATTCAAATGTTATAGAAAAGAATATAAAACTCATTCCGAATGAAGAGGACTTCACAGGCTATTCCTAGAATACTCAAGATGTACATTTAATTGACATACAAATATTTTATGAAATTGACACTTTGATAAAATTGTTAGAGATACTTTTACAGTAAAATAAGGATAGTAAATTTTGTTGATATAAAGGATTGTTTTCCTAGTTTGAATGCTTGCACCCTGGGAAGTTGCTGTACTTAAATAGCTATATTTTGTTCAAAGCGTCGGTGGTAAGTAAAGCTCTCCCAAGGTACACAGCCATGCATATGAAACTTTCTCCAATTTTTTTTTTTTTTTTTTTTTTTTTTTTGAGGCTAAGACTATGTTTTCAATGAAATATAAACATTCTGATAAAAAGCTCTGATTTTGAATTCAAATATTTACTCGACAAACAGTATCTAAATGCTGAGATTTCCAGGAATAGCCTCTGTAAGACGGTCCTTTCTGAATAACTGCATAACTGGTAAAGTTATGAGACACACAAAGTATAACTGCACAAGAAATGTAAATAACAAATAATAACCCTTGGCGCGACAGCCTTAGAGGGCCAAGGCCTACCATCCCGGCTGCCGGCCTCACGCCCACTTACGCACGGCAGAGGTGGACGATCATCCAACCGATACGTGGAGGAGATGAGGTCAGCATCTCGGCATCCCCCAGCCGGAATGTTGGTTTCCGTGACCAGGGCCGCTTACCTAGCGTAAGCTACTCACTGAGTGGGCACCGGTCCTATACCCGGGACCTAAAATCCCCACCACATGGGTTGGATCAAACCCGGGCCGCTTTCCATGAACAGAGACCAAGGCATGCTGCCTTAACCCGCTACGCCACGGCGCAGGACGCACAAGGAATGTATATGTCCTTAAAATACAGCATTTATGTCTAATTGTTCCTTTGTGGACGTATATACTCCATTTTGGGATATTCGTTACTATTGGTTTTAATTTACATATCCTTATAATTTACGGAAATAAGAACTTTATTAGGATTCATGCCTTTCCCATGTAGACAGAATGGAATGCTAAGGCCAATTCTTACAAGATTTGATTACCTGAGCCTACTATTGTCATTGTACCTATATGGAATTACATATATATTCTATAACCTACTGTCTAGAAGTGCAGGTGATTATTAAAATCCAGAGTATATAAACTTAAGGTTAACAAATAAATCCGTCCGGCATTCCAATACGATAAGGTTTATGAGTGAAGATAGTTTAACATGGACGGGATACCAACCCAGACGGATAACCCCTAACCTGTAGGAGCACGATTTTTATGGGCCTGTAAAGGGCCACTTGGTCGTAACGATGGAAGGAAGAACAGAATAATGAAAAGATACATTTTTTCAAATGCTTACCTAACGACCATTACGCAGTTCAATCATATAAGGTTATAACGATATCTTAAAAACGGGAATAAATAGTCATATAAATGAAACAAAAGGATTCAAATAAATACATTGATATATATATATATATAAAATAATTATTGCAGATTAAGAGTCAAAACATATCAGTAATTAAATATCAGTAATTGAATTCTTAAAAACGTGAAAAAATAGCTCTATATCAAGTTTATGAGCTAACCCTAAATTATGAAGCAAAATAGTGAAGGTAGGACCTATGTAACTACTATCATTGACTTCTTTTCTCATATACAATGTCTTTCCATATTATCTTAGAATTCACTATAGCTCTTGGTTATCTTCACAAAACAATAACGGACTTAACATAAGCTACAGTTTCATAACAAAATGAAAATTCGTTTTAAAATTTGGCAATAAATTACGACTATTTTTCCTCGCGATTAGAAATAGCAGGTGAAGCCATCAGTTCTTAGCAGTATGATCCGGTCAAAAAAGGGAGCTATCACATTTTATGAACAAAGCTTTCTTTCCTAGCAAAAACCTCAATGCAACCAAAGGAACGTCTTCTAATATAGTATATATGTGTGATAGTAGCTTAATGCATTACACTCTTAATAGTGTTTAAAACCACTCTCCTATATTTTTCTATGTGGTCCAAATATGAGATAAATATCTATAAAATCTGCTCCATTACTCATTAGAAGTATAAATAACGGTAAAACCTCAAATAGAGTTTTAATTTATGGACAGTCTTTAACTGCTGAGGTTCTCACCACACCATTCTATAGTGGGCAAGAAGCACTGCCCAGGACCTCTTATTCAGGCTTCAGTTTATAGTATGTTCGGTAAATCCGCCTTTAATTTACAGGCACCATAAACCCCTTTAAGTGCATATTAAGCCCAATATATCAAATGCCATTGTTGCAGATTCGTGCATATCTTGACCTTGATATTCAAGACGTTGGAAAACAGAATCGTCCTTTCTTTCTCGTGTATTCCGTATGCTCGAACATATCGCAATATATAATTAGTCCTCTTAGAAGCTTTTTCTTTTCTTCACAATGGAAAATTATTTCACGTTGCGTTACTGTCTCCTATACCTAACGTAGCTAGAGCGCATGTCTCTATCGTTCCGCCGCGTAGAGGGTCGGGGGTTCCAGTTCCATCGTGGGCATGGATGTTTATGTTCACAGTGTATATGTGTGAAACTACAGAAAACAGAAAGGAAAACAAATGAAAACAGTAAAAAAAAGGTTAAAAATAAAATTAAATATATATATATATATATATATATATATATATATATATATATATATATATATACTGTATTGACAATGTTTGATATGCTGAAGTTTCAGCATTAGTTGTCCTTTAACAGCTGAAAGACGAAAATAGCTTTCTAAAGCATCTGTTTAGTCAAGTTTAACTATTAAAAACTACCTCTACTTCCCCTACCATGTTTGAGAGATCAGCAAGAACGAAAATATCAAGGTCGGTATATACCGATTAGTTTTCAACATCTCACTATTGCCTCAGATTCCTCTATGTCCCTCTTTAATGAAAAACGTTTTATGAAACTGCTTTCGCAAAGGTTTATTTCTGTTAGTATGAATTGGGAAAACAACCATGGTAAGTTTAGTCTACTGAAGCTATATAGAAGGAAACGTTGGTGGTAGGTGAAAGCCTCTTGAATGTAAGATGTCAATTATATCTGTACTGCCGCAATATCGTGGTGGCCCATCCAAATCGTCTTTCGTTGAAGTTAGTTACTCCCGGATAACGAGGACGCCAAAAGGTTTGCATAAGCATGTCAGTACAGGAGACGCGATACCAACAGAGAGGAGACCTTGCTAAATGTGAGACCAGAGCTGGAAAAGTAACACCTAATTAATGGAACTGGTTCCATAAATCGTCGCTAGAGCGCTTGCTCACTGCGGTAGGGCAACGGATTCGATTCATGGGCGCGCGAAAGTTTTCTGTGCAGGAGAATGATTGTCCCTCACCAAAAGAGCTCTCGAATGGGCCAAAGCATGCTAAATATATGTTTTAAGGAATATCAATATCTCACAGTTAATTTATAAGTAACACATAATGTAACAATTTTCCCTTCACAATTAGTAATATTACATGCAGGCTATTATGTATTTGACTGCAACAAAGAATAATAAATATAATGAATATAATTAATGTTCCTTTAAAGCTATATTACAGACTGGCAAATACTTATTAGTGCATTATTCCCAATACAAATGTTCAAATGCATGCCGACCTTTTGGGATGAACTGAATTAAACGTCTCTCAGTATGAACATCTCTTAACATTTCTGGTGATACTGAGCCGCAAGTATGACGTATTCGTTCTTATAACACATCTGAATTTTCTGGTTCCATGTCGTAGATCCAGGCTTTGATATAGCCCCACAAGAAAAAAATATTCCAGACAGTTATATGCCCGCCTCGGTAGGTAAATGGTAGCGTGTCTGCCTCACGTTCAAGAGGTTCTGGATAAGGTTTTTCCAGGGGTTTCCCTTATCCAAAAAGACGAATGTAAACTCCATTGACCCTAGACACATTTGAGCATCATTTCACCCATCTCATTCACCGTCCGATATGACTTAACGTTGGAGGACGTAAAATTACAAAAAATACAGTTATATCAGGTGATCTCGCTGGCCAACGAAAGCAACCACCAAGACCTATGCACCGTTCGGGGTACACATTTTTTAGATGTTCTCTAACCCCTCTAAAATAATGGGGTGGTGTACCATCGTGCTGAAACCAGTCCCGTACAGTTAACTGAAGTGGGATATCTTCTAGAAGATGCTCAACATTCAGCTCATTCTGTAGGGATTGCAAATACAGTTGACCAGTTAGATAGGGAGCCAAATAAACTGGTCAAATGATGTGGCCTCCTAGAATGCCGCACCATACGTTAACAACCCAGTGCGTCTGCACGTGATGTGGTTGTAACCAGTGAGGATTTTCAGATGCCCAGTAATGTAGCTTATATCTGTTGGTGAAATAGCATTCATCTTCCCATAAAATCTTCCTGATGAAATCCGCATTTACGTCTGCAGATTTTGAATATCGTTTCCATATAGCTGTTGTTGTATGTGCAGCTTAAAGGGATGCAGTTTTGTTTTCTTTACAATACTTTGTACCGAAGACCTCTATACCCCTCAGGTCTGCTGCAGCTCTTCTTTGCCCTAATTACCATGAGAATTAGGCAGGTGTTAAGGTATGAAGACTAATGACTTTCCTAATATTAATAATAATGATCATAATAATATCATTATAGATACATACTCAAAATAATGCAAACGGAAATGAAATAGCACGGTAATATTATTCTTTATGCTACATTGTACGCACGCATTATTTGAATGTACGCTATGCTTACCTTGCATGAGATTTGCTTCAAAATACTGAATAACTTTCCGGGAAATATCAGGTACCTTGCAAATTGGCCTTTCCACTACATGATATTCGTGATAAGATGCCTGGTTTCCTAAACGCATCTGTATATATCTAAAAACATTTCCAGAACGTAGTCGTTTCGGAAAACGTGAATACAGCCTTGGGGTTTCAGCTGCATTGCGATATTGTATCTGTGCATTCTTCATTTGAGTACATAGCAGCTGCTACCTGTTTGACTGTAAGACCTAACTCGAACAACAAGCACACGACAACGCGACCATATCAGAGCGAAATCAGGAGAAAACGCACACAGATAGCAGCATAGCTCAATGAAGCTTCGCTTGTACGTGCACTTACCCTTTGAACAACAGTGGAAGGGCAAACCACAAATATTTTTAAAAAGCATTCCAATCCAGAGTATAGGGCACTTGAAAATTTTCCAGAAAAAAAGGGAATTCATGTGGAAGTTTGTGTTTTAGATAGCGTACATACAGCGTCAGGAATTTGCAGTGAGTCAGCCTCTTCCGAACAAAATGGGATTGTAATTGTATTTAGTTCTCCGGGATAGAGCCAAAGTTGGAAAGCGTGTTACTTGATTGGATAATTTCGAGAAAGGTATTTTACGCAGAGCAATTCTCAGTTTCTGTGATCATGTATAATTTCCAACAGCAGAGAACAGCTCAGTGCGCTTAATGGACCTACAGTATGAGGAATATCGGTTTTAAATACAGACACACTAATGAAGGTGGGCAGTTGCTAGTTGGAAAGGAGATTTATTGTTGCTTCCCAATTAATTTAGAGAAAAATGCATTACCTAAACCTTTCATGAGATATTCGTCCTTGAATATATTTAGATGAGACTTGGGTGAACCAGAATTACTCCAAAACACATATTTGGCAAGACTCTAATGTCAATGGTGGCATGAAAATTCCTCAAGGAAAGGAAGATAGGCTGTCAGAAAGTACTGACGGGGTCAGAAAGTACTGGTTTCATACCAAATTGTAAATGCGTATTTTGTTCACGCCACCAGAATCAAAATGCATATCTAAAATGCCTATTCTGAAACGAACACACAAACATTCAAAGACTGGCTTATTAATAAATTACTATGTTCATTGAGTAGGGCTCTAATCAGTTTGCATAATGCCAATTATCATTCCGTGACAGAAAACAAAATTTTGAAGGAAAGCACTAGAATGTCGGATATAATAGAATTGTTAAATAAAGACAGTAACATACTCTCTATTCCTGCGTTACTTGAATTGGTTTAACCATTTTGAACAGAAATAAACAACTAGAATTGCAATAGCTAACCAAGTGGTCCGTGGAATTATTAGAATGTCCCTTCCACTGTCAGCATAATCCTGTTGAATTAATTTGGGTCAAAACTAAGGGTGAAGTCCCAGACAGAAGTAATACGTTCAAGTTAGTGGATGTAGGAAAACGAAAGCACGGGGCAATAGACAGCGTAACAAAAGATGACTGGATTTTACGAATTAGATGTGGAGAACAGCTTCGGAAGGAAGGTTTCAACAAAGAAATTGCCAGGGATGACACTATACAGTTACTTATCATTAACTTAAAGGATGAAAGTGATGATTCCGAATTAAGTGGTTTCGAAGAAGACCAAGAGGATACCCCGGAACTCCTTGCAGCTATAATTACGTAAAGTGTGTTTGTTAACAGCATCAAGGTAAGATGGTAATGTTTGAAGATCATTTAATGTGACGTTTTATCCCAGAAACAGTTGGTAGCAACGTTGATTAACGCGTAAAAACGTACATTTACTATCTAGCTCCCTGTACACGACTACTACGGTTGACAACAATGCTCTGCGCGGACATTGGCTATGCCGGCTCCATCCTTACTTTATGTGACGATTGAAACAAAAGCACGTGTACGTGTGCGACATCATTGGCTACTAAGTCCTAAAACTCCCTGAGGCTAAAAAGATATATTTCTTATATCTTTTTAAAGACCTGACAAAATATATTAACAACACCATATTATTACTAATTCAACAGTACAAAGTAATTAGTATTTTATTTGGTAAATTTAAGCGCAATTTGTACATATGGATCAGAGTGCATGCTGCGCCTGCACAGTTTGAAAGTAGAAGGAAGTGGAAGAGTCAGCTGTACCACGTGGTTGCTTCCGAGCTATATGTAATCATCACAAAGGGAAACAGTTATAAAATAGTGAAAAACAAATTATATTAAACATATTTTGTAAGTTTCTTGAAAAATACACGACTTGAGCAATTAAGGACGTTGTTAATTTGTCAGCAGAATTAACCGGTGCTTCAGCGCCAAGTATCAATGTTGCTCGAATTGAAGGTGTGACCATTTTCACTCCAAGAAAACCTCGAAAAAAATGAAGCCAGTCCTGGAAGGTGAATATTATAAGTTTGTTAAAAGTGCTTTCAGTGGCAATGTGCATAGCTTCATTAAAAAAGAAAAAAAGACTAAACGAGCCACCAAAAATTACAAAAGTGCTTCAAGCAGATACACTCATCTCGATTTGCCGAGTTTTTTTAAAAAATAGCTTCCACACTACTATTCGCAACTAAGGTTTTAAATTCATCCATACATATGCCTGAATATGTTCATATTATGGCTGGATATATTCAGCCAACACGTGTTTTCGTTGTACAGCCATGTCAAAAATGCTGAGAATTAGATAGACTGTTTTCGTTTTGTCACAAATTACGGCAGTTCTTAGCTCATACAGTAAATTTAATGGAGGATAAAGTTGTTTTTACTTATTTTAAAACTACCAAAATAACTTCAAAACATTATATGAAGCTGTAAAAAGTGTGTATAGTTTCGAGGTTAAGGTCTGAGATCAGCCGTTACTTATTTGTATAGGAACCTGTCCTCTGAAAGTAGCATTGGCTAAATTATATTATACAGGTTACTTCACCACTCTGCCACTGCAAGTCTGGTTCAAGTCCTTCGTGTTGAGCTGAAAAATTACATTTTCTTTTCTTATACTTCTTGGGGCCTATAATCTGATATTATGATAGGAAAAACATTTTGCATAACATTATACATGTCTACAGATAAAATAATCTCCATGTTTTCCACTGGCAGATAGTTATAAATTTATAGTTCGTAGTAGATGTTTTATTGTGGTCGGTATTGTCCTTGTTCCATTCAGCCAAGTTTCAAACATTTCACAAATGCAAAGGGAAACCTAGGATTTAAGCATGAAACAAACACTATTAGATTTAATGTCGCTGACAGGCGCCTAAACATGAAAGCCAACTGCGTAACATGGTTTAAAACACCAGATAGGGTACAGATTATAAGGATCACAAATTTTAAAATGATCTTTAGATAAAGATAGCCCGTAGTTTCCCTTTGAAGAGCAAGACCTTCTCCTACCTGCCCAGAGGGGTGTGAGCTCGGCGCGCAACTTATACGGTGAGCTAATTCCCTGTAGATCGCTAAACATCGTATTTTCTTTCTTGTGTCTTTGGCTCAAAAAAGAACCAATAGCAACAATAAATAAATTGCTCATTTTCTTCTCGGGCAACAAGCCAGGTGAAAAGAGGATTTGGTATCGACGTTTCGGGAGTGTGCATCGCTCAAATCATCAGGATATTTATAAAATTTTATAAGCACAAATGAAACACTGGATATAACACAACTATGCACAAAGACAAAACACTATCAAAATTTGCATTACTGAGCAAACCACTGTTTTCAGTAAATTAAATGCTAGGTCAGGAGATGGCGTGAGCATAGAAAATTGTATCAAAGAAACGTAACTACTTAACTTGATTATCAAGCGGTATTGACTTTTGCTTCTTAAATCGACGGATTTCCGTTTTCAAGGTCGGTTTCCAAGAGTAGCTGAACTGAAATCCGGCATCGCGATTAAGCATGCTCCTTTCAGAGTAAATCGCCAAATTCTCCTTAATTCTCCGCTCCCAGTAACTGTTTCATATTGCCAAGATGGCCGTCTCCCTAAAATTGGCTATATGATCGTTATCAAAACAATGCTCTGCCAGCCCAGACTTCTCAGGTTGCATTAAACGAATGCTCCGTTCATGTTCGATTTTTCTGGTAGCGATGGTCCTTCCGGTTTGTCCTATATACGGTGTTCCACATTCACAGGGAATGCGGTACACTCCTGGAACTTGGAAGTCCAGTTTGTCTTTCACTGGTCTCAACAGATGATCTTCGGAGGTGGTAACTAAAATACAGACAATAAAGACTTGGAGAAAGGGGGGGGAAAAGATAACAATGTATCGTCGTTTCGAACCTAGCCTTTGCATTACCGTATGTATTGCAGCACCTCACTAGCCCACTCGTCCAGCTGTAGGTATTCTATCTTGTTCTTTGGGAAGGCACGCGTTATCGCCTTGCTAGTATTATATGCATGAAAATGCGTCATTTAAGTATGCTTTTCGCAGCTTCTTGGTCCTCATTCAGGGCTGTAAGTATTAATGCTGAGTACGATAATACTGATTAGAAGGTCTGAGCTGTAATAACGGCTTTTATGCTAAATTGGGCAATGTTTTCACTTTAGTATATAAACTGCGGGTTGCATAGACAAGAATAAATAGGGGCATTTTTTGTGTAATTTACGTCCTCCAAACTCAAGTCATATCCGATGATGTATGAAATTCGTGAAATGATGTTCAAATGAGTCCGCGGTCCGTAGAACTTAGAGCTACCCTACATTCGTCTTCCAGGATAAGGGAAACCCCGGAAAAAACTTATCCATGTAACTCACCCTAACTGAGATTCGAACCCGGGACCTCTTGAACGTGAGGCAGACACGCTACCATCTACAATACAGAGGTGGGCTAAATAGGGGCCGGTAGAACTTTCAAATCATTGTCAAAGTGGCTACACGCAGTTATTTATCGCTATTATTCCGCAGAGAGACGTCGTATCTTAACTTTTACTTTATAAATGAAGTGGGTTTGTTGGAGATATCAAATATTTGAGCAGTCTGCCTGAAACTGTAAGCAATCAGTCACTTTTTAGGGTACAAAAGTGTAAACATATTACAAAACACATTTAATCTTAACATAATAGCGCCACTATTCCCTCAAATTACAGTCGCCGGAAAAGTAATACATCGCCACATAACGTAAGCATGGCACCAGAATAGCGTTCACGTGTCTTTAACTTTCGCAAATTTTTAAACGAACGTCTCCTATATAGTATATGATCCTGATAGCACCTTAGTGTGTTTAATTCACTCCAGCTTTTCTGTGTGCTCCAAATATAAGATAAATGTTTACAGAACCAACCAGTTCCATTACAAATTTCAAGTAGATACGATACAACAGGAAAAAATTGAAACTGAGTTCTATAAATGCTGAGCTTTTATTCATGGATTTTTTTACTGCTATGGTTCTCACCAGCTCATTTTATATTGAGCATGGAAGACCGCTTAATTACTCTCAGAGGCCTCTAAAATCAGCATTGACTGCTTCTCATATCTTAATATATTGAAATGAAATGTAATTTGTAGTGTTTAATGCCCGCTTTTACCACATGCGGCACCAC
The DNA here is from genome assembly GCA_030765055.1 of Mantis religiosa. NCBI lineage: Eukaryota > Metazoa > Arthropoda > Insecta > Mantodea > Mantidae > Mantis > Mantis religiosa. The sequence goes on along the minus strand of CM060948.1, from coordinate 129,912,152 downwards.
AGGTGGTGACACGGATGATACATGAGGTGAAGATAGAGCACCGGTGGAATGAGATGGCGAGGAAACCAGAAATCTCGGAGAAAACCAGCCCCAGCGCCGTGTTATCCACCACAAATCTCACTTTGCGATCGCCTGAGATCGAACTCGGGCCGCCTTTGTGAGCGTCCAGCTGTCTAACTACTCAGCCATAATGCGGTCCTAATATATTCGAAGTTTAGCTAGCTTCAAACTATCACAATGTATGATTAATCTTTTAAAAATGTCTTCTGTGAATGGTGGTAATCTCAGCGGAACATTATTTCACGCTACACAACTATCTGCTGCCACATACGATATTGTACTGACAGTTTTTCATGTGCTGAAATTACAGCATTTGTTGTCCATTGCCGAAGGCGAAAATAGCAATCGAAAGCATTCGTATGTAAAAGTTTAACTGCTGTAAATATCTGTATTTGCTCTATCAGATTCAGATTTATTCATCAACAAAATTCATACAGAGTATGGGCTTCGTCAAGAAATGCTAAATCAAGCATTATCATTTTTACAGTAGAAAATTTAAGAAATAACATGAACTTGCACTGAGGTGAAACCCAAATACCCAGCATTGGCCTTAAATATTGAGGGAAACTGAGACGGAAACTTGAGGTTTCCGATGCTATAAACAAGTGAGGGAATATAAAACTACATTAACTAAAGGATGTGTCACATAAGCTAAACACGTCAGAAAGGGCGACGAGAAGGGAAAAAAAGTTACCATAGAGAAACCTCAGTCAGGTATACAATTGCATTTGATTTCTATGTACAATGTATTTACAACTGAGGTGATTATTAAATTATAGGTACTAATAGGTATTATAATATAGATAACGTGGAGTAAAATCTTTGTCTTGCTAAATCTTTGTCGTCAAGCTTCTTCTTGAGACGAAGAGCATCTCCCAGATGAACAGGATCCATGAAACAAACAAGTTCAGAGGTTCAAAAAAACTGGGATGGATGGCTTATTTACTAATTTCTAATTCCAAATAAAAAGTGATTTAGTGCAATGGATAATCAAAATTGAGTATTCGTGAACTTCTTAAGTGAATAAAACATATTTTAGGAGCAAGTTTTCAGCTTTGTTTTTGAATGCTTTCATCCGCGGAATTTTGATGGTCTCAGGGACTTTATTACTTAACACATTTGTGGAAAACTGAATTCAAAATTTTTGTTAATCTATGTTGTTGGAGATGAACTGATGTTGCTATTTGTGTATTGTATGAATGGTATTGTTTCCAAGATATAAACACACTGTATTAGATTATATCTGAAAATAGCGGTTTGCTTGGAGTGGGTACATCAGTTCACTTCTTTGATGTTGATGATGACGATTATAATTATGATTACTATGATCATGATTATCATTATCATCATCATCATCCCCATAAGGGGATTCATTATTTCAGTACTGAGTATACATAGCCAAAATACACTGCTTTTAGGACATCTAAGTTGAACGTTTTAGCTCACACCCTTGCAGCATGACTTAATTTGTTGGCTAGTAAGCTGACATGCTCTATCCAGTTGAGCTGGGAATCAATGACAATCGCCCCAAAAACATGGTATAAATATTGAGACTGAAATGAGATTATGTACTCCGAATATTGTTGATTGAATTTATGAGTTACCGTCTTACTTATATTTATATGTAGCTCATTACTTGTCATCCATATATCCAATTCTTTAACGGTATAATGCATTTCTTCCTGCATAGGTCTCTCATCATTATTTATGAGAATAAGGTTTGTGTCGTCTACAAAGAGAGCACTATTTATTGCTAACAGGTAAGATGGAAGATAACTGATAAAATTAGAAATAGGATTTGTCCCGAGATGGATATCTGAGGGACGCCAGATTCTATAGCAGCAGGATTTGAAAAGCAACTTCTAATTCAACAATTTGGTAACTATTTTCAAGATAAGAGGCGAACCATTTATTAACTAGTCCTCTTATAATATAAGCATCTAACTTCTTTAAAATAATGTGATCATCTCTATCAAATGCTTTAGTTAAATCTACGAATTGGCCTACTACCTGTTCTTTTTTCTTCTTCTTCTAGGGTGTATTCCATAAATAAAATGTTGTACTGTTAATTGATTTTATTTTTCTGAAGCCAGATTAGGCCTTTGTTGCAATCCTATGATTTTTAACGAAAGCGACTGTTCTATTGTACATCATTTTCTCCGGGATTTTTTAAAACAAACATAATAAGGTAATTGATCTATAATTTTCCACATTCGTTTTCTCGCCCTTGTTGAATACATTCGGAAAGCATCCTGTATCCAAATAGGCATCGGTTTCGAGAGACATTAGATACATTGCTTGATCAGAGAATCGGGGATTTCATCAATGCAACATGGGTTCTTAGTTTTCGGACTTTCGCTTGTTATTATTTCTTCCTCACTTTTGAAGTATGGAAATATGGGGCTAAGGTTGCTAATATTTTATCTATATTCATTGAATATATTGGAGAGTCTATAAGCTTGTACTCCAATATGATATACCGTAATTTTTCGTGGACGGTTACGTGTATTTGTCTCCCTTCTAACGACATTCCATAGCAACCTGCCTTTATTATCATTATTGAAAACAAATTCTTTGTTACTCTTTTCCTTTGCCTCATTAACAACTTTGCTGAGAATACTGCAACACTTTATAAATAAGCTATGAAGGTGGGGGTCTGTAATTATTTTATTAAGTTCATGAAGAAACATTTTTTTCCTCCACGAATTGTTAATTCCTTTTGTTATCCAATTCCTAGAATTTGATAGCACACAGGGCACGCAAAGTCTCTTTAAGAGTAAGGCAGTGTTTAAATAGTGTATTATACGGCTTATGAAGACTTCGATTTTCTTATCAATATCCTGTACATTCAAAACGTCTTCCCAGAAGATGAAATAATCTATATTCTGGGCTCAGAGACACATATTTCAAGAAAGTTTCATTTAGACGCGTGTCCATTTACTTTTGCATTTTGGGGGACGGAGATATCTGCAGGTGAAGTAAATATCAATTCCCATATTACTGGTTGCAAACGGTAGGGCATAATAATTAATAAATATCGTATCTATACAGGTTCTGCTGAAGCTTGTGATTATATTTTCAAGGTTTGTAAAGGCGTAAAATAAGTTTCAAGCATATTAATTAGGCTACGTATTCCTGCAGAGCAGTCAGAAAGTCATTATTAAAATCTCCATGTATAGCAATACATTTCTTCTTGTGTGAGAGAGTGGACTGTCAAACTTGAGTGATAAGTTAATTTTTAAAAAATGCTTTGCTAGACTTCTTTTGTTTACTTTTATGCGTAAAATATGAGTAACAAGTGTGACAGCTGTAGAATGCTTTACTGTGCGTTATTTTAGTTATGGTCTTTTATCAAATTTATCTGTTTTTCAAAGTAAAGTTGCTCTCTGAAGATTTCAAAAGAGATATAAATCCAATAAAAGGCTTCCTCGAAGGCCAAAAAATACTGTGCTAATGATCATATTGACAACCTTACAACTTTTTCAGCCTAAACTAAAAGATGAAATTGGTACTTGACACGAAAAAGCGCAGAAGTATGTATGTTTTGATTTGTAGGTTTCTTGGAAACAATATTTATAGACATTCTCTCGAATAACCATCATCCTGGCGATCCTTGTTAGAATTCTATGAAGATTAACTCGTTTGAATAGCATTACTCAAGATTTTACTTTATTCCCCATAAAATGGAGGTAGTGATCAGTAAGACTGAAATTTTACCGGTAACGTGTTCTGCCCAATTTTTCGATTCACATGACATCAGTATCCTCCACCTGTCGTGCCGTATGCTCTAAACGCTATTATATACGAAGTTCTTCAATTTTGTGTCCTTTTCTTGACACGCTTGAGTTTAAGCATTTGGTTTTACTATGCATGTCAATCTGATATCTCTAATACCTTGTGATTAGTCTTGATCCTAGAGGATCAATTGAGACTTCAACGAAAGGCATCGGTGCACCATCCTTAACTATTCAGAAGGTACTTAACCATAATCTTCAAAACGGATTTACTTAGCTGCTGCAATACATTTAAAGATCTAGGAGCCCCTTCTTCCCTTTTAGTTCCTTGTTTATGACCAGTACAAAAAAGTTGAAAGTAAGTCTTTCAAACTTCGGAAGCCGCAATGGATTCCGCATCAGGATTACAGAAGGACAGTTCAGAACTTTTTAAGTTTCGAAAAAGAACGTAAAAGTTTCCTTGTGTGAAATCCCCGTCTTAGTTCTGAAAACCATGAAACGCATTAAACTTTATTAAGCACCCAAGGCATCACGGAAAGTTATATGAACTGGAGTCATATTACCTATTTCTGTGACTGCTGTAACTCCTTCGGGTTCTTTATCACTTAACGGTATTCAAAATGGCATATACATTTCACAGCCTTTAATTTTATTTGTAGTAAACGGACTTCAAACAGGATGATATATGTAATCCAATATTTCTAAATTGTCACTATTTTTTCCAAAGGAAAAAAAATAGTACAAAGTTCTGCCATTACAGGTTATAGAACAGAGGGAGACATCTCAGGCACTGCGACCTTTTATACATATATCCGTTGCAACTACCACCAGCAGGAGCAGGGTATGAAGTAAAACAGCTATTGGAGGCTCTGCTGCAGACGAAGCAAAGAAGCACATGGAAGTCCCTAACAATGCCAACGTCGAGGACACGTCCGACTGTCGCAGCTACTTAAAGAGAGCGACGAACGATCCTTCAACCAAGCAGCCGTCTAGTGTCTTGTAAGCAAATTTACGTTATATCTACGTGGTGGGAAAATCCTATAGCATTCGTCTACCTATCAGGGAAATATTCATGTTCAGAATGGACAGTCGGCTGGAATCGAACCCGGGACTTCCCGAATGCGAGCCTCACTCACTCACTCATCGCGGAGTCAACTCATTCAGCAGCACTGTTAGTTACAGTTATTCCTTTGTGGTTATAATTAAGCTGAATAAATATTGCACTATACTTTACATATACATATTTCACCCGAAATAAACATTTCTAGAATAAAAAGAACTTTCTTAGAAAGCGCGTGTGAGTGTTAGGGGAGAGCATTAGATGAAAACGAAAATTCGAAGGTCACATTGAAATTCAGAAACTTCTAAGAATGCAAGAGGAAGATTTTCGCCACCCTTCTTTAAATTAATTGAACTGAAAAGATGTTTAATACAATCCTGTACATTTAAAATATATGCATGAATTAGTAATACATTATAGAGTTCTTTTTACTCGTACATTATTAGTTTATCTTGATAATTGTTATATTACACTAACCAAGATAAATGTCCACATAGAACACTCAGGAATAAAATGACATCTTCAAATAAAACGTGATGATGGCCTTTTGTAGCGGACTTAAAACTACGAATATATGGTCATTATTGCGGAAGCTGATAAACCAAATAAAGTAATTTAGCTTAAATTAAACATTTTATGAAATTATACACTTCTATAATATACATTCATATGCAATATTATTCAATTTCTCAGTCGCTTATTTAACTAAGTGAGAATAAAATTTGGTGACAATAATCTGAATTTTGTCTGACAATTGACGAAAATACAATATACAATTTTCTTTACGGTGATCATCCTTAAAACATGCGCGAAATACCAAGTATGGTACGTATCCCCTCGAGTGACACTGCGCGCCGTCAGCCGGCGTATGGATCACAGCCTCATCGCGGACGGTTGGGTGAAAGGGAGGCCGTGCCGCGTACTGGTGGACACCAGGGCAGCCATAACCGTCATCAGACTTGGGGTGGGGTTTGCTGTCGAGAAAACCCAGCCGACAATACCAGCTTTTGACGGAATGGGGTGACACCTTGCCTGTGGAGAAGGAGGCCCTACTGAAGTTTACCTTGGAATGGAGTGCCGTGCGTCAGTGGGTGTTCGTCGCGAAGGTGGCTGAGGAGGTCATACTGGGACTAGATGCCCTCAGGAGCCAAGAAGTGACAGTCGTCGTCAGCAGGAAGGTCCTGCGGCTCAATGGAGAAGAGGTGATATACCGGCAACCCGAAGAACGCTTTAGAATCTGCAGTGTCATCCTGAGGGAAGACGTGGTTGTCCCCGCGAGAAGCGAGTTGGTGGTGGTGGAGTGACTGGAAGGCCAGCGGACGAAGAACATAATGCTGACATTATGTTGACACAGAAGATGCCTGTGCACGAACTCTCTGTAGTCAGGGCATTGTTGCCGTGCTGAAAGGAGGTGCCAGTAGGGCTGCTCAACCCAACGGACACCGATAACCTCATCCAGGCCGGGACGGAGCTGGGGACGTGCGAGCCCATGGTCAGCGGGACAGCAATCGACAAGAAGCAGGAACCGGTAACGACGCAACATCTGGGAGCCAGCCGGAAGGGTTTTAGGAGAGGGCTGCCGACCACCTGACCGCAGAAGAGCTCGAGAAATTTAGAGAACTACTGAGACGATACCAGCGCGTCTTCAGCCAAGGTGACAGTGACTATGGCCGCACGGACCGAGTGCTCCACCACATCGATACCGGAGATGCCCGCCCTGTTCGGCAACCACCTAGTCGCGTTCCGCTGGCAAAACAAGCGGTGGTGCGGGACACGCTGGACGACGTGAGATACATCGAAGTGATTGAAGAGTCTCACAGACCTTGGTATTCCCCTGTAGTCTTGGTAAACGAAGAAGAACGACAAGCTACGCTTCTGCGTGGACTACAGAAAGCTGAACGCTGTCACCAGGAAGGACTGTTTCACCTGTTTCCCCGGACTGTTTCCGGTGCGCAGTGGTTCTTGACACTGGACCTGAAGTCGGGTTACTGGCAAATGACTCTAGACCCGAGAGACAAGGAGAAAACTGCGTGTTCGACAGGCCAAGGGTTTGGCAGTACACAGTTCTTACTTTTGGCCTCTGCAACGCAACAGCTATCTTCCAACGCCTCATGGAGTCAGTAATGAGAGGACTGACGTATGACTTCAGTCTGCTATACCTGGACTACTTCATAATCATCATCATCATCATCGGCAAGACTTTTGAAGACCATCTCGACAACCTGAGTAAGGTTCTACAGAGACTGCAGGTGACCAACTTGAAGCTAAGCGCAAAGAGGTTCCTGCTCTTCCGCAAGGAAGTCAACTGCTTGGGCCACATAGGGTCACCGACCGGAGTGGCCACATACGCGGAGAAAACACAGACTGTGAGAGATTGGCCTCACCCAAAAGATAAGCGAGAATTGCGCAGTTTCCTGGGGCTGTGTCGTTATTACCGCCACTACATAAAAGGCTTCTCCAACATTGCCGAGCCCCTCATCCACTCGACGGAAAAACACCGGCCTTATGCATGGACGGAGGACGATGAAGACGCTTTCCAGCAGCTGAAGAAGACACTTTGCAGTGCTCTTATTTTGGCATTCTCATAACAAGGCGGCGTCTTCATTGTGGACACCGACGCCACCGACCATTGCATTGTAGGTGTCCTATCCCAAGTCCAGGACGACTACGAGTGGATGATAGCTTCCTACAACAAGACGCTGTCCAAGGCAGAGTACTACTGCGTCACCCGGCGAGAGCTAGTTGGAAACCTTCCACAAATACGGTCAGGCATTCCACCTGAGGACTGACCACTCCATCCTAATCTGGCTACTGAGCTTTAGGAACCAGGAAGGCCAGACAGCCGGTTGGGTCCAGAGGCTGCAGTAGTACGACTTCACCTCTGAACATCGTAGAGGGAAGAGTCACGGATACTCAGAAGCCATGTACCGAAGACCCTGCCCAGAAGCGTGCGGCCAATGTACAAGAGTGGAAGAGAAGGAGCGTGCCGCAGCTCTCCGAGTGGTCACAGCAGTGCCTGGGGACGGCTGGGATAGCGCAGGCCTGGGGAGGGAGCAGCTGGCTGACGCACACTTGGAGTCACTATTGAGAGAAGTGGAGGCATTGACAATACTAACCTGGGAGGACACTAGGAGCACCACCTACAAGTCGTACTGGGCCCAATGGGACTCACTGAAAACAAGAGAGGGCGTGCTGTCCCGGGAATCACCTGATGGGAAGACGCAGAGAGAGCATTTGGTACTTACCCGGAATAAGGTCCCAGAGATCTTAGAGGAGGTGCACGCCGGTACTTTAGGATGGCACCTGGGAGCAAACCGAACGATTGACAAACTCCAACAGCGCTTCAATTGGATGAGGCTGCGAGCAGACGCTGAGAGACGGTGCCGTCAGTGTCACGTGTGCATGCTGAGTCGCGGGCCCCAAACTAGGAGCTGGAGTCATATGCAGCAGTACAACGTTTGAGCGCCATTCGAACGGATCGCCTTCGACATAGCTGGACCATTCCCAGTGTTCGACTGAGGCAACAAGTACCTGATTTTGGTCGTGGACTACTTCACCAAGTGTTCAGAGGTATATGCCATCCCGAACCAGGAGGCGAAGACAATTACAGACCTTCTCGTTGAGCACCTTTTCTGCTGTTTTGGGGTGTCATTAGAGCTCCACAGCGACCAGGGCACCAATTTTGAGTTTAACCTAATGAAGGAGCCGCTGGAAAGACTTGGGGGTAAACAAGACCCGCACAACACCCCTACATCCGCAGTCGGACAGCATGGTGGAGAGGTACATCAAGACCTTAGAAGAACACTTGAGGAAGGTCGTTGACAGCATTCAGCGAGACTGGGACTTCAGGGTCCCACTGTTCTTGCTGGCCTACCGCTCGTCAACCAGTGGTGTCGTTTGTTGACGACATCATTAAGCAAGCCAGCTTAATGTTCGGCTGAGTGTTACGCCTCCATTTTGACCTGGCTTTTGGGGGCCCCCCGGAAGCAAAACAGCCAGCAACCGAGTATGTTGGGAAACTCGTGGTCCACTTCCACGACATGGATCAGATGGCTCATCAGAACATCCAGAAGGCGAGCGACCGCATGAAGACCCGATACGACAGGCAAGCCGACAGGCAAGCCAAAAGCCAAGGGTTCCAGCAAGGTGACCTAGTCTGGTTGTACCGCTCTACCTGGACCAAGGGACGCTGCCCGAATCTTCAACAACCATGGCAAGCACCGTACCGGGTGGTGAAGAGGATCAACGACTTGTTCTACCGCATCCAGAAGCTGCTCCGTAATGAAATGTGTAGTGTTTAACACCCGCTTTTACTACATACAGCACTGCAGACGATGGCACTGATGATACATGAGATGAAGATGGAGCACCGGTGGAATGAGATGGCGGGGGAAACCGGAGATCCCGGACAAAACCCGCCCCAGCGCCGTGTTGTTCAGCACAAATCTCCCTTGCGGTCGCCTGGGATCGAACCCCGGCCGCCTTGGTGAGAGCCAAGCGGTCTAACCACTGAGCCACGGCGCAGCCGAAGCTGCCCCGAGGAAAAATGTTGGTGGTATATCTGGACCGTCTGGCCCGCTACGATGGTGCTGTTTGGGACGACGAGCTTTGAAGAGGGAGCAGTGAGGTGAACCCATTATCGCGATAGCGCAGCCGACTTACACAAAGGGCTTGCCGAAAGAGATAAAGATAGCGCGGACAAAAACGGCTTGCCGAAGCAGATAAAGTCAGATATCTATGTGGTACCTACCTTAATAATAAGGAGGTTTATGTCCAATTTCAAGATGCTGATTTTTCCATTCGTGTGAAATAAATGCTGAAATTAGCCCAGAATTTATTTCACTTTTCTTCATCTGCTGTGTTTTCTTATGATAGAGAACAAACCTCATCAGGCAACCCATTCATAGCAGATCATTCCTAAATATACACATGCCTTAAGTACTTATGTTTTATTATCTTTCAAGTGAAATTTTTCTTGAAAAATTTATGAAAATACCATGTCTTAAGAAGCGAAATTCAATATTCACTAATATTGGCTTTTTAGGTTATGACGCTGTAGTTGTTCAGAATTTCTCTACAAAAATTAGAATTCCTATCACTGGAAAAATACTGCACACCTTCCTAGTTTAAATATTGTTTGCCCATACTTATATAAGGTCTTGAATTTCAGGAAACCTATTAAAAGAAACATATTTCCAAAACTTAAATTAGTTAAGTGTTTGATCTACATCCTTCCTTAAATTTAATGCAATGTCCTAAGTGTCGTTGGAATAATGTCATTTCCATTATAAAGAGTACTTATGAATCTTCGACTCTGGAGTGATAACTGGATTTAATAATAAATCTATGCGACTCATTTCATATTCGAAAGAGGGAAAGTTTATTGAAACAAGCAAGTTCACTTCGGATCTTAACGTATCGTTGGTCATTAAAAATATTTCAACAAGCCATTGTTTGTCTCGCGGGCCTCGGGTTAGGGTTGGCCGTTTCTGGTCTAAACTATGTCCGCTCTGTAAAGCTCATACTAGAACACCGAGAGCCACTGCTCAATACTACTCGTATCATACGAGAATTCGAATATACTGTTGCGTTTCCTTGTGTACTAACAAACCAGGAAATCATGTATGGATCATTTCCGCCATTTACATGAAATTTAGGGTATAGGCTAAAAAGTAAGTCCTTTCAGTTTCCTTCAGTCATTTGTGGTTGAGAAGGACAGATTTTAAAAGAAGAACTCTTAGCTAAGAGAACAGATAAATCGATAATACTGCAGAAATTAATGAGGAAATAGCAAACGTACGAAATTTTATTTTAATTAATAAAAGTCGTTATTGGGAGCATACTTTATATTACCTTTGTGGAGTAAAGTTATAACTTTATCAATGCCCTCTTTGAGATGAACTGTAGACAGTTTAAACTCTCCATTTTAAACCTTTTAAGGATAATATGTAGAATCAATGTAACTTTGGGTTTGCAGATAAGAAGCGTGCTTCAGTATAAATTTTAGGTTATTTGTACAAAGTAACACAGAACAGAATAGTGATGTAATAAAGGTATTAACATCTTCATGGAAAGAGAAAAAAAAGACATGTTACAATTTTTGGATTAACAAATATAAGAAAAAACAATAGTTTCAGGTTTAAAATGAATAGAAAACCTATAAAGCCTACGAAAACATGTAGATAATTACACCAAGAATAATCTTTATAACCCTGCTTCACATCAACATGCAGTTTTTTGAAGCTTGATTAACAGTTTACTGAATGTGCCAATTTCCCAAGAAGAATTAAATGTTGAACTGCAGTATATTAAGAAAATGGGTGTTGATAATCATTGTTCCGAAGCTTTTGGCATATTGTCGCGGCGACGCGTCCAAAGGTTCGGCACGGAAATATAACGGACGAATACAGTATCACGGAGATAAAGAGCTGGCCTAAGCAGATAAACATAGCGCGGAGATAAAAAGGTCTGCGGAATCAAATAAAGAGATAAATGGCACATTCCAGTGACATCTTGATTGATGGAGGGCCTTCTGTTTCTTGTTTGTTTGAGAACAGTCTAGAATTATCAGTGCAAATTATTTAAGAGATCGTGAAACGCCAGCGAGCAGTCGTAAACACGGTAAAGTAGTAAACAGTAGTAAACAGTGTCGTAATGAGAGACTGTAATCAGAACTAAATTGTGTGAACGCTTTTGTTTGTGGACGGCGACCTTGGAATATTGTAATTGTGTATGTGACGTAATCCTGCTACTTTATGTGTATTTCTACGAAATAAAGAACGTTTTGAATTTCTTCAACTGGGACTTATAATTATACGAACCCAAAAGTTCACAATAAGGCCTACGAAAACATGTAGATAAATACCAAGAATAATCATTATAACCCTGCTTCACATCAACATGCAGTTTTTCGAAGCTTATTTAAAAGATTACTGAATGTGCCAATTTCACAACAAGAATTTAAAGTTGAACTGCAGCATATTAAGAAAATAGGTGTTGATAATCACTGTCCCGAAGCTTTTGGCATATACTTAAAAAAGTAACATAATGTGAGAAATTAAAGAACATTGAAAATGGAGATTTTAAGCAGAATACATCTTCAAAGAAATTTACATAGCATACAGTATTGTTTAAGAGGTTTGAAAATATCTTTTAGGGAGTACAATATCCAGCTAGAACCTTAAAATAAGTTTAATACATAAAATATGTCATTAAATATTAATCTGAACAAATTAATAACTCAGTAGCATATCAAATTTATTGTCAAAATTGTGTGAGAATATACATTGGCAAAACAAAATTAAACTTAAGAATTAGATTGGGGAGGATCAAAGAATTATAAAATTAAAGCGCTTAAAAATATGTGCAGTAGGCAATTATTTCTAGACCTCGCATTATGAGTTGAATGGATAAATTAAATTGTTATAGCCTGTTCAATGATTTTCTGAGTTGTATATGGGAAAACATGTTCATTTATAAAAGATCCAATTTAGTTGTAAATTTTGAACTCACACCAACTAAATGTTTGTTATAAGATATTAAATTCTATCAGAAGAAGCCGGATAATAGTCCAATTAGTCAAAACACTTCACCACAGAGGACGGTGCTTTTCACAAACGTCGGAAAATACGAGTACAGATAATTCACCAGGGAGTGTTCCAGCTGTTTATAATGGAGGAGGACATTTGCAGTCAAAACTTAGATGGTGGAAGAGAATCTTCTGCAAACGTTCAGAACATCGAGACGACAGCATCAAGAACAAGATTAAAACATTTGTTTGCTTGACAATGCGTTAGTTCTAATGCATCATTACGCACGGAAGAGTTGGTCGATGGCGCTCAAGTGACAAGAAGCTCAGCTACGTGTCAGACGTTTGTAATTATTGTCGCGACGGGAGATGAAATACAGCATATTCCAGTCTAGATGTATATTCCACTGGACCGTGTGCTAGTAGTATGAAGGAAGGAGAACATTAATTCATGTACAAATGTTAATGGTAAGCGACAATTCACATAGAGGCACACAAGCATGAAGAATTTACATAAAATTTACATATGTTTCAGCTTCAGATTAAATTTGGGATTTTCAGTGTTTGGCAATATGTGTACCTTATATCGAAAGTTCAGAGTTCACACCGTCTCTGAATTTGTGTCCTGTAATGTCCATCTCCACCAGCTCCCACTAAACCTGGCTACATTTCTCGCCTAAGATTAAATTAGATCCTTTTTAGTGCTCTTAAGTACATTAATATTGTTTATCTTTGTTCTTCTCAAACTTATAACTGCACTTGAATCATGTTCCTTGAAACCAATGGTTACACGAACAAATTAAGTCACCTCTGAACTGGATTAATGAAAATGAGGCACTTATAAGAAAAGCTAATGGAATAATCCAACTTGAAATTAGCTTGCTGACTTGGATGTCGTATATTCCTCCCTTAATTTGGGCCTGTCTTGAAATCATTTTATAAAGCATTTTTCACTGGTCAAACAGGTTCTTCCTTTGTAGTATAGTTTGTTTTGCCCTTGAATTATAGATAACGGGGATATAAAGTCAAGTAAGCAAACGTTTGTTACAGGAAACTAAGAAATCTTAATCACAACGGTGCATTTTAAAGCCAGACTCAATTTCCCTTGCTTGCCCTCGCTTCTGTCATATTTTTCTCCATCCCTTCCCCCCGCCCCTGGCCGATAAACTCAATTATTCTGCCATGGTTTCTTTTATTTTCAATGCCTTATTTTCCATTCATTTCGTTCCCCTGTCATGTTTGAGGTAACCTTCCAGGTTTCTGGCGTGCGTTGCTGTCAGGTAAATGACACGATGTCTACTCTAAGGAAAGAATATTCCTTGTAGAGGATAAGGGGCTGCCTGCTTAAGGTAATGATTGCTGATAATCCTCTTTGAACAGATCCAGTAGTGAGACCGATCTTCAGGTTTGGTGATTCTGAGTGTCGCTGTGACAGTCTGCTTAAGTCCCTTAGTCTCTGTGGTCATTTAATTTCATCCCTCCTTTCAGCGCGGGAGGTTTCCTATCGATTTTATAACTTATATGTAAACCTATATCAATTGTACAATTACCACCAAATGCTACATATTGAATTAATAATTAATAAAGTGCGTAGGGTGTGCGTTCTTCCATAGGTATGCTACACATGGACTGTACTGTTATCGGTCGTGCATGTAAGCAACTGCAGGTAGATACAGCCTGACCATGACGAGGGCTTCACTGCAGAATAACTTATAAGCATCATAAACTACATATACCGGAATTTCACTTAAGTGCTTATACATACTGATATTTGTTAACTATAATATGGTCACAGAGTGCATTATACTGGGTTACATTGTACATACGTAAATTATAAAATGTGAAATTTCGACGCCTATCACTGAAGCAAATTTTAAACAGTGAAAGACTTCTTTGACGTCATGCAATGTCAGAGGTGCAAATGTAAAGTATTCCACTCTGTCGTTTGGCGTGCTTTTCTTCTTACTAATTTTCAAATTTTCTCACATAGCTTGATAACCGCTATTTTTGTTTAGAACGTTCTGGAACTTAGCTTTTACCTTCTAATACGCTTATGATCTTGAACATTTCCAAACCCGACTTTTCTAATTGTTTAATTGCTTTGGGCAACATTGTTGGATATGAACTGACAGTTTTCAGATAGTTCATGCGGTATCAGAGACGCTTCAGTTGCAATAGCAGATGAATATGCACCACATAGAGCGCTCATAGTAAAAATGCCATTGTAATGCGTGATGGCCTCTATCCAGGTAGCTCATTATGTAAAGGATGGTAAAGGAATCGCTGGTGCCATATTACGAAATATTGAGTCTTACAGGAACTTTGACACTTGCAAGGCAATGCTGCACTATACAGTTCGCAGAGTACCATGTTAGGTTGTTTTCCACATTTGCTTCTAGTGGCAGTTGTTTGCACATTTGATGGCCGTGCTGTTCATCTACGGCATTCATACTCTGCGTCCAGCTAACCAGTATCGCATGCGGGCACACATCTCTCCGACCTTTAATGATAATCCACTCCTTAACTCCAAGACAAAAGATGGGACGCTAGTTTAACAGAATTAAAAAGAAAATGGTAATAACATTTCAAAAATATTTTAAATAAATTCAGGTCATCTGAGAAAATTTATTCGTCTCTAATTTATTAGTCTTCCATAATAACATAGAAATGTCGGATAATTATCACTTCCTCTAACTGTACGTATACCCTCTACTTACTGAAGCCGCAGTTAGTTCATATGTAAAGCACTGTTATACGCAATTCGTCCTTCAACATAATGCACATATTATACCTGCTTTATAATACATATTGTGTGGCACGAACAGATTATAACAAAAATATTATCTAATATATTGAAAATATTGAGAAAAAAATGTTAATAAATTATATTTTAATATACAAATACATATATTTACGCCATGCTATGCGCGTAGTTGCAACAAAATAATTTTTAGATCACATTTTACCGGTTGCTCACTAAGTATATCTGCTTTTTCTCTCTCTATACTGTTACTAAAAAGTTTTATTTCATAACATATCACTCATGTTTATATTACACGAAACCTAACTGTCTTTCTGAGCCCATCTGAAATACTTACTGAAACCTTTGGACATTATCGGACAACTAACATTAGGTAAACAGTAATTATGTTTTACAATTCTTGGAAACTGAAAAGTGAACTTTATATCTGTAAAAACGAAAAGGCCCTTTTATATGGAAAATATAGTTATTATTGTGACTCTTCGAGAAAGAAAGCTGAGATAGTGCAAAACGTTTAAAAATAAACACACGCAAAGAAGTCAAATGATAGGAAAACTAATATTCCTAAGCACATTGATTAACGCAGGTAAACGTTTAAGATAATTATAATTGAATTGATAAGCAGTTAAAAATAAAAATAATCTAAGGTGAAAATGATATTGCATAGTAATATCTGAAGATAAAAATATTATTTATCAAAAATATATCAATATTCTAGTAAGAACCTCATTGAAATATATGAATTTTCTTTAATAAATAAGTATGAATTAGGTGTGACTTCAAATATTATGTTCTCTCCCATATATCTTTTTCCTTCCAAAACGTACATCACAACCGCAATAATTTAGCTCCAATATCTGCTAAACCTTTTGCTTTCTATTACTATTTTTTATTATACAAGGTAGTTAACATGGTGAGTTATTACTTAAGTTTTCGCACATTATTTAGTGCTTTATGTTTAATAGACATAAAAGGGCTGGGGCATAAGTGGTGCCAACTATTTTACTGTGTGAATATTTGAGCATGGGTGAAAAATCTAAAAGATAT